>CM037852.1:9118624-9276326 GCA_021234595.1 Delia radicum
TTTTAAAATATATAAAAAGTTTGCTTGAGTTTGAATTTTAACGTCTTTTTCAGACAATTGCAATTAATACTAATAAAAGAAGAATCAGTGTATTTTCTAAAAATCATACTACATTGCAAATTTTCAATTTTTTTTGAATCAGACTGCGCAGTTTCTGGTATTGAACCTTCGTCAGTGACCCTGTTTTTTGAATAATGTAATATTTGTTATGTTTTTATTTGTTCGATTGCGTCTATATGAAATTTTCTGTGCAACCACTGACCGTGGTATAGATAAACTGATTTCTAATGCCACATGCACTCGCACTACTTGTTGGACAGAGCGCTTTAGCCCTCTGAGCTATCGTCAGGTCGAGTTTTGTTGTGATTAAAACTAGTTTTATTCAATACACGGTGTTTTTGTTCTTGCATACATAATCTCCGAAGTACAACTCCAACAACACAACAGTTCTATTTTTAGAAACTTACCTCACTCTAATGTCCACTGTTTTCCTATATGTTGTAAGTGATGCCATAGCTATGATATATTCTTTGTATATTCGATAGATGGCGCTTACGTAGTTAGGGAAGAATTGCCAGCGAGCAAAGTTTGATTTTTGTTTGAGTTTGAATTTTAACGTCTTGTTAGATTTATTTTATACAAAAAGGTTTTTGGCTTTTGGTTTCAGTTTCAAATGTATTTAAATTAAGAAACCGCTGCGATTGCACCGTTTTCAACTGAAATTGTGAAAATTCCAATTTAAATTAAATTCCATATGAAATGTAGAAAATTCTAAATGAAATTGTGGTTTTATATTTAATATTAAGCCAAATCCAAATTTAAAATGAGAAAATTTCAAATACAATTTAGATTTTCCATTTAAAGTTTAAGACGTTCTGAATGAAATTGAGATTTTTATTTCAAATTTAAATTGAATTTTAAATTGGAATTTTTTTATTTTAAATCAGAAAACGTCCAATTAAAATTAAGAATGTTCATTTGAAATTAGGAAAATTACAATTACAATTAAAATTTTGATTTTGATTTTCTATTTAAAATTGGAGCATTTCAATTGAAACTTTGATTTTTCTTTTGTAATTGGGAAAATTTGAAATTTAATTTAGAAAAGCATAAGTAAAATTGAAAAAAGTGCAAATGAAATTTGGACAATTTTAAATAAATTTCAGAATTTTCATTCTATTAACTAAGATTTTACATTTAAATGCCTCGCTCGAATAAGCGACAACTTTTTAAAAACTCGTTTTATTGCGTAACACGACATTTTAGCCAAATGAAAATACATCATCCTGTAAAGAATGATGTATTTTGCGTAATTAAATTAGTTTAACTAATACCTTTTGAAACCGCATATAATTCATTTAAATATCTAAAAATCAATAAATATAAATATCAATACACGGATACAAACTCGAACTCTAATCAAAAGCAATTAAAAATGTAATTTTATGATAATATTTTTCTCGTCTCCTGTAATGTTCTGAAAATGGATTATATACCCTTATTTGAGCGAGTCATTAATTTAATATTGAGAAATTCTATTCAAAATTGAGACAGTAAACAAAGTTTTCTCGTCGTACTCCTAATTTCCAGTTTGGGAATTAAATGCACAAGATGTTGGAACATAATCTCACAACTGGATATTGGAATAAGGTCCTTTGGGGTTATGTCATGTCATTTCTCAAATTATAAAACTCCTTTCCTTAGTGGTTCTCTTAATTCCAAATATAAAATATCAATTTCAAATGAAAATTCTTGTTTTTTAAACTTTTTCTCATCTTTATTTGTAATGATCTCAATTTCAAATATTATAATCCCAATTTCATTTGTAATTTTCTCAATTTTATTTATAGTTTTCTGAATTTCTATTAAAAGTTCTCAACTAAAAAAAAATCCCATTTCTATACGTAAAATAACAGTTTTAATTCAAATTTTTCCGACTTCAAATGAAAAATGTAAATTTATTTTATTTTTGAACTGAAATTTTCTCAAATAAAATCTAAACTATATTTCGAATTTTCTAAATTTCATTTGGAAGTTTCGCAAATTAATATGAAAGCTCCTAATTTCTAGTTGAATTTTCTAAATTTTAAGTGGAAAATCTCAATTTATTTTGAAATTTTCTCAATTTAAAATAAAAATTCTAAATTTTTTTTTTTTTAAATTTTCCTAACTTTAAAATTTATTTGGAAAGCATTTAATTTTCATTGGAAGTGGAAATGGTGTAGATTAAAATTTAGACTGTTAAAACATCTACGATTAGATAAAGGGTCCGCAATCTAACGTTTTTTTTTCAACTAGTGCTTATTTCGTGAATGGTAACACTTAGCTCATGTCTGATTTGACAGATAATTAGTTTTATCCTTCCACTGAACGAATATGGTTGTGTATACGCTTGAACAACGCTGGGAAATATTGAGACATTACTTTGAAAATCATGGTAATGTTGCAGAATGTGTGCGAAAATTGCGTACGGATTTTGGAAGAAGAGAAGCACCGTCAGCTCCGTATGTTCATTATCTTGTGAAAAAAGTGAAAATTGTCGCATTTGGGGCACAAAAACCCGCACGCATACATTGAAAAGCCGATACACCCAAAACGAGTCACTGTTTGGTGCGGATTTTGGGCCAGAGGCATAATTGGGCCATTTTTCTTCGAAAATGAGCAAGGAGTGGCCGTTACAGTCAATGGCGATTGTTATCGGGCCATGTTGAACGAATTTTTGTTCACAAATATTGAAGAGGAGGATATTGGCAACATTTGGTTTCAACAGGACGGCGCTACGTGCCACACAGCCGAAGCTACACTCGATGTTTTGCGCCTTGTTTTTGAAGATCGCATTATCAGCCGCAGGGCTGATGTCGTTTGGCCACCTCGGAGCTGCGATTTGACACCGTTGGACTATTATTTGTGGGGTGCAGTCAAAGATAAGTGTTACGTCAACAAGCCAGAGACAATTGAGGCTTTAAAGGACAATATTCGTGAAGCCATTGGTGATATACAGCTGCACACAATCGATAATGTGCTTAAAAATTGGACCGATCGTGTAGGCTACTGCATGGCCAGCCGAGGCAGCCATTTGAATGAAATTATTTTCCATTATTAACCGGAAGGATTGTACTTTCAAATAAAAAAAGAAATTTGAGAAAATATTTAGTAGTTTTTTTTTATAGCATTTTCAAAAAAAAAAAGTTTTTTGGCGGACCCTTTACAAATTTTAACTATCAGAAGACATGCAACTGTAAATAATTTGGACTATAGAAAGAATTACAGCTGAGCTTAATATTTCACAGTAAAGGATCATTTACATGCGAGATAAAACCGATAAATATAGAAATAAAGCACCTTTAATATGTAGTTCTATTCTGAAGGATTTAATATATTTAAATGCGTTTTTTGCCCTATCTTTAGTAATTTCCTCTCTCGTTTAAAAAACAAGAGTTTAAGTTAAAACTAAAAAATATCTTCATTTAATTTGGATCATATTGTGGCTCCATCTGTAGTGTGTTTTTTACTTTAGTGTAGACTGTACTTAAAGAATTCTAGCCTATATCTAGAAGTTATATTCTCTTGTGTAGAAGTGGCTTTGAAAACTTTTTCAAAAAAGTTGAAAATAAAAATAAGTGACAAGTTCACCGCCCTACAAAAATAAGTTCACTTTAAAAAAATGTTATGTATAACAACGACTGTCATTGTTTTTTGTTGTATATTTTTAGTAAGACATCTGGCATTGTCTGTCATTTATCAGTGAGTTGATATGTAACCATCTGGTTTTTATTGTTTATTATGCATATATGTATGTAATCAATAGAGAATCTCCTTATGTACTTACTAATCTTACTGTTAGCTAAACAAATGTTATATGATGAATAAAACACCCCTCTCCTAATTTTACTTATCCTTTTCTAATTTCTACTTCTTTTCCTATTTACCTTCTTTACTACTAATTCCCTGTAACTTTAATTCAGCTAAAACGTAATAACAAAAAAAAAATCGATAAAATTTTAGTTTATTATCAAAAAAAAAAATGGCGGCCATATATACGGTCATAAAAAAAACCAGGGTTATGAAAACAAAAGAAAGCGATAAATGAAAGAGATGGCAATACCAAACCTGTTTTGCTTGTTTTACAATATCAATAAAGACATTAGGTCCATTCGTTTACTTTCCAGTAAAATCCAGTAGATGAGTATATTTTGGGCAAAATTAAAATTTTACTCTCAAAACTGGCTCTTGCACAAAAAAGTAAACGAACGGAAAAATTGCAAAAACTTGCAGGTTAATTCAAACATATGAGCGCTAAAAAGCTTAGTGTTGTAAAATATGTGTTATTTAGACTACCCAGTATATATTGTTTTCGGTACTTGATGCATTGCATTTTAATAATTATAAATTCGTAGCAATTGTATTTATTAAATAAACTTTTGTGGAAGCTTTAAGACTTGTTTAGTTTGGACATGACTTTTAATTTTGTTTCTAGTTAAATAACATACGAATATACATGAATACTTGATTTTTGATATTCGGTACCCTGAATAATATGCAGTAAGAAGTATTCATATATTCATTAGCTTTACATCTCTAATATATTAATGTAAATAAAAACAATTAACAGAGATATTAGAAAACTGATAAATTGTTACTATAATAATTGTAACTGACTACTTTAATTTGTTTCAGGTTGAAAATAATTATTTTTAGTTTTTGCCGCCCTTTTAATTCAGCTTTTAATCTTTTAAATGTTTTTATTACTAAATGTATGCTTATTTTTGTTTGTTTACTTAATTTAATCATATGTTTTTGTTTTCTACTGGATTTTACTGGCAAAAATTTCTCCAGTAAAAATTTGCAGGTTTTTTGCTGACAACTGTCACTTTACTCTCTTAGTAGATGCTCTCTTTTGCAAATTTATGTGTACGCGAACGCATTTCAGTAAAATCCAGTACAAATTTGTACAAATTTGTGCAAATTTTGGTGTAAACGAATGGACCTATTAAAAACATCAAAAACAACAAAAATATTACACAAGAAAAGCCAAAGAAAAACAAATACAAATAATAACAGCAACAACAAAAACCAATAACCGAGTTAAGCTACAATTGCAACTACAGGCGACAGGCTACTTTGCAACCAACTTCAGGGTAAGCTAAGGGGCAATTTACAAGCTATCCCCCTGTCCACCCATATCTACTATCCGGACACATTCCATTGTCATACAAATGTAAACACAAAAATTGAGAAATATTTTGAAGATCTATCCAGTGGAGTCCAAAAAATATTGATAAGTTGTCAAACAAAAAAGTTTTGAACAAACTTCGATTGACAGGTATCTTTCCTAGCGAATATTTCTTCATTTAAGCCCCTCTATCCCGTTTGGTGGTCCGCGTCAGGATACCTCCCTTAAAAGTTTCAATAAATCATGAAACCAAAGCAAGCCTCAGGTGCGTTTCACTGAAGGCTCTAACACATCAATGGCAATACGGTTCGAAATCTATGAAACCAATTTATAGCATGCCTTGTCGATTGAAATATTCCCATACCTATAATTCTATTTACTTTTAGAATAACAATTATTGAGGCTAAATTTAGATTATAATGACCCCGAAGATTGAGCTAAAATAAGCACTTGAAGAAGACAAACGATTGAGAATAAATTAAGACAACACGGAGAAATATGATTGGGCCCTAGTATGAACTTTTTGAATACCTTTGATTTTGTTAGTTTAAACTTAAAGGGTGAATTCTCAATTGTGGAGAACTGCTCTTGAAGAAGATTGAGGCCATACAAATCGAATCAGTTAACGAAAGGAAGGCTAGTGCTACATTCTTTGGTAAGAATGTTATTAGGATACCGGGCATCAAATTCAAGGAGCCCTACGACTTTAATTGTTTTTACTTTTAGAAGAACAATGATGGAGGCTAAACTTAGATTACAATTACCCTGAAGATTGAGCTATAATAAGCTCTTGAAGAAGACACACGATTGAGAATAAATTAAGACAACACGTAGGAATAGAATTGGGAATTAGTATGGACTTTTTGAAGACCTTTGATTGGGTTAATTTCAACTTAAAGGGTGACTTCTCAATTCTGGGATACTCCAATCTGCAGAGTGGAGTATATTAAAATAGGAATGCCATGATACAAAAGATGTGTAAGTGAGAAGAAGAAAAGAACAAGATTCTCTGCAGAGTTTAGTACTCAGCAATTGTGAATCCAGTTAAAAGGTTCTTTGCTAGAGTAATCCACGCTACAGATCGAATTTAAGAGAAAATAAATATTTTTAAGCCTGGCATCATAGCGATTTTTTTTTAATTTTTTACACCGTCTGTCGTTTAAATTGTGATTTATCTCTAATACATCTTAAAATGTGTATAATAAAAATAATTTATATTTATGATGATGTGTTTACACACACAAATCGTACAGGCCCCAGCCACAGTCTAACAGATTTTTTTTTATTTTTTCTACTGCTGTATACAAACAAAACGTAAATGGTCGATGACTGGCTGGGTGGGTAAGACAGACAAAGTGACTATCTGACCAAAGCTGCCAGATTTGATAATTTATCGTCATTTTGGCGATTTTTAAACAAAAATTTTCCAAAAAGACGATTTTTTTTTTTGTTAAAAAAAAAATTAGAAAATATTGTATTTTTAGAAAACTCTTTACGACTTTTGTTGAATATGTTTTGACAAAATAATTAAAAATTGTTCGTTTAGAACGCTGAGCTGCATTTGCATTACATCGTACTCCAGTTTAAACTAAATTTCGAAATCTAGTTCGTGTATCATTTTATACACTACCATATGATCGAAATCTTGTTCAAACTGGATTTCGGTGGTAAATCGTCGTATGAATATTGTTGAGACCTATAGACCGTTTCTGGCAAAATTAAGTTAGGAATTGATTATATATGATTAATGTGTCCTCTTTCTAAATCTTTAATCCGTTTTTATATACCTCGTATCAATTAGGAGATATCCAGCCCCATATGTGCTGCGTATCACTATTTTTACAAATTTCTTAACATTGGTATGGTGTATTGACCACTTTTTGGCCAATGAGTCAAACTTTCTATAGAAAAATAAAAACATTATTCGTCAATCTTGGTTTGACACATTTGAAATAAGCAACGCATATAAAACAAAAAATAATAAAAAAGTTTAAGCATTGGTTTGCACTATGACAACCTAGTTTTATAATGGTTAAAAGAAAAAAAAAACTTTTGACCTACTTGAAAGAAAAACAATAAAATTGTGATAAAAACGGCTTATAGACCATATAATAAAAAAATCTTTTTTTAAAAAATTGTTAATAACTCTGGATACTCAGTGCAAAAAGGCGTAAAAATTAACAATATTGTTTATAATAAATGCAGCTATAGATATAGCAAACAAAAAAGAAAACCTATCTTGTAGAAATTTAATAATTTTGTTGTAAACTTTCTTTATCGTTTTTCTCGCAAAAATGTTTTTGGTCGGTGCGGCTCTCCAATAATCAATCGACGAAATGTAAATGCAGATATAAAGGAATTAATTACCCAGCAAGGAATTAGTTACTCATAAATTGGGTCCGGAAAGTGCTTTGTCCAAAGTGCGTTGTTTTTGGTTAGTGCGGCTCTCCAATAATCAATCGACGAAATGTAAATGCAGATATAAAGGAATTAATTACCCAGCAAGGAATTAGTTACTCATAAATTGGGTCCGGAAAGTGCTTTGTCCAAAGTGCGTTGTTTTTGGTTAGTGCGGCTCTCCAATAATCAATCGACGAAATGTAAATGCAGATATAAAGGAATTAATTACCCAGCAAGGAATTAGTTACTCATAAATTGGGTCCGGAAAGTGATTTGTCCAAAGTGCGTTGTCCAAAATATCCCCCTGTGTATTTCTTCATAAATTTGAATAATTTTTTAGTCTACAATTTTTTAGTCTGTTACAAGTCTAAAAAATTATCACTTACTTTGAGGCATGGTTTTAGATTGTTGAGATAATTGTTTACATTAATTTTTGTAGGGTTCATACGATTTTTACCAAAAAATTTTATATTAAAATTTTAACAAAATATATTTCCTTAATACTCAGAGAGACGTATAACAACTTTGCTCAACTCATTTGTTCAGACAAAAAAGAAAAAGTATTCAAATTCTTATGGCATTTTTTTAAATTGATTTGACGATTTTTCCAAAAAAAACATCCCAAAATTGACGATTTTTTGCCAAAGTCATCTGGCAGCCCTGTGTCTGGCTTTAGATATGACTGTTTTATATGTATAGCCTGAGTATCAAATTCATAATGTATAAAATTGTGTGTTGTACTGTAGTTGTTGCTAAACTGCTGTGTTGAAGAAACATTAAACGGGGCCTTTCTGATGTTTATTTTCATTAGTATTTTCTCTCTACTTCTTTCAAAATGACAACGGACAAAAAAAAAAAACTAAGTGAATATTGTTGTTCGTAATATCATTTATACATATATGTATGGGTACATATGGAATGTGTATTTGTTTGTATGTAGGTTTACTTAATGGGTTTCTATGAAACACGACCAGTATTTAGCATTTCAAATATTAGATACATATAGAAAATCTGTTGCTTTTACCAATTTTGCTTTGGCCGTACGTGAAAACAAAGAGACATGAAATGGTGGTGGAAAAGTGTGTCTGCGGAAATTTCTTTTTTATTTTCTCATACGAATTTTCTATGCTTTCTTTTGTTGTTTAATTAAAAAGTTAAACAGCGTTAATACAAGTCAAATGATTTACAATGAAGTAAAAGTTTGATTTTTCGATAGAGAAAATGCTATCTAATCCGATACTTTATTTGAACTTAAAATTGAATTTGACTCTTAATGTAAATGTACCACCCGCGAACTATTAAAGGCAATTCACATGATATCCTTCTCTGTCCACCCATATCTACTATTTCCCAGTATTGGTGATACCAATTGTCAAAATATTATAATCGTATCACCAGTACTGGGAAATAGTAGATATATGTAGATGAACATAGATGGATAGCGTGTGGATCAAGCGTATGGGAAATTCACGTGATTTCCATCTCTTTATATCCATATTTACTATTTTCCGGTATTGGTGATACGAACTGCCAAATTATAGGAAATTCTCTTTTGAAAATGACATTTCGTATCATTCATTTGAGGACCCTGGCGTCGTACTTAACTGGACACTGTAATCTCAGATACCATCTGCACAAGAAGGGTCAATCGGACACGGATTTGTGTAGGTTTTGCGAGATGGTGTCTGATACCTCGGAGCATGTTCTCTGCGAATGTCCCAGGCTTTGTGATAGGAGACTTAGGTTTCTAGGTGATCGCTTCATTTCGCCTTCCGACATCGCGAACATTTTGCTTAATAGGATAATTGGCTTTATAGGTAGCTTGAATCTGTAGGTAACCTTAGGCAGCACAAAAGACCTACATTGGTCGCGGTGCATAGTGCCTTCTGATCTAATCTAATCTAATAATTCATGCTGGTAAATATTAGATATTGGTGGACAGGGATAGATATCGTGTGAATCAATGGCAACTACATCTCTGTCCACCGATATCTACTATTTCCCAGTATTGGAAATAAATTCTCTTTTGAAAATTACATTTCGTATCTGATAGATATGGGTGGAAAGCTTGTTAATCAAGCTTAAAATAAACCTCTTTTTCAGGTTAATTCACAATTCATAATTATCTATGCTACATTTTTTTTTTGTTTAAAGAGAGCAACACTCAGGAAATTCTTCCTATTAATTAATGTGTTGCTTTCTTTGGAAAGGGGATAGTAGAGAGATGAAAGCTGGTGAAAGATGAAGGGTTTCAAACATGGCAACACTGTAATTGCGCAAGATGATAAGTCTTAGAGCAGTTGTTGCTCGCCACCTGATGTAGAGTTGGCGAATTTATTGAAGCTTTTTGTTTCATAGCCCTGATTCCTTATTTTACTTCGGTGGGGTTAAGTGCTATGGGAACACCGAAGGTGGGCGCAGCGATACATATAAGTGATAGAAAACTCATACATATTATTTTTCTAAATTGATGTTGTCGTCACCGGGAATCGAACCCGGGACCATCTGTGTAACAGTCCAACGCGCTAACCATTACACCACAACGCCCACTTTAGCGTGGATTACTTCAGCAACGTGAATGAATCTTTATAGTTGAAATTAACTCACTCAAGTCTATTCTGATAGCTCAAACTAATGGCCAATTAAAGTTGTCTTAAATTATCCTCAATCGTTTGTCTTTTTCAAGCTCCAATTTAAGCTCAATCTTTGCGTTCATTATAATTCAAGTTAAGCCTCTGTCGTTTTCTTCTCAAAGTAAACCCTTTAAGTCTGAATTAAAGGCGTAAGCTTTCTTGTAATCAAAATCTTCTACCCAGTCATACACTCATAAAAAAGTCTGTTAAATGGGTTCCAATCAGGCTCGGATCCAGGAAAAACATTTGGGGGGAACTTAGAGTATTTTAATATCCCACTTGCAGATGGAGTTGTTTTCTCGCATTTTCATGTTATTATCATAAAATATGTTATATCTTAGAAACTAAGCGAAATAGATCAATATGGACAAGAAAATCATTGCTCCGTACCTATAAATTAGTAGTTATTAACTACCTTTACAGCTAGTAATAAATATTGATCTGCCTCTGGTCAGATCCGGCAAGTCCAGAAACCCAGATTTTAAACGAAATTTTGATTACAAGGGAGGTATCCCGACTTGGACCGGCAGATCTTAATGAACTTGGGATATGTTGTAGAGAATAAAAATTTAAGGACCCATGTTTTTTTTGGAAGTCCAATCTCATGTTTAGGCGTTACTAAGTGGGGCATGATACGTGAGCTATATAGGGACGCTCAATGTAGGGTACGTTTCAATGGGAATGAGAGTCGGTCGTTTGTTCCAGGCACAGGTGTGCGTCAAGGCTGTGTCCTGTCTCCAACGTTGTTTTTGCTACTGCTCGATTGCGTATTGGAACAAACCAACAGAGATGCTCCTTTCGGTATTCGTTGGACATTGTCTGATTTTCTATATGACATAGACTATGCCGATGACATATGTCTACTGGCCCATCGCTTCTCGGATATAGAAGCTAAACTCACAAGTCTGTCTGAAAACGCCAAAAAAGTTGGTTTAAAAATTAGTATAAGTAAAACAAAACTTATGCGCATAGGTACAGATATCGTTACCCCATTAATAATAAATGACCAACGTATTGAAGATGTGGATGCTTTTTGTTATCTTGGTAGCAAGATAACTAAGGATGGTGGTTCAAATGCTGACGTTACCGATCGCATTAATAAAGCTCGAGTAGCCTTCTTTTCCTTATCTAAAATTTGGCGAAGAAATAATATTTCTCGGAAAACCAAAATCCGCAATTTTAACTGCAGTGTGAAGTCAGTATTACTTTACGGCTGCACCACATGGAGCTTAACGCAAGCTACCACTAGAAAAATTCAAACTTTCATCAACAAATGTCTAAGACAGATCTTTAACATCCACTGGCCAGATCGTATTTCAAATGAAGCTCTGCTCCAAAGAGCAAACTCCTTGCCAGCACACATTGATATTCGTAAACGGAAGTGGACGTGGATAGGCCACATATTGCGAAGACCACAAACAGAAATTGCAAGAACAGCCCTCGACTGGAACCCCCAAGGACAACGCCGCCAAGGTAGGCCCCGTAACATCTGGGTTCGTTGCCTTAAACAAGAATGTTTACTTGCTCGAGTATCCTGGAATCAAACAAAAACAATTGCCAGAGATAGAATCAGATGGAGAAAATTTGTTGACGCCCTATGTTCACACTGAACTTTATTTAAGTATTTATGGTGTTCAGAAATGTAATTCTATTTATATTTAGATAAATAAAGGACATATATATATATATATATATAAGTGGGGCAAAAAAATATGCCCATTTTACGTTTTTTTCGATTTATTTTATTCTAGTAAAAGTAACTATAGACAAATTTGGTATAAAATGAAAGGTTTTTTAATACACATTCACTGGTGTACAAATTACATGCAAAGATTTTCAAGTATTTTTGTTATTAAAAAAATTGTATTTTGAGTAATATTAATTTAATCGAGGGGGTGTCTGAGCTCTTTTCGAAATTCGAAACCGTTTGGTCTTTATGCGACTTTTCCTTTTTCAAATAATTCCAAAAAGTTTTTGGTTCCTTGAATACTTTAACCCTGTGCACAAATCAAGCTTTCATACAAAGACAAATTTATTTTTAACCCCCAAACGCGAGGCATCTAAAAAAATCTACGTATCTCTTTTTTTTTTGTCCTTTACAACATATCCAAAGTTCATTAAAGTCTGCGAGTTCGGGTGGGGATACCTCCCTTGTTAGTTAAAATTTTGTAACTACATTTTTATTCTAAAATTAAGGTCATATAAATTTAGAAGACTATAGTTCTTAACTTCATTGAAAATTCTACTGGCGCATATTCAGGTACTCCACTGAACGTTTTTTGAAATAAAACACATTTTGTACATGTTTTCCATACATTTTTTTCACCAAAACACATATTTTGCTCAAAACACGTAAGTGGAAACATAGTATTAGTCCAAATTTAAACCAAATCTTCTCAAATTCTGACACTTCTTTATTAAATTTTAATACTCAATGAAAATTATTCAAGTTCGAGGCCATACTCTATATTTCTTTATTAGGATATTGTCCTAACAAATAATCTATAGAGTTTTTTGTTTTCAAATTTATTATTTGACCCTTTCAGGAATGTGTTGATAGATCTATTTCGGGAATTTTCTAGGTTCCCATCATCAGAACACGTTTTGAAAGCGGTAACAATCCCATGCCAAACATCAAACATTCATATAAACTAGTTTACTCACTACATGAGAACTAATATATGAGCTTGAAGTTAAAGATTATAACCATTGATCAAAAAATAAATTGAAAACTTGTTTGTTATGTGCAATACACGGTTTTTGTTTTTCTTTCCTTTTTATATTTTGTTTAGTTTGTAAACAACACAGGGGGAGTAAACTAGACGGTACTTTGTCTTTTATACAAGTTTGATATAATTTTTATTAAAAATAAAAATTATGTTTTTTTCGACCTTTAATTGTGCAATGAAAATGAAAATTATTCAAATCCGAGGCCATACTCTATATTTCTTTATTAGGATATTGTCCTAACAATTAATCTATAGAGTTTTAGTTTTCAAATTTATTATTTGACCCTTTCAGGAATGTGTTGATAGATCTATTTCGGGAATTTTCTAGGTTCCCATCATCAGAACACGTTTTGAAAGCGGTAACAATCCCATGCCAAACATCAAACATTCATATAAACTAGTTTACTCACTAATACTCCGTGCATACTCTAGTTTCAAGTTTTCGTTTGTCAAATTCCATACAAATTTTAAATCGAAAACTTGAAAACAACGCAAGTTTTAGTTGAACGTAGTATAAATAAGGACTTTTTTATATAAAAAAAAATTCGATTCTATTAACAAAACTAAGAATCTGTAGTGTTTTATAATTTCTGACGACTAAGAAAAATTGTCATATCCTATCAAATTCTGTGCTTTTAAAATTATTTTCTTAAAACCCATTTTAGAATGTAGTAAATTCCGAAATCCAGTTTAAACTAGATTTCGAAATCTAGTTAGTCTTACCATCTTGTACACTACCATACCCAACACAATTTTTTAGGACTGGTTTCCACATAATCTATTCCAGAACAGCTTCTTTTACCACCGGTTGCATATAACCTATACCATATAACTATAACTGGTTCTAGAACCGGTTTTAAAGCAACATATTCTTGTTTGGATTTAAATAACCTGTTGTAAATAGGATAAACTCCATACAAAAAGAATCGGCTGCAGAACTGAAATTCAAACCTATTGTAATACATTACATATAAGTTGTTCTGCAACCTGTTATTTGGATTATGCTATTTTACTGAGTATAATCGAAATCTAGTTTAAACTGGATTTCGATGGCAAATGTAAGTGCCGCTTAAAGAACTTCTGAATTTTTCAAAACTTTTTACCGTAAAAACATACGATTTTTAAAAATTATACAATACCATTTATTTACTTTTCAATTATTTTTATAAATTTTGCTAATTTTTCTTAATCATAGAATACGTTTTTGTCCTTAAAATAATGGCCACATGGCGTAACGAAGAGAAAACCTTAAAATTCATGCTGCGTTTTCTGGTTTTCTGCTATTTTGCTGTATTTTTTCCATATGGCGTCAGCAAAATGCTTGTCCTACAACAGGGCTGGCAAAACTATGACACGTGTGTCACTAGAGTCACGCGAACGGAGAAACGATGGCACGCGACATATTCTTGAATATTTTCAAATGTCTTAATTTTATTAGAAAATTTAAGTTAAAAAAGTTAACGTAGGTTTAAATATTTGTTTTCGGTATTAAAATACGTACTTTAAACCGAAAACGGTAAAAGTTTTCGACATTCGAAATGATAAAGAAAAAGTTTAAAAAGGCCTAACGTATTTTTTTTTACAGATTTTTGGTAAACAAATCGTAAATTCGTTTTACAAGTTTTTTTTTTTTTTTTTTTGTTTTTTTATTAATTAATAATCATATAATTACAAATTATTTTATTATTATTATCCTAACCGATCACTAGCTACTATGGCTTTCGGCGCGTTGAAGCGAAAACAGACCAGTCCCTCTGGTGGGAATCGAACCCACGACCACCGCACTGATAAGCCAGCACGCTACCAACTAGCCTACCGGGGCGCACAGGATCCAGTGTTAAAAATGGCGTTTTTATTGAAAGTAATTCAATGTGCATTAAACCCAGATGCCGTATACTTATTTTCTAAAAACACAAAATTACGTTATATGTTAAGAGAATAAAGAACAAGCACGAGAAGATTTAATTATCTCGTTTTTAGCATTTAGGCGTGAACGTCATATTCAAATTAATTTATTTATTAGTCCATTCACATGAACGAGATAACTAAATCTCCTCGTTTCAAAACACAAACAGTGTCGTTTTCCCCATGACATATTGTATAGCAAAAATCGGCAAACATTTCGTGGAATTTTAGATTTATAGAAGTTTAAATGTTTTGATGAACAATTTCTGAATTTTAAAGCAAACGTGCTTTTTTAAAAAATTAATAAAGATGAAACCCGACACTTTATACCAAAGGAAAAGATCTTTTTTTGACACGCAATAGAAAAATTCTTGCCAACCCTGTTTTAGAGTGTGTAATAGCGCGCGGTTAAAAAAACCCCTGGGGTGTTATAAAAATTGATAAATGGTTTTTCATTGGAATCTGTTTTTTTTGTTGTTAGTATATATGGGTTTTCATATACTACCCAATTAAAAAAATTTGATATGGAGCTTTGTGTAGTCATATCAATTTCTGTATGATGCGATACGTAATCTTATAAAATTTTATACGAAATATGGACCCCTATAATTTTATCTACTTGTATATATTTCGATCTAATCTCATATAATTGGATAAATGTCTAATAAAGGGTCCGCCAAATAACTTTTTTTTTTTGAAAATGCTATAAAAAAAAACTACTGAATATTTTCTCAAATTTCTTTTTTTATTTGAAAGTACAATCCTTCCGGTTAATAATGGAAAATAATTTCATGCAAATGGCTGCCTCGGCTGGCCATGCAGTAGCCTACACGATCGGTCCAATTTTTAAGCACATTATCGATTGTGTGCAACTAGGGTTGCCATATTTGAAAAGTAAAAAAAAAGTACATTGATGAAAAAAAAAACAGTACTTTTCGAAAAAAACAGTAGATTTTTGTATTTGTTGTTAACATAACTTTTACTTCAATACATCACATATTTACTTAAAATAAGTTAATACACCGAACCAAATAGCGTAGGTAAAATCAACAAAAAAAAAAAATTTTTGTAGATCTTTAACGAAATTTTGTCAATTTTTTTTTTAAGATTTAACAAATTTTATTCAAATCAACAAAATTTCGTCAAGTTTACATCCTCTGAAGAAGTAAAATTGACCACATTTCATCAAATTGACTAAATTTCGTCAAATTGGCTAAAATTATTAGTTTGGACGCCATTACTTTTTGCATTGGGCAGTGTCATGAAAAAAAATTGTGTTTACAAACATCCATTGCTTGAAAAGTAAACAAACCAAACTTATATATGTACAAAGAAACGAAGTGGAATTAATACAGGGAGATTCAAAAAATTTATATAAAAAACTATTGTACACACAAAGAAAAAAACATGGTTAAAAAAATATATATTCTTTGTACACGCAAAAAAACTTGTTTATATAAAAATATGTAAAATATACAAAAAACAGTGCAAATCCAAAAAAAACAGTACTTTTGCGTACTGTTTTAGGTGTTGTGAATAAAACAGTACATTTTTCAAAAAACAGTACATGTACTGTTTAAAACAGTACGAATGGCAACCCTATGTGCAACTGTATTTCACCAATGGCTTTTGGCAAAATCGGCATCTTCTGTAAGTCGATCGCAGGCCCACTTAGCGAAGCGAAAACGCATTGGATGGTCAGTTGGCTTCAACTCCTGAACCAATTGGACTTTGTATGGCGTCATACCAAGGTCTTTATGCAAAATTTGTCTCAATGATGTCTCCGAAATGTTCAATTGTTGAGAACGACGGTGAATTGATGTTGATGGCGCTTCACGCACACTTTCTGCCACAGCAGCAATATTCTCGGGTGTACGGCTTTTCACGCTTTGGTTTATCGATGAGGATGCCAGTTTCTTTCACTTTTTTCAAAAGATAACGAACATACGGAGCTGACGGTGCTTCTCTTCTTCCAAAATCCGTACGCAATTTTCGCACACATTCTTCAACATTACCATGATTTTCAAAGTAATGTCGCAATATTTCCCAGCGTTGTTCAATCGTATACACAACCATATTCGTTCAGCGGAAGGATAAAACTAATTATCTGTCAAATCAGACATGAGCTAAGTGTTACCATTCACGAAATAAGTACTAGTTGAGAAAAAAAAACGTTAGATGGCGGACCCTTTATAATAATATTCGAATTATGGCCCGATAGAATTGTATTAGATTGTATCAGTTCTAATTGTATCATTGTATCAGTATGCGGTATTATAGACGCTCAGAAAAGTAAGATGGTTGAAATGACTAAAACTTACAGTTAAAATGACTACAAATGTAGTCAAAAATGCGATGACTGTATTTGGTATAAAAATGACTAACCATATAGTAATTTTTAACTATTTATAAAACAACTTCAATAGTATTGAAAAGGACTAACGAAGCGGTCAAATACAACTAACATTAAAGGAATGCATAAACCATAAAAGTCACTGGACTGTAATAGTGAAGAAAACTATTTATATAAATACACACAGAGAAATAAAGTGCCAACCGAATTGAAAAGTGTATTTTAATGGTAAAAACTTATAAATTTAGTTAGTACAACAATATTTACATTAGATTTCTGAATATTTTGGGGGTTGCAACTAAAATTCAGTTGAATTAACAGAAATTTGTTGTGAAAACTAATGTTCAGTAGTACAAACCGACTGAAATTCGTAATAACCAAATTTGAGTAGTGGTAAGCAAATTTCAGCTGGCAAATAGCTACATTTTTCTCTGTGTGTATAAAAAATGTAATTAATTATAAATTTAAATATTAAATAAATTAAGGGGGGGAATTACATTCGCGGCAGAGAAAACAGACCTTTTTTTAAAAATTCATAACTCAGTCAAAAACAAACATTTTTCATTTATATATGCCATATACAATTCTATATTGTTCGATATGTAATAAGATGTAATTACATGTGGTGTCGTATCCAAACATTTATAGGAATTAAATTTTATATACATAAACAAATACATTTACATATAATATCATACAGTAACATAAACAAAGGGTGATTTTTGAGCAACTTTCTTTTTGGCAACACTGTTTTTGGCAGCTGTTTTCGTGTAACATGTTACTGTTAAACATGTTCAGTTTGGTCTATAATTTAACCATGAATCGACTTACAAACGAACAACGCTTGCAGATTATTGAATTTTATTATCAAAATTCATGCTCGGTTAAGAAAGTGCAAATTGTGCAAATTTGGTTCAGCGACGAAGCTCATTTCTGGTTGAATGGATACGTGAACAAGCAAAATTGACGTATTTGGTGTGAAGAGCAGCCAGAAGCATTTCAAGAACTGCCAATGCTTCCCGAAAAATGCACTGTTTGATGAGGATTATGGGCCGGTGGCATTATTGGACCGTACTTTTTCAAAGAAGACGTAGGCAGTAACGTTACTGTGAATGGCGAGCGCTACCGTGCGATGATTACAAATTTTTGTTGCCCTAAATGGAAGAGCTGGACTTACGTGACATGTGGTTTCAGCAAGACGTTGTTAAATGGAACACAGCACGCGAAACAATGGCCTAATTGAAAAGCGAAACAGTTTATTTCACGTTTGGGCCGGTCAATTGGCCGCCTAGATCGTACGATTTAACGCCTTTAGACTATTTTTTGCGGGGCTATGTTAAGGCCCATGTCTATAGGGACAATCCCGCAACGGTTGACGCATTGGAAGCCAATATTGAAGAATTTATTCGTGAGATACCGGCCGATATGTATGAGAGAGTATGCCAAAATTGGACCCAGTGTATGAACCATTTGAGACGTATCCGCGGTCAACATTTACATGAAATCATCTTTAAACATTGAATTATATAGATACTTCTATCGACTTAAATTAAGATTTCATACATTTCTCTAAATTTTGTGTTTTTTTTTAATCAAATCCGAAAGCACTTAAAAAATCACCCTTTATTTATATAAAATTTTGCATGATTATATATAAACGTTTTTACTCGGGTGTACATAAAGTACATATGTATATAAAATTATATGTATACGGCGATACATAAAGCCAACAATACTTACCCAAAGTTTTAATGGAAATCATTAAAGTGGAAACGTGAAAAAAATGTCAAGCATACAAGACTGGAATTTAATTAAATTCTTTGGATTTTTTTTAAAGCAGATAAAGCAGTACTATTTGTAAGAAAGTAGAAAGTTTTTTAATAATTTAAAACCGTTGCTAGGTAAAAATTAGTTTAATTTAATATAAGAAATATGGAATTTTGACACTGTCTGCCATATGATGAACAAATCGTAGTGGATCAAATTTAAAAATATTTATATGTCATGCTCTGAATCACTAAAATTACCTTATTTTTTTTTACCATGTGTGTAATTTTGGCAGTGTATGATATTAATATAAATTAGAGAGATAGTTGTTCCCTTACCAGAAATATGGAAATCTGCCTAATAACGCCTGAGAATACCATACACAGAAAAAACTAAAAACGGGTTTCAATTAAAAATTTTATTGAATCAATTAATATTATAATTGATTTTGCACCTACGACTGAAATGATAGTATTAACTAAAAAAAATTGCAGACAGTTTATTAAAACTCTTTCAATTAAAATAATAATAATATCAATTAAAAGAGTTATTGTTTTTCTTTACAACCTCAATTAAAAAGTTTAGTTAAATTGATTAAAACTTTAATTGAAACTTGAGAAGAAAACAATGGTAGTTTTAATTGAAAACTCGTATTTTTTTATTTTTATTATATGCACCCATTAAATAAAAAAAGAAATGTAGGGTTTGTAAATTAAATTGACATTTTATTAATAATAAAATTAAAGCTTTTTAATATAAAAATGTATTATAAGAAAACAAATAAAAGTGAAGACAAAATTTTTGTTTTGCTTGTCTTGTCTTGAACTTTTTCTTGTAAATGAATTGCTTTCTTAAAAAAATCACACACAACTTTAAAATGATAGTTTAATGACACTTATACTTATTGAAAATTTAATTATTTACAAAAATAATAGTTTAATTGTCCTTTTTCGATAAGGTTTATTTAAATCCACATGTGCACTTTTATTACCACAGATAAAACACGAAACTAAATTAAGTTTTCGTGCATACACAAATATCTCAACGAAAAGAGTGTTGCAAACTCTAGTGAAATAACTACGATTTTGCGTGAATTTGAAATCGGTAAACTATTCAACTTATTAAAATTTAATCATTTGCGATTTTTTTTATTTTTTTTCTTTTTATTTACAAATTATATAATATATTTTTATAATTAAACCTTTGTTTGATTATTTAATCTAAATAAAATAATAAAAAAAAATAGTTTGCCAAATTTTTAAAAATGTTGTTTACATGTTGTCAACACTGTATGGATCTATAAGAAAATTCAATAAATTTTTTAATTGAATCAATTAAAAAATTGTTTAAATGGCCATTGATATTCAAACAATCGATTAATTAGATATTTTTGGCCCATAATTTTTTCTGTGTATCAGGTGCAGGTCTGACAAATTATGCCAGCTACACTCAAATAAAAAAGTTAGTAAAGTCAGCAACAAATTTTCAGTCTGGTTGATGTGCTAATCAACACAATTTTTTTAGCAAAATAAATTAGTAAAACATTAGTAAAATATTAGTAAGAATTTAGTTCAAAACAGTTAAGTGCTGAATAAGTATAACTAAAATTTTAGTATAAAATATAATTTAAGCAAAAAATTTGCTGAAAAATAGTATACCTGATTTACAAGATGTTTTACTAACTTTTCTACAAATTTATTTACCACTTCGTTAACGCGGTGGAAATAGTGGAAATAATGCCCTATTCATTCGACTGTACCCCAGCAAACAATCCGGTCCGTTTATGTGCCGTTTTCGGTACAGCATATACGGATCCGAAGTCCGTTTCCGTACCGTTTTCCGGATCAGTATACGGAATAAAAGGAACATCGAATACGGATTCGAAACAGTATAAAGCACGCTAAAACGGACCGTTTTCGTACCGTCATGCTGTATATAAAACGGAGTGTACGAATTGAGTGTACGTTCAAAACGTACCGTAAACTGTCCGTCATTTATTTTAAAAACGGAGTGGACTCCGTTTTTAATATACCGTATACGGTCCGAATATGGTCCGTATTCGTACCGTTTTTTTTTTTTAAATGGTCCATTTTTTTTTTTTTTATTTATTTTATCTAAATGATTTCTCCTTTTTTTAATTTTAAACAAAAGTTTGGTTTTATTTTAAATTTTTACATTTATAAAGATATTAACAAAAATGGATTAACAATTACATTATTAAAAAACAATATAAAACCACATAAAAATTCAATAAAAATCAATAAAAGGATGTGGTTTTAACATTTTAATTTTTTCATTTTATCTCTGGTGTTGTTTAACATCTTCATCATTAAAATTTTCATGAGATCTGCATCTCTATATTTAATTAAAAAACATCTGAAATACAAGTATATGTTAAAAAAGTGGTACATTTAAAAATAACCAAAAAATTACCACTAAAAATCTTAAATACGTATTCAGCCATTTTTTATTTTATGCAGCCGTTCTCGAGTTATGGAGTGACAATCAAAATGTACACTTCTTTTTATATATATAGATGAAAATGACTAATGTTCAGAAAAATCACCACATCTGGATAGATGAAAATGACTAATGTTCAGAAAAATCACCACATCTGGACTAAACGGAAATATTTTTAAGCAATTTTTTTTTTTAAACCATCCTCATTGCATGTTCTACAAAATGTATTCAGCCATTTTTTATTTTATGCAGCCGTTCTCGAGTTATGCAGTGACAATCAAAATGTACATTTCTTTTTATATATATAGATGAAAATGACTAATGTTCAGAAAAATCACCACATCTGTATAGATGAAAATGACTAATGTTCAGAAAAATCATCACATCTGGACCAAACGAAAATATTTAAAATTTTTTTTTTTTTAAAAACCGTCCTCATTGCATATTCTACAAAACGTTTTCAGCCATTTTTTATTTTATGCAGCCGTTCTCGAGTTATGGAGTGACAATCAAAATGTACACTTCTTCTTATATATATATACATTTTATTAATATTTAATTTTATTAATAAATAAAACTGTTTGATTTTTTTTAAACAAAACACACTCCGGTAATACCGGAAGAAAAACGGTAACGGTTGTAACGGAGTTTTAACTGATGAAAATCGGTGTAGTCCGGTTAAACGGCACCGAAACGGATACAACAAAACGGAGTTAAAACGGATAATTTTCGAAAATTTGAGTAATCCAATTTTACTGTACGTTAATGGTCCGTTTTCGTACAAGCTTCGACGGATACGTCAATTCCGGTCCGTTTTCGTACCGTCAATGCCGGATTCATGAATCCGTTTGTAACGGACAGTCCGTAAAGTTGTTTCTTGGGTACAATACAGATAATTAGTGTCCGACCGACGACTTCGGCCAAAAAGCGATATTTAGTAGATTTTTTTTGGTATTTGGAGACAATGTGGACAAAATTTGATATTGAAAACATATTTGTTGAGCCGTTTCAATTCGACGTAGAGCCATTTTAATTCGATTTTAAGTAAAAAATTTAAGGAACCTAGAAAATTCCTGAAATAGATCTATCAACACATTCCTGAAAGGGTCAAATAATAAATTTGAAAACAAAAAACTCTATAGATTATTTGTTAGGACAATATCCTAATAAAGAAATATAGAGTATGGCCTCGAACTTGAATAATTTCATTTTCATTGCACAATTAAAGAGCGAAAAAAATTCAATAACAATTATATCAAACTTGAAAAGTCCGAAGTTTAGCTGTGAAGTTGAAAAATCGGCCTACGAAGTTTTTCCCATTTGGTCCATTGTTCGGAGGCCGATTATTAAATTCATTGCTTTTCTACTTTTCTTTAAATTTGACACTCAAAATTGCTTCTAATAATTCCAATAAACATTTTTTCCTTTACAAATGTTGAGGTTAAGAAGAAGAATAAATGTTTTTCTCTAAAAATTATAAACACTATTAATTTTTAAATCAGACTAGACTAGTTTCTGCCTTTTTATGGACAGGCTCATCAGTGATTTTATATTTAAATTGTATTATTATTTGTGTCTTATAATTGTCAGATTGTCTCTATATGATAAATTTTTGAACAACCTGTGGCTGTAAGAATCAAACCTGCGCTCATCTTACATTACAAACGTAACAATACCAAGTCATGACCGTTTTAGCGATCACACCCAAGCATGGCCTCGAATCTAATGCAGCTAAATTGCAGTTTTCTTTCCTATTAGCTTTTTCTGTTATTGTATATTATACTCAAAAGTGACAACACTAACAACACAAATATTCTATTTTTAGATTTTTTTTTTTTTTTTAATTTTGGTTTGCCTGATGAAATTTTGGCGAAGTATTTCTCAGATACTTATATGCCAGTTTTTAGATTTTTGTTTATTTTTCTAATCTCCTCCGTCTCTATTTCACAATGTTACCAGATTGACGTATGGTTTTTACGTTCAGGGTTGGCAACTTTTGCGTTTTAAGTTGAGACATCGCCACAGGGCAAATTTTATAATGTATTTTAGTGCAGTGTTATATTAACGTCATATAGACAGTCGCAATTCATTCGCATACCGAAAAAATTTATTTTCTAGCCGAAGTCTTGGGTCGGACACTACAGATAAGAGATAACAATATATCAGCTCTTGTAGGAAACACTGTCCAACAATAGCTGTAACAGCCAATACCACATAGATTCGCTAAATGCTCCTCCTTCCTTAAAGCCAGCCAAAAAGTATTCAAATATTTCCGGTTTGGAGGCCGCCTACACAGATCCATAAAAGTAAATTGGATTATCATAATGCTGAAGAATTAAGTGTTATACGCTTTTTACCCTCTGAAATTATTTAGGAATATTTAGCTTCTTTGTAGGTTTCGACTAGTTCATGCACGGCATCCATATTAAAGACATCAACATCTAGTCTCCACGACAAAATGTAGAGTGAATTGTAAAGTATTTCTGTGGCGGCCGTCGATTGTGGAGTTAAGGAAAAAAGAATAAAACATCGCGCTGAGTGGAGTTCCCTCACGGATCATGTTTAATTTTTACCCTTTCGGACTCTTGGCATAACCTGAAAGGGTGTAAATAATGTCTTATTCTGGTGGCGATACTGGTTTAAAACCAGATTATATATAAGCCACAGTCTAAGCCAGACTAAACCCTTTTAAAAGAAAGCTCCTTGTGCATCTCGACCTTTTGCGATTAACCACGGCACACTCTTTAGAGACATCCAATCTCCACAGCAATATGTAGAGTTGATGGTAGATATGAGTGGTCAGGGGTGGATAGCGTGTGAATTTTCCTTTAATTTGAATATTTTAAATAAATCATTGGTTCACTCAGAATATTCTTACAGTAGTAGTTTTTTTTAACTGTTATTGTAGTAATTTTTCTTTGAGAATTTGAAAACGACTGGACAGTCATTTAAAAAATAACTAATCAAAATACTGTACTTCAGTAACAGTTGTTTTGAGTAGTTATTTTAGTATTTTAATAAAAAACTACCAAAACAGTAATTTTGCATTAAGCAGTTAACTTTAGTTATTTAAAAATAGAGGATTATATCGAGTTTTTAAAAATTCTCATTGAGTGTATATATGTTTTTATTAAAAAATATTTTTTAAATACCATAAAAGTAACTGCAAAAAACAATAGTTTTTCAACTTATGTAGTCGTTTTATGTTCATTGTTTTTATTGTTTTGTTGCTCGTTTTTATGGTTTATGCATTCATTTAAGGTTAATAGTCGATTTTCTACAATTGTAGTTGTTTTATCAATAGTTTAAAATGGCTACATGGTTAGTAATTTTTATGACAAATAGAGTCATCGCCTTTTTGACTACATTTGTAGTAATTTTATCTGTAATTTTTTGTCATTTCTACCTTCTTAATTTCCTGAGTGTATCTACCATTTAATTTTTATTGTTTTTCCTCTACAACATATCCAAGATTAACTAAAATCTGTTGTAGTTTTTTGTAAGCCTTAAGCTTGAAGGCCACCCCCACCCTTGTCCACCCATATCAATTATTTGCAATATTTGACAATTCGTATCAACAATAACGGGAAATAGATATGGATGGACAGAGATAGAAAGCGTGTGAATTTCCCCTTTAGCTTGATAGGAAACTCTCAGGCTATCCACCCCTGTCCACCCATATCTACCATTTCCCAGTTCTGAAGATACTAAATGCAATTTTCAAAAGAGCCATTTTCAAACATCAATTCGTATCGTCAATACTGGGATATAGTAGCTAGGGATGGGCAGAGATGGAAAGCGTGTGAATTTTCCCTCAAGCTTAAATCTTGATTCACACGCTATCCACCCCAGTCCACCCGTATCTACTATTTCCCAGTATTATTGATATGAAATATCATTTTCAAAACAGAAATTACAATAATTTGACAATTCGTATCACCAGTAATGAAAATAGTAGTAGCATGTGAATTGCACCTAAGGCTTAAACTTGATTCACACGTTATCCACCCGAGTCCACCCGTATCTATTAATTATACAAAATGTCATTTTCAAAAGAGAATTTACAATTCGTATCACAAATACTGGGAAATAGTAGTTATAGGTGGAGAGGGCTAGATAGCGTAATTTCCTCTTACATTTGTTTAATTTTAATGAGAAATTCAATAATCATGCCTTTTTGGTGTTAATTTTATACTTTTATCATTTTGGTAATATGTTTGTTAAAAACCCGATAATCCTATAGTTATTTTTTAGTGTAAAATACAACACTGCTTCGGAAATACAGCTCTGTATATACTTCAACAAACTGAACACAGCTTAGTCGTTAACATCTCTGTATTTGTTTGTTATTCAATATATATATGCTTATCTCTTTCTAGCACATTCATTTCCCGCAATTTTAGCAAAACAAGTCATCACTATATTTTCCCCACATAGGATTTTCATCTATTTCTTTCCATTTTTATTATCATTTGTTTTATAAATTTTACAAAGAAAGTTTGTCGCAGTTTTCTTCGTTCGGGAAGAGAAAAACTGGATCTTTTTCTTTTTTTTGTACAATAAATTTTCTGATTAAATTTTTTAATAAATTGAAAAAAAATTTAACAAATTTTTAAACAAAATTGTGTGTGATAGTGTTAAATAAAGGGAAATATAACGTGGTGTTTAATCAATTAACGAAATTTGTGTTTAAATAATATTGTGAAATAAAAAAAAATTTCTTGGTAATTGACGCAGTAAAAAAAAAAAACGTAATAATTAAAAAAAACCATTGAAACTACCAATTTAGAGGGAATTATAAAAAAATTCGAATTTAATAAGGTGGGTTATTATTAAAACCAATATTACTTATAAGAATTTTATACATGGAAAGAAAAAAAAACTTTTTTTATTCTATAGCAATTTTTAATTTTCTTTGTTTTTTTCTTACAAAAAAAATCCAATAAGTTCAATGAGATTTATACAAAAGAGACAAGTGTAGTGTTCAATTTGTAATTTGTTGTTGTGTACCTTGTTTTTAGTGCATTTGCACACTATCTCTTTCCTTTTTTGGTACTCACTGCAATTGTTATATGCAGTTTTAGTCACTTTTTTTAATTGTCAAGTCAGCTTTTTTTTTCAAATAAAACTTGGTAATTTGTATGGTAATTACAAGAAATTAAAGAAAATTTTCGTTATTTAACGATTAATTAAAGCCATTGTAATATTTAAGTGTATGTGTGTGTGTGTGTTTGAAGGTTATTTTATTGTATTTTTCACATTTTCTTTTGTGGCCCCATTTGTGTTAATAGCCTTGAACTTTGTTGTTGGTTTTGTATGTCTAGATGAAATTAAAAAAAAAAAATGTTTTAGGTATTTTTTTTTTAATCAAATAATTGCTTTTTTATCTTTATAAATAAGCTATAGCTTAAAATTAATATAATATTTAAGAAATTAAATCTTTGGTGTTTTAATAAACAAATACCAAGACAATTTTATTAATTAGCATTTCTCCCTCCTTTTTTCCACTAATTTTTAACCTATTTTTTTGTTTTTTTATTTAATTTTTTTATTTTTAATTAAGTGTTGATAAGGGTGCCGTGAAATAACTCCCAAATGAAATAACTCCCAAAAAAAAAAAAAAAAATGAAATAACTCCCAAAAATTTTCCATACAAATTGGAATTTATTTCAATATGAAATAACTCCCGGCTTAAGTCTAGTTTAGGGTCCTCGCTCGGATTTATTTCAAATTTTCACCATTAGTAGAACTTTTAATGCTGAGCTCAAAAATACATTTTTTTTTGTCGGCGACTCTCGGTTCCCGAGCTATGGACTTCCAAAGTTTGAATTTTGAATCTTTGCATCTTCACCATTTCTGATCGGATCAAAACAATATACATATCATTTGAAAGCTTATTAAAGCACCTTTCATTTGATATATAATACTTCTAATTCCATTAACCCGTTAAGCGTCAAATTAAAAAAGTCTGTTTTTTAACCGAATTTTTTAGACAAACCTCGTATTTTCTCAAAATTTGACTATTATAAAGGTACGATACAAATAATATTTATTTGTAGCTAAGATTTCAAGCTTTAATTTGATATATAATATTTCACTTTAACCCTTTTAACACCGTAGATATTAACATTTATATCGTTATTTAATTTTCTTCATTTTTGTACTTTTGTTCTTATATGTATATGTAAATTAATAACTTTGTTAAATTGCTAATTTTAGAAACAAATACACTTTTGTAAACACGCCGAAATTTCTGCAGCCGGGGCGAAGCCTCAGCGAAGCCGAGAATTGGACTGATGGGAGTAAAAAAACCCCTAAGCCCGGCCGAAGGCCGGTTACACAGAAAAACTTTGCTCGGCATATGTATATATAAATTAATAACTTTGTTAAATTGCAATTTTTAGAAACAAATAGACTTTTGTAAATACGCCGAAATTTAACCATTAATAACTTTTTTATTATAAGAGATATAGTAACACATTATACCTTAAATGAAAGCTTGTAAAATGGGCTATAATTTTCTATAAATTTTTTATTTACATATATAGACGTTTTTTTTGAATAAACAGATATGTTATACAAAAAAACTAGAATAAAAAATGAAAAACTTAAAACTGGGCTGTAATGGGTTAATTTATGAGGACATATTGTACCTCATTAGAAAGATATTTTAAAGAGCTTTCATATGACACCCATATTGTCGTGATCGAACTTGTACTTTTTGAGATAATCGTTAAAAACTATTCCAACTTTAATGCCCATTTCTGACGCAAGGGGGCGTCGCCGACAAAAATTTTTTTTTTTGTTGAAATCAGCTCAAAAGTACTATTTAGGGTAAAAAAAAAAAAAATCTGAGCGAGGCCCCTAAACTAGACTTGTTCCTAACTCCCAATGCGTTAGGACTTATTTCACAATCTTCTGTTAGAAATTATTCCATTATGAAATAACTCCCAAATGAAATAATTCCCAACCAGGCTTTGTTGGGAGTTATTTCATTCCTTTTTTGGCATTGGGAGTTATTTCACTTTTGTTGGGACTTATTTCATTTTCATTTTTAAATGTGATTTTATCGTTGGGAGTTATTTCATTTCTATCAAAATTACATTTTGGTAAATTATATGCATTTGTAACGGTTCTTAAACCGTGCTGGCTTATCAGTGCGGGGTCGTGGGTTCGATTCCCACCAGAGACACTGGTCTGTTTTCGCTACAACGCGCCGAAGGCCATAGTAGCTAGTGCTCGGTTAGGGTAGTAGTATATAATTTGTAATTATATGATTATTAATTAATAAAATAAAAAAAAAAGAAATAGTAAAGTGTTATACGTAAAAGTTGAAAATCAAATTTATTTAAAAAAATTCGGAAACTAGAGAAAGAAATTATACGTGTTTCGAAGAAAACGTATTACGACATAAGGTCCACACTCCAGTGTGGAAACATATCAGTAATATTGAAGTTTCTTTTGTGTCGCACGCAGAAAAATCTTTAGCGGTAATCACTCTTGATAGAAAGCTTTTTCTTGGAGGAAACATTATCGATTTCTTTTTCATTAAAGAGTGAGCGTCTTTTTTAGCAAGTTTGTTTTCAACACTGTCAGCTGATCTTTGTTTACATTTGTTCTAGGCTGAACACGTTTTTCACCAAATGTAATTAAAAGTTAAATAAGCAAAATGCCAAAAACATCAGAAAAAATTAAAATAATTAAATTATAGTGGAAAATGCAATAACACAAATAGATTTTATGCAATATGAAATTATCTTGTGACGCTTAAAATCAGTTGTTCTTCTGTCAAAAAAGTTTTTCTTGTTTTCTACTACAACTTACTCAAGGTTTGAGTCAAAGAAATTTCCTATCAAGAAAAGGAGAATCGAAGAAAACGAGAAAAAACAAATCCCATACATTTTGTTGTTGTATCTGTCAAAAGTTTTCTTCTTTTCTCGTTTTCTTCGATTCTTCTTTACTTTTCTATCAAGAGTGATTACCGCTTTATTTCGCGAAGCCGCCTGCCGCGTTCTACGGAAGAAAAAAAACCCTTAAGAGCGGCCGAAGGCCGCCACCCAGAAGAACCTGTTTTTCAAATCAGATGTCAAATCCGTTGAAATCTTATATTTTTAAGACATCTTTATAATATGTTTAATATTATGTTCATTTTTACATTTATTTATGAAATAAATAGAATTCGATTTTTGAATTGGGAATTATTTAATTTTTTTTTTTTTTTGGACTTTTTTCACTGGAAATTGTTTCGTTCTTTGTTGGGAGTTATTTTGTTACTATGAAATAACACCCAAATGTTGGGGCTTATTTCATTTTTTCTTTGGAGGTTATTTCATTTATTAAAATTGGGACTCATTTAATTTTTTTTGGGACTTATTTCATTGGGACTTATTTCATTTGGGAGTCATTTCACGGTACCTTGATATAGTGGTTACAAAAGAACATTTTTTTTATCGCATTTTAAACCTAAAAAGAATCGGGGATAAAAATTTAACTAAAATAAAAACTGGCTAAACTCTACGGACATAAGTCGGGTTTGTTTTAATTTTTTACGATTGATAAACTTGTTGTGCTGATTGCTGCACTGTGGGTAAAATTGAACTTTTTTTGCAGTAAATTTACCTACAGCTCTCAGTTTTAAACAAATTTGAAAAAAAAAAAAAAAAATTTTAAAATTGCTGATTACAACGAAGAGAAAAACCAAAATTTTAATATGCTCATTTGGAAAACATCACTGGTTACTTAATTTAGGAAAAAAACTCGCGTACTTTCTCTTTTAGTTTAAGCAAAGGATAGCTTAAACTACAATATACAAATTGCGATATATAGGTACTTATGCCTTAAAAATATGGAGTCTGGGACAAACCCTAATTAATAAAATTCAGATAGAAATCTTTAAGTTTATTTTTTTCTGATAATTTTGATGTAAGCTCAACCACTTGCACTTACATTAATTGAATGCAATTTTATTTACAAATACAATTAGACTTGTGTTATCAGTTTTTCGTCAAAATGAATCAAAAATGTTTATTAATATTAATATTTTTTAGAGAGGGAAGTTAGCTAACTTCCCAACAGTTAGCTAACAGTAAAAAACGCTGTTTACCTGTAAGGGAGTAATCCAAAAAGAATCCCTTAAAAACCTGCTTACATATGCCATGATTTTTATATGGCGAATTCGCACTTGGAAGCATTATTTTGGACAAAATAAGCGCTCTTTTTAGCGTTTATAAAATGCTGTGATTTCTTGGCTTTCAGTAAAATCATATTTTTTTTTTTTTTTTTTATTAAATCTTCATTTACATAACTGAGCCCTTAGGGCCTTATATGGCTAGTTAAAGCAAAATGTAAAATTTTGGACTTGTATACAGGCAATGTATAAGAAAATTTTCTTAATTCCCTTGGCAAAGCATTCCAAATTCTAGGTATCCGAACCTGAAATGATTTTGCAAAAATATCCAAATGACTTGTAGGCGGAATTAACTGGGGATTTCTTAGCGACCGAGTTAAATGGAATTTATTAACTATATAAGCAGGGTAACCATTAACAATGAACTTATAAAAAAATATCAAAAGCCTGATACTAACAAAGTTCTCAAAAGACGATCCAAGAAAATTAAATGTATGTTGAGATACATGATCTCTCCTTTTTAAATTGAAAACGTAGCGAATAATCCTATTAAAAACGAGATGATATTTATGTAATACGTAGCCCGGAAGTACTAGAAAAAATTTCCACGCAGTAAAACATATGTGGCATTAAGATAGCAGTAGCTACCTGGCTTTTTACCGAACATTGTAAATAAATATTTAACGAATATAACCTTAATAAGAAGGATACACGGGAAGACAAATAATTGACGTGTGGTGAAAAATTTAAATGATCGTCCAAAACAAAACCCAAGCATTTCATTTTATTCACAAATTTAACTGGAATACCCCCCAATCGTAACATTTATGTCCTCAGTATTAAATACAAACTACTTTGTCTTCAGCGGATTTACACGAAACCCATTTTCTGACGCCCAAGACACTACTTCACGCAGCACATAATTAAACCCGATCTCTAACACATCAACAAACTCAGCATCTGAATAACAAACAAACTGGACATCATCAGCGTATACGTAAGGTACACAAGAAACACCATTAACTGTTTCTAAAGGTCATTCAAATAAATCATAAATTAAAGTGGGCCAATACAAGACCGCTGTGGGAAACCACTAGTAATCCGACGAGTACGCGACATAGATGTACCAATAGAGACATATTGATACCTCCCATGGAGGTAGGACCTAATTAATTCACAAGCCTTATAAGAAAACTCAAACTCATTAAACAATTTAAATATTAATCTAGAGTGTATCAACCTATCAAAGGCTTTAGATAATCAATCGAAAGCAGTACTACGTTTTGCGGTCATCCAAAAACTGCCTAATAGAATTAGTCAAACCAAGCAGTAGAGAGGTCGTACTGTATCCTCGCCTAAATCCAGATTGCGATGAATGAATAAGCGATTTGAGATCTAGGTACTCAATCATTTGGTCCTTCAAGATTTCTACATTATTACAATTTCATGTCTACATTATTACAATTAAAATGTATTTTACATAAAATTCTACTGATATTAAATTTTTGTTGTTTAAATTTTAGACATGTTAATACAATAGCGGTTTTCACTGTTGATGTTATATTTATATGGTGTTTTATTTACTACGATTTGTTCACAACAAAGCGTGAGTGTCTTTTTTTTAATGTATGTTAAAATTATGAATCAGCTGATTTTTGTTGTTCGCCACATATGTATCAAAAATTATTTTAATTTGAGAAAAAATACCAAAATTTACAGAAAAAGAAGAAATAACAAATTTATTACTGCAAAATTCTTTCATTTTAAATTGGGGTTTTCGATATTTTTTATTAATTTTTAAGTTTTTCCTAGAGTTGACACAAATACATTTTTTGACGGCGGAACAGTCAGCTGTTTTTTTTTTTGCTGATAAATTTATCACGCGTGTTTACTACAGTTTTTTGTGTGGTATTTCTCCACTGCGTGGTAAATTTTAGTGCAATACATTTTGTTGTTGGTTCTGGTAAATTCTGATAAATTTATCAAACGTTCACCAATAACCAGATTTACAAGGGTTTTTTACTACCAAGAGTGAATACCGCTATCAATTAAAGAATGACCCAGTTATAATCTGGACGCATTCATAACGTTGTTACAGCGCCCTCAGTGTATGCAATTTGAAACCATTTACATATGTTGTTGACAAGACATATACCGTTATTTGACATAATTTTCAAGTCTGTCATTCGAATAGTATTTCGTAGAGACCAAGATATATTGATATAGGTAGTCTTACTAGAACAACAACTACAACAAACAACTACAACAATACAAAACAACAGGGTTTTGACATTTCAAAATACTCAAGATACAGTCTTTGTACTGTCAAAACCATGTAAGAAATGTCAAAACCAGGTAAGAGGAATATAAACAGCTGGGCTACTAAAACTACCTTTTAAATATATCTTGGTACAGACGCCATGGGACAAAAAAGACGTGAAGAAATTTTGCACACTTTCTTAGAAAATCCAACATTCAGTGGTTCGAAAATTTCTAAAATACTTAAGATTCCTAAATCTACAGTATGTAGTGTTTTAAATCGGTATAATGCTACATTAAGCATAAATAGGAAACCAAGACACGTGGAAAAAAGTAAGGTTAGGAACCCAACTGTGGAGAGAAAGGTATTAGCATCAGTACAAAGAAATCTTGAAATGTCTGACCGCGATAGAGCCAAAAAATGTAAAACAAGCAGAAGCAAAATCCACCGAATACGTGTACGTAATGGATTGAATGCCTACCGAGCAATTGCATTATGATGGATGATGAAACCTACATAAAATGCGATTTTAAGCACTTACCTGGAAACAAATTTTATATTGCAAAGGAACGTGGAAATGTCAGCGCTAAATATAAGTATACCAAGTTGGATAAATATGGCAAAAAAATCATGATATGGCAAGCGATTTGTAGTTGTGGGTTGAAGAGTGCTGCTTTTGTGACATCATCAAAATGACGTCTGAATTATACATAAAGGAATGTCTCCAAAAAAGAGTATTACCACTGATTAAAAAGCACAACAATTCCGTCAAATTTTGGCCTGATCTAGCAACATGTCATTATTCGAAATAAACCACAAAGTGGTATAAAGACAAAGGGGTAGATGTAATACCCAAACACATGAATCCTCCTAACTGTCCACAATTTCGACCAATCGAAAGATATTGGGCAAATGTAAAAAATAAATTGAAGAAGAAAATTAAGTTATAATGTTACAAAAATGGAACCAGAGTGCTAAAAAGTAAAGCCGAAGGATGTGCCAAAATTAATGGGGAGCATCAACAAACATGTCCGTTCTTTTATTCGTAACAAAAAAAATTAATTTATTTGTATGATTTTCCTTAAAGCCTTTAATTTGGTGTATAATTTATAAAAATGTGTCTGTTATTTACAAAGTTATAACTACTTTTGTGCGTCCAGATTATAACTGGGCCAATCTTTATATTTATGTTTTTACCGCACCACGTGCAAGAAACAGATAAATGACTAATTATTTTTTAAAACATACTAATCACTCGGGGAAAACTGGTACAGATCGTTTATAATGCACGATATGAAACTTTCTGCATTAAAACCTACATCCTTGTATGAGATTAGGGAAATCTGCTTTCAACCTGAATCAAATGTAAAGGAAAACAATAAGCTCAAAATTGTTTTTGTTTATTTTTATACCAAAATTATTCGTTTCTTTTGCTGCTTCTCAGTATAATGTTATAGTAAGCACTTACATCTTGTTTAAAAAAAATGTACATTTTTAAATTGGTACCAAATTGGTACTTGTTTTAGTTATCATCCCTGGTAAATGTTGTAAGTAGTAAATAAAAAAAGGCTTAATAGAAACTTATAACCTTTGTAAAAAAAAATAGATTTATTGATTACAGTCACTTAAGCAATAATTTCATAAACTTTATCCATAAAATTCATATTTTTTCATTTTTGTCCCTATTTTTTCATATTACACAAAATTGCAGACAAAAAAACAACTTAGTCCCATCTTCGTCAACTTAGTCCCATCTGACGTTGGTTTTTTGTTTTATTGTCTTGTTTTGTAAAACCAACAGCTGTTTCTTTTTTTATCTAAAAACAACAAAGAAAATCTCTTAGAAATTTATATTAAATTTATATTGATCTTAGAAAATCCTTTTAATATCTATCCCTTTTCTAATTTGCAGATCATATTTTCAATACAATCTCAACTTTTGATTTTTCGACCTTAGAATGGATTCTGATGAAGATTCCTTTGAAATAGATAATGTTGATTCGGGCAATGTTTCATCCGGAGATGATGGTGATGATGATTTTCCTATGGATGATATACCCTCAGTACATGAACGTCAGGCCGAAAACGATGAATATCATTATGAAGTATTGACAACAGAAGAAATTGTTTTACATCAAAGAGAGATAATTGATGAAGTTAAAGGAGTTTTAAAGGTAAGATTAACAATTGTAAAGAATAATTAAATGTTACTTTCCGAAAAACTCTCAAAACTAATTTAGTACATACTATATAAAACTAATAGAAAATTTGTCCGTTTCGAAAACTGATTTTGTTGCGATAACCGAGTAATAATTTTTTAGGGATTCATAATTTTTATGGTTTAAATTGAAAAAAACAAATTTTATCATTCATTTAAATCATTTTAGTGGGCGTTGTGGTGTAATGGTTAGCGCGTTGGACTGTTACACAGATGGTCCCGGGTTCGATTCCCGGTGACGACAACATCAATTTAGAAAAATAATATGTATGAGTTTTCTATCACTTATATGTATCGCTGCGCCCACCTTCGGTGTTCCCATAGCACTTAACCCCACCGAAGTAAAATAATGAATCAGGGCTATGAAACAAAAAGCTTCAATAAATTCGCCAGCTCTACATCAGGTGGCGAGCAACAACTGTTCTAAGACTTATCTACTCTCGCAATTACAGTGTTGCCATGTTTGAAGCCCTTCATCTTTCACCACCTTTCATCTCTCCACTATCCCCTTTCCAAAGAAAGCAACACAGTAATTTATAGGAAGAATTTCCTGAGTGTTGCTTCTCTTAAAAAAAAAAAAAAACATTCCAATGTACATACAACGGATACACGATTTTTTTTAGCAGAAAGTGAAATGTTTCTGCGTCTTTGCTTCATAAACCACTTGTACAAGGGCTTTCCCATTTCAACATTCGCAACGAAGTATTTTAATGCAGCTTCATTTTCTGATTCTGGATATTGTTGATTTGTACACTTTATATTCATCGCAAATCACTTTTACAGATATGCCCCTATCAAGGTTATTAACAATATCACTTTTTTGTTTTAGTGAAAGTTTTACAAGTTTTGTAATTTTTTTTTTTTTTTTTTTTTTAATTTTTCTCTTTATTAATGCAATCTATCTTTTTGGATATTAAACATTAGATTTGAGTTAGATACATATACATAAAATGGCTATGATCCATTGATCATACCATAATGTTAAGAAGGTTTTGCTGTGGTTATTTTAAAGAGTTGTGTATCTCCATTTTGAAAGGAGATAGTTTCATCGCATTAAGTCTTGAGGAGCCCTGCGCCTTAGTCTTACAAATGTTTTGTTATTCTCATGAGGTTTGATGCAAACGGATTTGGATGTTGTTCAATTCTATTTTTGTAGGATGCAAGCTGAGTTTTTATTTCGTCTTTTATGGTAGGTATTTTGAGATCTTTGTGGAGTTGATGATTTGTTACATACCAAGGTGCGTCAACAATTCTTCGAATTGTTTTTGATTGAAAACGCTGGAGAATTTCAATGTTTGAGGTGGAGGCGGTGCCCCACAACTGGATCCCATAGGTCCAAATAGGTTTCAGAATACATTTATATATTGTTAACTTGTTTTCAATGGAGAGTCGGGAATCAATGATAAACCCGAATTTTCTTAGTTGGATATCTAAAGCTTTACGTTTCGTTTGAATGTGTTTTTTCCACGTTAGCTTTTTATCTAGGTGTATACCAAGGTATTTCGCTTCGTCCTTTTGGGGTATTTTAGTGTCATTTAATTTGATAGGAGGGCATATCTGACGATTTAATGTAAATGTAACCTGCACAGATTTCGACTCGTTTACTTTTATACGCCAAATTTTTAGCCATGATGATATATTATTTAGGCATTTTTGAAGAGTTAATGATGCGTTTTCGTGGTTTTTGTCAACAGCTAATGCAGCTGTATCATCCGCAAAGTCCCAATGATGACACCTTCAGGCTGGGGAAGGTCGAAAGTGTAAAGTAGGTAAAGTGTGGGTCCCATAATGCTACCTTGGGGAACTCCTGCAGATATTGTATTTAAATCGCTTATATCACCTTCTTCTTTTACAAAAAATAAGCGGTTTTGTAGGTAGGACTTAATAAATAAATAGAAATTTATAGGGAGGATTTTCTTGAGTTTGAATAGTAAACCATCATGCCACACTTTATCGAAGGCTTGGGATATGTCTAGAAACACTGCTGTGCAGTACTGTTTTTTCTCAAATGTTTCATGAATAGTTTCAACTAAACGATGAACTTGTTCTGTGGTTCCGTGTTGTTTTCGAAATCCAAATTGGTGTGTTGGTATAAGACTTTTCGATTCAATAATGGGTGTCAGTCGTTTAAGAAATAAAGACTCGAGAACCTTTGAAAAAAGGGGCAGCAAACTTATTGGACGATATGAAGTAGGTTGCTCGGCTGGCTTTCCAGGTTTCAGTATCATTGTTATTTGTGCAACTTTCCATTGGATAGGTACGAAGCAGTGAGTTAGGCAAGCATTGCATATATAGGTTAATAGCGTTATACCTTTTTCTGGCAGTTCTTTTAATGCCTTTGCTGTGACTAAATCATATCCTGGAGCTTTATTTATTTTCAATTTGCTGATAACGTTATAAACTTCAGATTTTGTAAATTTTTTAATCGGTAAATCAAGTTGGTGGGTTTCATTTAAAAATTTTTTATTTGATCGGGAACTTCATTATTATTTTCTGCCTTGTTTGGAGTAAATACTTCTTTCAAGTGATTGGCAAACGTGTTTGCTTTATCCTGGTTGCTCTTAGTCCAGTTATTATCAGTCTTGCGAACTGGATGGTTTACTTTATGCTGCCGTTTTACTTTATTAGTTAATTTCCATAACGAAAAATCTGTAGATTTCGTACAATCCAAATTTTGTATGTCTGATTCAAATTTTTTATCTTTTTCATTCTTTAGTAGCGTTTTTAGTTCTGCAGTTAGTTTGTTTAAAATGGTTTTATCACCTGGAGATTTTGTTGTTTGCCAACGCTTTCTGGCTTTACGTTTTTTTTTTATTTTATTTCGAATATCGATCGAACACTTGGGAATGTTCGCGAAGCTATACTGAGGAGTGGAATTCCAAGCTGATTGTTGTATTGTATTTACAAGATGTTCTACAGCATCTGTGATGTCCTCATAGCTTTTAAGTGGAAGTTGTGTGACTAAATTTTCACTTATAAGGAAACGATATCGACTCCAATCAGTCTTTTTCGTGTGGAGCTTACATGGTTGCTCAATATTGCTAAATTTATGTTTTATATGCAATATTACCGGGGAATGATCTGATGATAAGTCAAGGCATGATTCGCATGTTTGATATTTGGGTGGCATTCCTTTTGATACACAGAAATCGATAACGTCAGGGATCTTGTTTAGGTCTGTGGGCCAGTATGTGGGTGTATCAGGAAATGTAACATTTAAGCTAAGATCTTTAATTGCGGAATATAGTTGTCTACCTTTGGTTGTTATTAATCTAGATCCCCAGATTGTATGTTTTGCATTGTAGTCACCACATGCTAAGAACCTGTTTCCTAACTTTTTGAAAAATTCCTTATAATTTTCCTTTTTGACGTTGTGTTTGGGTGGGCTGTAAACAGACGATATGGTCACTGGTCCATGCCAATCTTCAACAATTATATTTGTAGCTTGGAATTCGTTGGACTGAAAAGGAATACCTTCATGGTGTTTTATGGTATTTTTTATTAAAATGGCTGATCCACCATGAGCTGTTTGATCTGGGTGCAATACTTGGTAGAACTTGTATTGGGGTATGTAAAAGTGACTTTTTTGAGTGAAATGTGTTTCAGATATAAGGAATATATCTATTTGATTTGTTATTAGAAACGATTTTACCTCTAGCGTGTGCTGGGCTAGACCATTTGCGTTCCAAAAAGCGATTTTAAGGCAATCCATTTTGAATAAACTTAGATGTTAAATTCATTATAAGGTTTGACATCTGTTGCATCAATTGATTTAGTAATCACCGGCATTTTATTCAATACAAATCTACAAAAAAAAACAACGCATATTTCAGTACTCTTGGAATAGCAGTAGATCCAAAACTAATTTCAAACGCAATAGCAGCAGTAACATTTAAAAGCAATCGTGTAAAAAAATTATATATATTTTATGTTTAACCATATATAGCATCATATATAATTAGATATTATTATATATGCGGTCGACTATTCACAAATTAGTTTATATGGTTCTATATAAAATTGTATATAATTATATATGGTCCAATATATAATTATATCTAAATTATATAATTACAACGTATTATATCAGATTTTATAGAATTACTAGCTGACCCGGCAAACGTTGCTTTGCCTTCAAATTTTAATTGTAATTAATTCTTAAAATCAAGAAAATTTTTTTACGCAAATATATAATTAAAAAAATAAATTCACATTAGGAAATCATTTTAAAATTTATAATTTCATGGGAAGCCCAACGCCTCTTTGTTCTTCTATCGCCTTTATTCTAGGACTATGAGGAACGCTAAAACAATTTTTGAACAACATTATTAAATATAAATAACCTTGCAAAAAGTCTTGAATGTGATGATTTATTTTAATGCTTATTTGTTTTTTGCTTTTGGTACCACGCCCATTTATCCCATTCCGCCCATTTTCAGTTCGAATACTAATATTTGTAATTGATGGACTCGTACAAAATTTGAAGGCAATATAGCTAATATAGAACCCTAGATATTTAATATTAATATTAATTTTGTATATGAGCTAAATAATCACTTTGTATGGGAGCTGCCACGCCCACTGGTATGATCCCGCCCAATTTTCCCATGACTATTCATAATATAATCAATGTGCACAAATTTCTAAGACTCTGGCTATTATAGAACTGTAGATATATGATATTAAATATTTACTTTGTATGGGAGCTGACACGCCCACTGGTCCGATCACGCCCATTTTTCCCATAACTATTCACATTAACAAATAATCAACGTGCACAAAGACTATGGCTATTATATTACTGTAGATATATGATATTAAATATTTACTTTGTATGGGAGATGACACGCCCACTTGTCCGATCACGCCCATTTTTCCCATGACTATTCACAATAACAAATAATCAACGTGCACAAATTTCTAAGACTATGGCTATTATATTACTGTAGATATATGATATTAAATATTTACTTTGTATGGGAGCTGACACGCCCACTGGTCCGATCACGCCCATTTTTAGATGTTGGCCGATTCTCAGACCTACTCAATATGCTCACAAAATTTCATGAGAATCAGTCAAGCCGTTTCGGAGGAGTATTTTATATATGACACGAGAATTTTATATATAAGATATGTAGTTATATAGAGTTATATCCATTACTATCCGTATATAATTTTATATTATTTGATATGGCTTATATAATTTTTTTTTCAACCGGGAGCTTAATTTTGGGTTTTTTCTTCTTCTAAATTGCACATACCTATATCATGTGTTGTTAATTCGAAGTAGAATGTTTATAAAGCGTTTTTATTTTTTTTATATTTAGGAAATATAAGCAGTAATTTACGTCATTATGTATCATTTACTAAATGACACGTAATATTTGTTTGTTTGCATGCTATTTTTTAAAGAGTTACATCTACCCGAGTAAAAAATGTATATTGTATATATCAAATCAAAGATTTACATGAGGTATTTGGTGCTATATAAATATGTATATACATATAGTTCCATAAAATCTAATATAGTCAGATATAAAAATATATAATTATATCCGAAAAATGGGTACATATGATATTACATACTTATATAAAATTAGATCTAATTTTATAAGGCAGATATAATTATATATTCGACCATATATAATTATATATAATTTTATTTAGCACCATATAAACAATTTTTTTTTTATTAATCAGCAGCAGATATAATTATATCTAATTACATATGGTTCATATATGAATATATTTAATTGTATATAAAGATATATAATATGATTGATATAATTTTTATTGTTAATAAAAATTATGATTTATTCGACCTTTATTGTGCAATGAAAATGAAGCTATTCAAGTTCGAGGTCGTATTCTACATTTATTTACCAGAATATTGTCCTAGTAAATAAATTTATTTACTAGGACAATATTCTGGTAAATAAATGTAGAATACGACCTCGAACTTGAATAGCTTCATATATATAATATATATACATTTTTTACTCGGGTAACTATATATAATTATATCCACCAATTTCCGTATATAATTCTATATAATATGATATGCCTTATAAAGGGTCCGCCAAATAACTTTTTTTTTTTTTTTTGAAAATGCTATAAAAAAAAACTACTGAATATTTTCTCAAATATCTTTTTATAATTTGAAAGTACAATTCTTCAGGTTAATAATGGAAAATAATTTCATTCAAATGACTGCCTCGGCTGGCCATGCAGTAGCCTAAACGATCGGTCCAATTTTTAAGCACATTATCGATTGTGTGCAGCTGTATTTCACCAATGGCTTCACGAATATTGTCCTTTAAAGCGTCAATTGTCTCTGGCTTGTTGTCGCACCCCACAAATAATAGTCCAACGGTGTCAAATCGCAGCTCCGAAGTGGCTAAACGACATCAGCTCTGCGGCTGATAATGCGATCTTCAAAAACAGGGCGCAGAACATCGAGTGTAGCTTCGGCTGTGTGGCACGTAGCGCCGTCCTGTTGAAACCAAATGTTGCCAATATATATGTACATTTTTCAATCGGGCACATATGAATTTAAAAAGCCATATGAAATAACAATTGAAGGGCTTATTGCAAAAACTTGATAAGGCACATTTAATTTTTGGTTAGTTTTCGCCTTTTAAAAGGTGAATAAATTTAGGAAATATGGCTACGGCAGTAAATTTATAGTTTATATACGCGTGACAAGTGTTTAATCAAGAATTTATTCAATATTCAATCAACGGATGTCTATAAACATATGAAATTCTTTATAATAATGATATCAAAGGATAAATCATTACAATTTTGAATTGTTTCTAAAGAAGAATTAATCAAAATCTAACATTTTAACTTAGGAAAATTTATTTGAATCTAAAAATATGTTTGTATTTAAAAAAGTTCTTAAAACTTGACAATTTTGCTACAAAAGTCTTTAATTTAATACTCGATGTTTTTTCTATATGAAATGTGTCCCAAAAATTTTTCGAAACTAATTAATGAAAAAGTCCTTACAAGGAACATATTCTCGGAATACATCTAATTGCTATTAAATTTTGAAAGTGTCATAGAGAAGCTAAAACTTCACTCAGACAAAATCTAAAACTTGAGGGATTTATTTATAATTATTTTTTTAAGTTGGTTACCATTTTACCAGTGAAAAGTTTTACAAAAAATCAAACTAATTTTTGAAGTAGTAAAAATACAAAACTTTACGAAATATTATGAGCATTTTTAAAAGATTATCTTGATTTTATAAGATTATGGTTATTATCTTATTTGAGCAATATTAAATCTTCTATATAATTAGTCAATTGCATGCACATTTATGACTCAAAAGATGACCACAAAAAAACTCAATATTTTTCTATCAAAGGGAATCTTCCAAAGAAATGACTCTGAAAAAAAAACGTATTTTTAATCTAAAAATAATATAAACTACAATTTAAAAAACGGATGGCTTTTAGATTATTTTCATATTTTCAAACAATAATGAAATTAAAAAACCAATAAATTTAATGAGTCATTTTAAAATTTTATTTCAGCACTTTTAGAAATTGTTCAAGTTTCATCATATTTTCTATCGATAAACAAAACTTTCATTTATAACAGAAATATAACAATTTAGTTTCTTATTTGTTCGATAAGAAAAATGTGCGTCAGTTGTTTAAGTATCGTATCATTTAAAACAAATCCAAATTTTTTCAAATTATTAGGTCTATACCAAACAGAGCATCCTTGTTAAAATTTGTTGTTTTTGTTGTTAGATTCTTTAGAAAAATTGTTTAGAAACAAATATTTTTTTATTACTTACCATCTCACCCAGCCTTTTTCGTCGGGTCTGGTTAAGGAATGTATCGATTCTGTAAATCGTCTAGGACTTAACAACTTCTTGACACTGGGCTGGGTTCCTGGCCATGAGGGGCATGAGGGCAACGAACGGACTGACTGTTTGGCCAACTGCGGAGCTCGTCGACAATTCATTGGCCCTGAACCCTTCTGTGGCGTACCCAATGGGTTTGTCAGAGAGAGGCTCAGAAGATGGAGGGAGTCGGAGTTTGGGGCCTATTGGACCAGATCGACTGAGCAGCGACAGGCGAGGCTGTTTATATCTCCCTCTGGGGAGAGGTCGCGGAAACTCTTGTCTATGACAAGGGGCAAAGTAAGGACCATGACGGGTTACCTCACGGGACACTGTGGGCTTAGGTATTAATTGTACAAGATGGCACGATCCTCTACGGAGACGTGCAGGTTTTGTGAATTGGAACCCGAGACCTCAGAGCATGTTCTCGGCAAATGTCCGTGGCTCTCCGACAGGAGGGTGCATTATTTTGGTGGTCGGATAGTGACGCCATCGGACGTTTGGAACTGTTTACCTGGTTGGATAGTTGGCTTCGTAGGGAGCCTGAACCTATAGGGTGTATTCGCTGGCAGCACAAAATACCAACTTCTGGTCGCGGTGCATAGTGCCACTCTAGTCTAATCTAATCTATTCTCACCCAGGCTTAGTCTCAGAACTGGAACATCTTAAAATAGAAATTTCAGTTTCAATTTTACTATAATTCTTAGAATATAAATATTTTTAATATGAAAAAGTTAAAAAAATTATTGCGTTTTTCTATAGGAAAAAGAAGTTCTATTATTCTATAAAAAAATTTTCTAAAAACCTGCCGATTTTTCCAAATGGATTAGTGAAACTATAATTTTTTTTAAAATCCTTCTTGTCGGAGAGTTATTTAAAAAAATTATAGGAAAATATTATCGATACTCTCTACGGACAAAATAACCGGTTGAAGTTAAGACGTACGTCATGTCATATATATTCGGCATCGGATTATGCTGATTATTGTGAATTTGGACGATGTTCGTCTTTGAACCGAAAAAGTGACTTCGGTCGGACAATAGTTGCTTGGTCATATTAGCTGGCTTACAGCAAAGTTATATTTAAATATAACAAAATAAACTCTACCAGAAAATGAAAAAAAAAAAATAAAAATAATAAACAATAACAAAAACTAAATATAGTTGAAGTGCAGTGCCAAACCCTCAGCTGACCTGTCACGGGATTAGTCCTTTAAGGACCAATTTACTAATTTGTTTATTGGTTATTCATTAAACAGCTTGTAACCCAAATATTACGGAAAAACAGGATTAGTCCTTTAAGGACCAATTTACTAATTTGTTTATTGGTTATTCATTAAACAGCTTGTAACCCAAATATTACGGAAAAACAGGATTAGTCCTTTAAGGACCAATTTACTAATTTGTTTATTGGTTATTCATTAAACAGCTTGTAACCCAAATATTACTGAAGAAAAGCAAATTACAATTTAAAATAGTTTATAAATTAAGATCACAGTATTAAAATGAAAACTGAAATATCCATTAGAAAAATACAATAAAAAAAATATAACAAAAAATTAGATTCAAATATAAATTGAAATTTACAAAAATCTATTTACACTTAAAAGAAAAATTCAATAAAATTTTAATTGTTTAAAGTAATAAAAAAAAACATGATTAAAAATGCCAGAAACACAAAACTTTAAAAACGGAAAAATGATAAAAATGATAAAAATCAAAAACAACAAAAAGTGTTAAAATTTAAAGAATAACCAAAAAATACTTAAAAATTATGTCTATAGGTATAGTTAAAAGTGTTAATTTATAACTGAGGAAGTTTTTTTTTTTATTTTGCTATTAAATGCACTGTTTTCCAATTAATGTAATCTGTTTATAAAAACCCATTTTTGCGCGTTTTTTTTTTGACATGTTGTTAACAAATAGAGTCGACAAATTTAAAAGTATCTCTCTAATCAATTGTATAAATAAAATTTCGGTATCAGCGAAACTTTTAAAATCATACTACGATAACAGTTTAACGGCTATTTTTTTTTTTTTTTTCATTATTCTTTTTATTAGAAATATTTAAAGACAAATCTTCAATCAACTTTTATTTTGCTGTTTTTTTTGTGCCATTTTCTATAATTTTATTTTTACTAATTTTATTGTTTGCTTGGTGACGCATTTGCGGATAGTTTAAAAAATATAGTATTACCAAAGTACTTGTTTTGCAAAACTAATGTTTTAGATGTAGATACTCCCCAAAAAATTATATTGAGGTTATTCACGATGGTCATTTGCACACGATGCAAATGTGCACACACGGTTATTTGCATTCTCTCAGCCTTGAGCAGTATTGACGATGCAAAATGTGCATATTTGCATCGTGTGCAAATCCCCATCGTGGGTACCCTTGTTGTTTTTATTAAATTTAGTTGATTTATGCCCGTAATTTCAAGCAATAGATACCTACCGGTGTTTAGATATCTACCCGTATACACGAACAAAATCGGGTTGGTATCTAAGCACCGGTAGGTAAATATTGCTTGAAATTACGGCATTAGTTGATTTAGTTTTTTATGTTTTATTAAATATTAAAAATTTTTAGGCAAAATTTTGTATGGATTCTCTTTTTTTAAATATTTAATCCGTATTTTATTTTTTAATTCATACCCAATTGAAAAAAAATTATTAAAGCCATATCAAATTATATATAATTATATATAATTCTATAAATCTGATATAATTATATCCGAAAATGGGTATATACAATTCTATTTAATTATATAAAATTAGATATAATTATATAAGGCAGATATAATTATATATTGAACCATGTTTAATTATATATAATTTTATATAGCCCCATATAAACAAATTTTTTAATAATCAACCGCATATATAACTATATCTAATTATATATGGTGCCATATATGATTAATATAATTATATATAAATATATATAATTATACCCAGGTGAAAATGTTCATATATTGTCATATATGGACACATATAAGAGTTCATGTATGAAAACATATATGCTCGGATTTAAGGGTATATGGATATATATGGTCATATATAATGCCATACATGAATGGTCATGTATAGTCATATATTATTACTTTTCCTACATTGTCGTATAAAAAGGCAATTTTTTAAGTTTTTATCAAAAATATTGTCATTTTATTAAAATAAAAGGTTTCTATTATACTTCTAAGAACATGTTACTGATAAATTCATAGATTTCATATTCAAAATGCATTAAAAAATATAATTAGTTTAAAGTGAAATTTTTAAAAAAATAATATTGGGAATGAATTTAATGAAAATTAATAAGAGTTTGAATAATGGAAAATTAACTGTTCCAAAAAAAATTAAGTTCGATGATTTTGAAAATGATGATGACGGCGATAACTCAAGCCAACCGACAAAAGAAGTCCTTTGGTACGAATACTTATGAATTTTATAAAAGAAACTTTATCTAAAATGCACAAATATCGTTGCCAAGTAATTAGGAGCATTTCAACTAATAAAGTTTTTTCACAAAAGGGATTTTGGTTCAAAAAGCGGGATTTATTGACTTCAAATAAGGATTTTAAAACATTTGTAATTTCTTAGTTTAAATCGCTCAAATTTTACTTCAAAAATTGATAGTTTCTTTTAATTATTAAAAAAATCAGTTTTGGCACAACAAATTAATACATTTTAAACTTCGATTCTAATTTTGAAATCCTATTACTGGCGCTGCAACTTTATTGCTATCAAAAAGCTTCAAACTTTTATAATATGTTGAACGTTTTTAAATCATTTTATTTTTTATAAAAATTAAAAAAATATATATATTGAAAAGCTGGATAATCCCGCCAAAAGCGTGATGGTTGGTCAGGATAGCTACTCCCGGTTCAGAATTAAGCACATACAATGCGACTGATATTTCTTCAGATTAAGGTGAGATATCTCATAACTCATTCTCTACTATCGTCTTCATAAATTATATAAACTTTAAAATCTATTGTCTTTTGTATATTTTTATTAGGAATATGTACAGCAGAGAGAAAGGGGTTAAAAATAAAACAATTTCGTCCTAATATTTGGTCATATCTGATAAAAAAATTAAAACATATTGCCCATATATGGAATAATATATAAATTCATATATGGAAATATATGTATGGCATATATGAATCAATATATGCAATATATTATCATATATGGTGTCATACATATCCATATATGAACTTATCCTTTGAATGTATTTACCAATATATGCTTCCATACATTACATATATGTTCATATCTGAAAATACATGGAACCATATATCCTCATACATGAAACCATATATGACAATATATGATCATATATGAACTTTTTCACCTGGGTATATACATTTCGGGTATTTATTAAAAAGTTATTTGTATTTGAAATTCTTTCAACGGGAATAAATTTGAATGTAAATAATTAAGAATTAAAATAAAATAACTAAAAATTTAATTTTAAAATATAATAACGGTCTGTTTTTGTAAGACGTGTCACTCAAAAAATTCGTGTAAATGAGTGAAGAAATTCATTTTGGGGTTTTGTAATGCAAATGTCACTTTGAATTGAGTGAAAACGTAAGAGTTGTCGTTTTCGTCTCTTTTTTGGTTTCCACAATGCGATTTGAAACGTCACAAACGTCAAAAAACAGACGTTCACAAAAAAGTATTCGTCAAAGAAAAAAGGCAACACAATTTAATATTAAAAAAAAAAATACAGTAAAACTCGGTTAAGACGAACCCTCGGTTAATACGAACTAATTTAAAAGTCCCGACGTTTTGGCAAAAATTTTCATATAAAATACATCTTATAATACGAACTCGGTTAATAAGAACCCTCGGTTATTATGAACTGTTTTAAGCAGTCCCAAAAACTCGTTTTCATACAAATTACCATGTTTAGTACACTCTTTATCCGTATAATGGGATAGACCTAATATGAATTTCATATCCGTGGATGACATTCTAGATATAGATGCTAATGTTTTAACGTCACATACTTTATCAGGTGAAGAAATATTGGAAATTATTAATCCTGCCGATGTTGAAAATTTGTCAAGTAATATATTCGAACAAAATCGTGTGCCGAAGAAGCTGACAATCATATTTTGGTAATAGAAAAACTTATAACGAATTAAATCGTTAATTCAGTCATTCAGAAAAAAATAACAGATTTTTTTTTTTTAAATGAAGAATTTTAATTGAATTTTTAATTGTGGATGCATGAAATGCTAATTTTATTTTTTATTTATGTAAAAATCTTGTTTTTGTTTTAATAAATACATATTTTGTGTCGTTAAAAATACCCGCTTAATACGAACCTCGCTTAAGACGAACTAATTTATTTGGTCCCTCGGAGTTCATCTTAACCGGGTTTTACTGTAATACTTTTTAACAAAAAATTGTAATAAAAAAAAGAATAATGATTTTTATTTTCATTTATATTTATTTACATTTTTAGTTGTAAATGTTTTTGTTTTTTTTTATACAAATTATATTTTTATATCCACTTTTATTGTTTTCTAAACAAAAGAAATTAATTTTTTTTTTTAAGCAAAAATCAGCTGTTTTTGTTTATATTTTAATTATAGTGTTGGGTTGCCATCTAGCAACGAAAAATGAGTTATTTGTATATGAAATAAACTAACAAAAACCGAAAAGCAATGTCATGGCAATCTCTACTGTTTGACATAACATAAAGCTTAACGTACTCAAACGTAAGTCAGGCGAACGAATTATAAAAACTCATTTCCTTACGTATTCGTTCGGGTGCCACACGTTCGTCTGAAATTATACACGTATTGTAAAAACAGACCGTAAATTAATATTAAATTTAGCTCTTAAAATTTTTCAAACTTCTTGTTTTTTTTTTTTTTTTAATTCCTGTAAGTTAAAACTTTTTTTTTTTTATTCCTGAGCTGTTGTTAGAACTTTTTAATTTGTTGTTTCTTATACAATTAATTAAACTGCCTATAACATTACTGAAAAACAACGTTTGTGTAATCTAAATAATGTAAGGCGATTATCCTGATTAGTGTAAATCTAGTATATATCAAATCCCAATAACACGTAAACATGTTTTTTGAAATTACGTTGTTAACAATGTTGTATGTGTTACAATTTTAAGGCTTTTTTAGAAATATTTAATAGTAAATTTTGAATTTAACCTTTTTTCATTAATAAAATAAAATTTTATTACATTTTTATAGCTTCGTATATAAAATAACATGACCTTGTGTTACAATAATTTAAAAAAAATTTACAATTTGCAGTAAAATAGAAATTTCCGAAACTTCAATCATTTTCTTTCATTATTGCATTTAATAATTTTTATCTTTTTTCTGATTTTCTTTTTTTTTAGTAATTCTAGTATTTTTTCTTTTTTAAGAAATACTATTCTCTATTTGGTGGCAAAAATTAGTTTTTTTGCTGTTTGCATTTTTATTCTATAATTAAAACCAGGGCAAGTTTAAAATGTCAAAAAAAAAAGCTAGAAATGGTATGCAAAATAGCATGAAAAAACTGCAAAAATGACACGAAAAAAGTCAAAAATTACATGCTAGTCCAGAAGAATTAAAAAAAATTACCCGTTGATTAAAGTTTTTATAATATTTTTACACTCATAGAAATAAGACTGTAAAAAAGCATAAAAAGCTAATAATAATTAGTTAAAAATTACGTTGTAGAAAAAACTGCTAAAATTAGCAGATTTTTTTTTTGTTTGCTAATTATTAATAAATAACAGCAAGAACAAAACTGTTAACTTTACAAGATTTTAGTTATAAACGAGTGAAATTTTAGTTAATTGAAAATAACAATATATTCTTCTAAAAATAGCAAAAATAAATATTTGCAGACTAAAAACAGCAAACAAAAATTGTAATATCAGCCAAAATTTTTGCTATATTTAGCTTCAATTTAGTATACTCCAAAAACAGAAATTTTTGCTAAAAAATTGTAGATTGTAGACTTCGGGAGGGCATATTTTTATTCGCATTACAAAAAAAACTTTAAAAAAGTCACATATTTTTTAGGATTTTTTGTCTACTAGGTAATATTTAGTAATTTTTTTTGCTGATGTAAAACAAAATATACCAAAATATTTCTAGAAACATTTGAAAGTATATTGGGTATACAAGTTAATAATTTTCGATTTGGGCAACATATGGCTTAACTATCACATATGGTTTGTGTCAACAATAACAAATATGGTAAACATCTGTCATTATAATTCAGTATTCGATAGACGCCAAAGTGTAAACACACATTTTTTTCAATCGCTATAATAATGTCGAATTTTGTGCCTAAAAAAGATGTTTTGCGAGGAAGTCTGATAAGCTTCTTTCATTTGAAGAAAACGTCTGCTGAAAATTATCGATTGTTGGTAGAAGCTTACGGTCAACATGCACCAACTCAAAAAACTTGTGAACGATGGTTTGCGCGATTCAAAAGTGGTGATTTCGACACAGAAGACGAGGAGAGGCCTGGTCAGTCGAAAAAGTTTGAATATGAGGAATTGGAAGCATTACTCCAATATGATTGTTGTCAAACGCAAGAAGAACTTGTATTATCATTGGGAGTCACACAACAAGCCATTTCCCTACGTTTAAAATCATTGGGATTAATTCAAAAGCAAGGAAATTTGGGTCCCATATGAATTGAAGCCAAAAGACGTTGAAAGGCGATTTTGCATGTCGGAAATGCTGCTTGAACGCTACTGTATTGTTACTGGTGATGAAAAATGGATACATAACGATAACCTTAAGCGCAAAAAGTCATATGTAAAGCCCGGCCAACCAGCCAAATCAACGCCGAATATCCATGGCGCCAAGGTAATGCTCTGTATATGGTGGGATCAGAAGGGTGTTTTGTATTATGAGCTGTTGAAATCGGGTCACACGATCACAGGGGACCTGTACCGAACACAATTGATTCGTTTGAAGAGAGCAATCAACGAAAAACGACCAACGGTCGGCCACATGTTGCAAGACCGGTCAAAAAATATTTGGAAAACAGTAGATAGGAAGTTTTGGCTCAGCCGCCTGAAAAAATTGCTAATGCCATTAATAACTTGCCCTATTTATTTACATAAAATTGAAGGTTATTTCATGTACTTCTCTTTCAATTGCTTGTTGAGGAAGAACAAACAGAAAAAACTATAACAAATAATGTACAATTGCAAGAAAAACATACAAAAAATCTATATAGGGTTCATATTGTATGCATAAATGTATTTTTATTATCAAACATCTAATAGATATGGATGTGGATGGCTTGAAACTATGACAAAATATTACGCAAAAAAACGTGTTTAAAATGTTACAAAAAAATCCCTTGACCTATTTTTAAGTTACACTTTTGTTACAATGTTATAGATGTACACACTATATTGCTATATCTTAAAAAGTTAAAATTTTTACATAAATACAGTGCAAGCTCTCGGTATTCGCGACTACCCATTATCGCGACGGCCCGGTTATCGCGAAGGCTTAATTTTTAACATTGCAGGTTCTATAATCGCGACAATTTAACGAAAAACGGATTCCATTTTCGCGACTTTTATTTGTTTTTTTTTTTAAATTTGATTACAATGTCTATAACCAAAAAAGGGAAATCCCCGTCTTTGGTATATTTACCTTTTTGGGATGATTTTGGTCCTCAATTTTGTCAGTTTATTCGTGTCATTTGTTGTGTAAATACATCTCTTAATATGGGAAAAGTTCAACGATTAAGCCAACGATTTTTCAAAAATTAGAGATTTTAAAAAAATTTAAAAGTTGAGATTTCATAAATTCAATTTGCGTGAATTACAAGTTGCATAAGTCTTCGGTTTACCTCATTATAAAGCAAGAAAATTCATTAAAAAAAGTTCGTACGTTCAACAGAAAGTGGCCCTGGCAAACGTTGCACCTTAAAGAAGGCCGAGTACCCAAGAATGGAAAAAATGCTTTATAAGCCAGTCATTTGTATTCCAAAATTTATCAAACCAATGCAGGTTTCAATGCCAGTGATGGATGCTTGAAGAAATTTAAGCGTCGACATGGAATAAGATTTTTAAAAATTACGGGAGAGAAATTGTCTTCGAAACCTCATCTTATTGATCCATTTGTGAAAGAGTTTAGGGATTACGTTGATGAGCACGGGTTGACTCTTCACCAAATCTACAATGCCGATGAATCCGGTTTATATTATAGGATGCTTCCAAATCACATTCTTGTCACATGTAATGAGAAAACGGCTCCCGGAAGAAAAATATGTAAAGAACGAATAACTTTTTTGCCCTGTTCAAATGCGAATGGCTGGAAAATCGAAAAACCAACTCGCTTTTAAATGCTTTTTCAATAATCACGAATTTATTCCCCACGTTTTTCGCGACAGGTCTGGTTTTAATTAGTCATAAAAATCGAGCTTGCACTGTACTTGAAATATTTTCACAATTTTTCTGCTCTCAAATAATAACTTGTATATTTTTTCATATGTATAAAAGTACTCAAATTTGAAAGATTTGAAATTCTCTGGACTTTGCTTTGTAGATTTTATTGTATCCGGATTTTAGAGCCCTTTTTTTACTATTTAAATCTGTTTTGTTTTTTTTTTTTTAGAAAATTGTCATTAGAATCGAATTTTTTTTTATAAAACTTTTTCTTCACGAAATTTTAACTTTAAATACATGCATAGAGAAAATGATCACACCTTTTGCAACGTGTAAAACATTAAAGTAAAAAGGATAGTTCATATTATTTATATATATATATATATATAATCCTGTAATTCCTAGTTGGAACAAAGGGCCAGTACAAATGATTTCCATTGAATTCTGTCTTCAGCGTGTCGTTTTGCTTCCCTCCATGTCATTCTGGCTGTACTGAGTTCGGATTCTATTTGACGTCTCTACGTGTTAGCAGGTCTTCCTCTACGTCGGCTGCCCTGGGGATGGAAGTCTAGGGCCTTTCTGGTAACGTCATCTTGGCTTTTTCTGAAGGTATGGCCCAGCCAGTTCATCTTCTTTACTCGTATGTCAGTCGTAATAAGGTTTTGTTGTGTTTTTTGCCAAAGATCATTATTTGAAATTATTTTAGGCCAGAAAATACGTAATATTCTTCGCAAACAACGGTTAACGCATTTGTGTCCTCTCTACTGATGTTCCAAGTTTCGGAACCATATAATAATACTGCTTTCACATTAGAATTGAAAAGTTTGATTTTTGTGCGAAGAGTTATGTGATTTGACTTCCATACTTTGTTAAGTGCGCCATATGCTTGGTTAGCCTTTGCAATGCGGTAAGCTATGTCCTCCTTACTACCGCCTGAAGTTGTTATTATGCTGCCGAGATAACAGAAGCTGTCGACGTCTACGAGTGAGTTTTCAAAAATTTTTAATGGCTCTATATTGTTGGTGTTGACACGTAATGTTTTTGTCTTCGATATGTTAACGTTTAGACCAGCTTTGGATGCATTCTCAACAAGTATATTAAGTTTTGTTTGCATACTGTTGTAGCTGTGTGAGAGGAGACATATGTCGTCGGCGTAATCAAGATCGTTCTTTTTGCCCTGCAGTCCAAAAGCAATGCCACAATCACCTTTCATCGGTTGTTCCATGACAAAATCTTAAACGTTGTTAAAAAGAAGAGGTGAGAGCACACAACCTTGTCTCACACCTATTTCCACTGGAAATTTGTTGCTTATAAGACCCTCGTGCAGTACTCGACAGGATGCGTTATCATATAAGCCTTTAACAAGCTGTATCAGTGGTTCTGGAATCCCTTTGCATCTTAAAGCATTCCATATGGCCGGTTGGTGTAACGTCTAAAATGCACGTTCAAAGTCTATAAATAGCAAGTAATGGGTCCGCCAAATAACTTTTTTTTTTTTGAACTCGTGAACCAATTGGACTTTGTATGGCGTCATACCAAGGTCTTTATGCAAAATTCGTCTCAATGATGTCTACGAAATGTTCAATTGTTGAGAACTACGGTGAATTGATGTTGATGGCGCTTCACGCACACTTTCTGCCACAGCAGCAATATTCTCGGGTGTACGCACTGTTTTTTGGCTTTTCACGCTTTGGTTTATCGATGAGGATGCCAGTTTCTTTCACTTTTTTCTCAAGATAACGAACATACGGACCATATTCGTTCAGCGGAGGGATAAAACTAATTATCTGTCAAATCAGACATGAGCTAAGTGTTACCATTCACGAAATAAGCACTAGTTGAAAAAAAAAGATGGCAGACCCTTTATAATGGAGATCTCCACTCAACAGATTCCTCTACTATTATTCGAAGGCTACATATATGGTCTAAACATGATTTACCTCTTCTGAAACCGCATTGCTCGTTTCGAAGTTGAGGTTCAATAGTTGTAGCGATTCGTTTGTTCAAAATGTGGGCTATGATTTTATTTATCATGTTTAAAAGGGTGAGACCTCTCCAGTTTTTCATCTCACTCAGATTACCTTTTTTTGGAATCTTTATTATTAGCCCTTCTTTGAGTTCATCCGGTAGATGCTTGTTGGTCCAGAAATACACTATAAGTGGTTTAAATAATTTGGCTGTGGTGGAGGAGTCTGCTTTCAACAGTTCAGGGGGAGAGAGTCTGGCCCTGGAGCCTTATGATGCTTTAGAGAGGCAATTGCAGATTGAATCTCCTCTACGTCAGGTGGTTCTATATCAATATTTGTTATACGTGCTTGATGTTCTATTTCACTGCAGTTACAAATATTTGTGGTTGTCGCAAAATTGTTCTTAGATAGCATATTATTTGAAGTTTGAAAAAAAATGTAGCGGCTTTGCTTTCAATTCTGTACAGTTTTGCAAAAAGCTGATAAAAAAAAATTAAATTTTCTACAAAAAGTTTTTAAAAAATCTTTCTTTAACTATAGCTAACTTTAAAATTCTAAGGCCATTTTTGTGATCTGCGTCCCAAAGTCTTTTACAAATGATAGGTCTTATCCCCGAAGTAGCAACTTTTTCTGATTTTTTTGAACTAGGATTTTTTTATCTCTTATTTTTTATTTTTTTCCAGCTCCCACCTACAATAACACGTATGCTATTAAATCATTTTAAATGGGACAAGGAAAGACTTTTAGAAAAATATTTTGATGGTAATACAGAAGAATTTTTTAAAGGTGCACATGTTGTAAACCCTTTTAACAAACCTGCTAATGCTAATAAACAAAAGGTATTTAAACAAATGTTAAAAAAATAATAAAAATTTTCAATGATACTATTCTCTAATTTTTTCATTTCATAGAATTCAAAAAATCCAGCAGAAGAATGTGAAATATGTTTTTGCCAATTGCCCTCAGATGTAAATAATACAAAAAATGCAACGTTTTTTTTTTTTTTGAATGCAACTGATTTTTTATTTGATTTTCTTGTATTTTTAGTCCATGGCTGGTTTGGAATGTGGTCATCGTTTTTGTTTAAACATGTTGGCGTGAATATTTATCAACGAAAATAGTAACTGAGGGTTTGGGTCAATCGATTTCTTGTGCAGCTCACGGCTGTGATATTTTAGTGGATGATGTTACGGTAACAAAGCTGGTTACAGACGCTCGGGTACGTGTTAAATATCAACAACTTATTACAAATAGTTTTGTCGAGTGCAATCAATTGTTACGCTGGTGCCCGTCCCTCGATTGTACTTACGCTTTAAAAGTGGCCTACTATGAATCACGGCCAGTCCGTTGCAAATGTGGCCATGAATTTTGTTTTGCTTGCGGTGAAAATTGGCATGATCCCGTCAAGTGTCGTTGGCTTAAAAAATGGATTAAAAAATGTGATGATGATTCGGAAACGAGCAACTGGATAGCGGCTAACACCAAAGAGTGTCCTAAGTGCAATGTTACCATCGAAAAGGATGGTGGTTGTAATCATATGGTTTGCAAAAATCAAAATTGTAAACATGATTTCTGTTGGGTTTGTTTGGGTTCCTGGGAACCACATGGTTCATCATGGTACAATTGTAATCGTTATGATGAAGATGAAGCCAAAGCAGCACGTGATGCTCAAGAAAAATTTAGATCATCATTAGCAAGGTGAGGAAAAATTTTTTTTCCACAATTTATTTTCATTATTTAAATAAAAATATTTATTTTTACAGATATTTACATTATTATAATCGTTATATGAATCATATGCAATCTTTAAAATTTGAAAATAAATTGTATGCCTCTGTTAAACATAAAATGGAAGAAATGCAACAACATAATATGTCATGGATTGAAGTAAGTATAATAACAACTATTTGAAAATATTAAAAATTATTTTCAAACTCCTTAAAAAAGAATTATTTCTTCAAATCTCTTGAAATTCAGTACAGTTTCGTTGTACCGGAACTTATTTTATTCAACATTTTTCTTCAATTCAACAATTCTTGTCTTCTATTGACTTTTTTCTTAAATTGTTTTAAATTGTAATTCTATACTAGATATTATATTCAAAAAAAAAAATGTTCGCTTATTAAAACCCTTTTGGTTCATATATATTTTCCCGTAGAAAAGTCTAAATTGTTGGTATATTTAAAAAACTTTATATTCGGGGCTGTTCTGAAAAACAAATCTACATAAATTTTTTAATTTTTCTGCAATAACACAGCATTTTAAGAAGAAATCACGGAGTTAAAAGAATTTTTGTTAAAGAAAGTTTTCAAAAATTTTCTAACTTGAGGGTTACACGATCAAGTTTTGCCTAAGTTTTAATACACTCACACCCTTTTTACCAATACACTCACACTTTCCAAAATTGAAACGAACTTGCTTCAGACTTCTCTTTCAAGTAAAGTGTATCAATTTACGTTCAAGAAACAGCTGTTTTCAATTCTTTTGAAGTTGTTTTTGTTTTTCCTGGCTGTAGTTCATAAATTGCTTTCAACTTGCGTGCAGCCTACGTCACAACCGTCAATTTTTACATATTTTGACGAACAGTATATGTAAAAGACTATCAAGAAAATCTTGATCGTGTGGCTGCTGTGTAAGATAAATCACATTTTCATCCCTGTTTTGAGTATCGAAATTAGTGAATTAATGTGGAATTAGCAAATCACATGGAATTAGAAAAACTCGAATATTTGCTGTTTCGAAAAAACTTTTCAATCTATAGATAATTTTGAAATATATTTTTATGTATTAGTTAAAAAATGATTCGCTTTTCTTGCACCAAACTTTTTGTGCGTATCACAGAATAGCAAAACATTTGTAACGTTTCAAACAATTCTTAGATACCTATTAATTTTTCCTTATGAAAACATCTTAAACTTTGTGGACTTTTTTGTATTTAAAAATTAATAAATTCAAAAATGAAAACAAGTCTCGAGATTTCAGAAAGCCTTTTTTTTCATTAAAAATTCTTAAATTCTGACAAATGTTTAATTTAAAACAAATTCTAAGTTTCTAAAAACTTTTTCTCATCAAAGCACCAAGATTGAAATTCATTCTATTTAAAAAAAGAAAAATAAATCTGAATCTTTCTATAAAAAAAAGTCAGATTCTTAGCATTTTTCGCTATAGAAAAATTATATGAGGATAATAGAACATTTCCAGATTTTCAGGTTATTTATCTATAGAAAAAATAAACGAATTTGAGAACTTCTTGTTATATGAACCTATTAACACTCTGAGGTCTGTTAACAAAATTTTCAGAACTTTTGACATTAACAAATTCTCCAATTTGATTCAAAATTGGAACAATTTTTTCTATAGACAAATTATAAGATTCTTAAAACTCTGTTTCCTTAAAGAAAAATTATTTGAAAAATGTTACTTTGGGGTTCCCATAGAACTACAACCCACTGAAATAAAATAATATTACAGGGATATGAACAAAAAGCTACTTTGTCAACTGTCCACCAGATGGCGGCAATAACAGTTATATTTCTCTTCTTTTACTTTTTAAAGAATGCAAAAATATAAATAGTAAGAATTCCATGACAAATAAACGACAAACAAAAATCTGTACCGATCGTTGTGCATTTTAAGAACTTTTTCCATCAACAAAATGTTCCTTTCAAAAATTCTCTAAATGTGAGCGATATTTTAAATACAATTTAAAAATTATTAGATTTTATAGTTAGGTTAGGTCGAAAAGAGGATTCGGAGAAGGGAAATACTTCCCTAAACCGACTCAAGTCCCTGAGGACTTACACTTAAGCCAGAATGTCGGTTTGTTGTGCGCTCTCAACAATCGGTTCTATGTCCTATGTCACCTTACTATTCCAGGAACTCCGTCGCACTGACGAAACTCCTCAACTTCTTCCATGCTATGCCCCTAAGATCCCCCAATGTGGATATTGGGTCACTGGATAGTATTTCGACCGCTTGGCTATCCGTGAAAATCACAATATCACCGGTCAAGCCCATGATATTCACCTGCTTAATGCACTCCGTAATCGCGGTGACCTCCGCCTGTAGTACGGTGTAATGGTCAGGAAGACGGAAGCATTTGGGTACATTGAAGTCAGCGTTACAGAAGCCCAGACCCGTTTTCCCATCTAGTTTTGATCCATCCCTGTAAAAGTGGATCCCCGGTTGGTTCCTCAAGAAGGTCCCATTTAACCTTGGTTGCCTGTCGGGGATTAACGTGTCACAGAGCGTCGTGACAGACCTCTCTGAAATTCTGTCGCAGTCCCATTCTGGGACGCAATACCCTGGCAATTGGTCCAAAATAGTACGGTGCCCGGTAATATGGCCATTATTGTCCCATTCCCCGGTAGCCCTCAGCCGCATCATAGTCAACCACGATATGTGGGCCCTCTTCACCCTTTCCTCAATATGGTCCCTCCAGGATAGTTTCCTATCAAGAACAACTCAAAGATACTTGACCCTATCGGAGATGTGAACCGTTTCTCCCAGGAAGATAGGTTCATCAAAATCAATGATCTTCCTCTTCCTAGTAAGATTTAGATTTATTTTGTTTCATTATTAGAAGGCATATTTCGGTTTTGTCCGGATTGACATTTAGGCCCCTGGGCCTAGCCCAGTTGTATGCCAGTTCGAGTGCATAAGATGCACTCGGAACAATCCTACCCGAAAAAAGTGCAAAAATGCCCATTTTTCACCTTTTTGCTCAATAACTGGATTACAATACCACAATTATGCTGTTTTTCTTCTTTATAAACTTTATTTTGCATGAAAATAAAATTCCGATTTTTTCCCCCATTTTTCATCTTTTTTGCTCAATAACTGGATTACTAATCCACAAATATGCTGTTTTTTTCCTTTATAAACCTTATTTTGGATGAAAATAAAAATTCCGATTCATGTTGTACTGTGTTAGAGAAACTTATTTAGATTATGGCAATTTTATCTTATATATCCGAATTGCTATGGAGATTTTGACAAATTCTAACTTCGAAATAATTTATTTTAAATAGAAATATACTGAATATGATGAAAAATACGATTTTTATAAAAAATATTACATTCAAAAGACTTTTGTCTAAACAAAAAGTTTCGCTCAGAAAATTCTCACTTCTAAATAATCTTTTCTGAGGCAAAATTATAAAATTCTGTACAATTTTTTTCATAGAAACCAAACAGATTTGAAACATATTTTTAAATTACACTTTAAGTAAAATTTCAAATTTTGAAATGACACACCAAAACCCCGGGACACGTAAACTTAGTTTTGCGTCGTAGAATCCTGTGGTATAGTATACTCTGTTTTAATAGGTCAGGTCAAATAAAAATATAATTCAATTTTAATTTTGCATTAACTCAAGCGATTTTTTGATTGTATGTTAAGTAAAAGCTATCGAAATCTCTTTTGAAAATACTTTATTTATTGTTTATATGTCGAAACTCAAAGCTAACAGAATGGTCAATGTTCTTTGGATTCTACATCAATACCATTTTCCTTAAACAAACATTTTCAGATTTAGATCCTTAGGCAGAATTAAATCAAACATTAGATTCTTATTACTTTTTTCATATAAAAAAAGTTTCCATATTCTGAGACATCTTTCTTTAGAAAAATTCTGCAGTTCTGAAAACTTTTCAGCTTAAAAATCTTTAAATTCTAAAGACCTTTAAAATTTGAATTTAAAAAATTTCATAAACTCTGCAAGATGTTTGAAAAACTCGTTCTTCTTATTGAAATTTTTTATATTTGGTTATATATTTTAATTTTTGTTATATCCTTTTAGGTGCAATTTTTGAAAAAGGCCGTTGATATTTTATGCCAATGCCGTCAAACTCTCATGTATACGTATGTGTTTGCGTATTATTTAAAAAAGAACAATCAATCAATGATATTTGAAGATAATCAAAAAGATTTAGAATCTGCTACTGAAAAATTGTCAGAATATTTGGAACGTGATATAACATCAGAAAATTTAGCTGATATCAAACAAAAAGTTCAAGATAAATATAGGTAAGTGAATAATAACTATTATAATATCTTCAAAATCTGATTTAAAATTAAATTTCAAATTACGAAATTTGACAGGCAAACAATTAGTTAAAAAATATGAGGCTATTTTTAAAATTTTAACGGAATCTGGTGAAAAATAAAAATTTTATTACGAAACATTCAAACTGGACTCTATAAATTTTATAAATTGTCAAACTTAAGCGAAAAGTAACAATTTATATTGCGAAAATTCATGGTAGACTATGCATTTATAAATTTAAAAACAGGTGGCCTTTAAATGGGCCCGGTCGATAATAAATATTTGGTAACCTCGCTCTAGGAGTACAAATTATGAGTTCCAAATTTCAACGAAATTTGTAAGATAATAAAAATTTGTTTAGTAAATAGTAAAAAATTGTTTGCCAACCTTGCCCGTGTTAAAGGGATCTTGTATGCAAATTAAAAAAAAAAAAGTAAGCGTAAAAATGGGAGTGTTCGATGAAAATATATGGCAACCTTTCCTAGGATATGAGAATCATTTACAGTAAATTAAAGCGAAATCCGTAAAATAAAAAAAATTACAAAATAAAAATTTTGCTTAAAATTAAGCATGGTCGATGAAAAGTACTACCCTAACCACAAAAGGTTCGTAGCCCACTATTAAATTTTAGTATTTAATTTTTGAGAATCTTATTTTCCACAAAAGTTAAGAGATTTTAATAAAAAGACAATTGTTTTAGAGATAATTTTATTATCTTTTGAAAAAATAAACTTTCATATACCTAAAATTAATTATTGTTTGATTTTGACCATTAAAGGTTCGTACTGTATATTAAATAAAAATCACGGCATGGATTCTCCGGTTCATAGAATTAATTAAAGTTTGACACTCATCAGGGGTTATGGATTCCCAAATTTCGCGAATTTTCGCTTTCAAACCGGCGATCGTTGTTTGCGGTTCGTTCCTTAACCGTCTTTTCATTATCGCCCATACAGATTCTATTGGATTTAGATCTAGACTGTATGATGGCCGGTCCAGGACACTTATATTATTTTCTGCGAACCATCTTTTCTTTACTTTCGCCGTATGAGCTGGCGCTCCATCTTGTTGAAAGGTGTATTCCCCGAATGATGTTATGATGGGTACTGAGTAAGTGCTCTTCAAGTATTCCTAAGTAGCAGACTGCGTTAACTGTGTTTTCTATAGAACACATCTGTCCAGCCCCTTTGGCAGACATGCAACTCCAAATCATCACACTGGCTGGGAATTCGACAGTGCTTCTTAGGCAATCTCTTGAAATGCCTCTTGTCTCGTTCGAATGACTTTTGTAGAAGTGTCACCCAAACACAGCTCAAACCGGGATTCATCACTAAAAATTATTGCGTCCCACTCTCTTTGGGTCCATTTTTGTCGCTCTTTTGCAAACAGTAAGCGTCTTCGTTTTTGTACTTTGGTTAGATAAGGTTTTGCTTTTGGCTACAAAAAAATTTCATTTTTGATTCAAAAGTGTCTTTTTATACAAAATAAACTCTTACCTTGTAAAAAGCGTAATTAAGTTTTTTTAAATTTTTTCTTGTAGTTTCCCGTCCCACAGACTTTCCAATAGACGATGACCACTTAACCGCTAATTTTCGTACCGTAGTTCGTCTATTATTCTTTATGATTTTTTCTAAATGTCTTAAATTACCTTGTGTTATCTTAGACACTCTTCCACATTTTTTTAAATTAGGGCTAACTGACTTATTTTTTTTGTAAAACTTCACAATGTATTGAACACTTGACTTTGCCAAATGCAGTTCCGAAGAAATATCTGAATAACTTTTCCCATCTTTGGATTTTTGGATTATGAGTTCCCGAATTTCTTTTGAAATAGCTTTACCACGCGCCATTTCGTTTTTTTCTTTAGTTTATTTGGTGTTACTTACCAAATAACTAAGAAAGATTTTACAGAAAAGCACGTTTTTAAACAAAAATAACGGAACTTTCCTAATAGTACGAACCTTTTATGGTCAATTTTAAACTTCCCATTTCAAGGGATATTTAAAAAATCATTGCTGTATAATGGGAAATAATCACTAATGTAAATTTAAGTATTGCATTTTTTTTTGTAATAGTAGTAGATTATATTTAAAAAAGCAAATTATAAAAAAACGTTAATATTTGAATTTTCGCAGAATATTGAAAATTTGATATTAAAACTTTTAAAGGGGGTACGAGCCTTTTGTGGTTAGGGTAGTATATGTCGATAGATGTTAAAATTATGAGTGCCAAATTTAAACGAAATTCGTAAGAAACAAAAAGATTTACCAATAACTAATGTGGGTCATGCTAATTTCACATGTTTTAGGAAAAGCGGGCGTTATTAATAAATAAATGTATAGCCACCTGAAACGGGATCTTTTATGCAAACTTTTAGTTGAAATCCGTGGAAAAATTAAAATGTGCATAGCAAACAACTAAATCGTGTACACAAAATTTAAAAAAGTGAGCATAAAAAGTGTGGTCTATAAAAAATAAAATATAATATATAATATAATAAAAAATATAATTTAAAAAAGTAGGCGTAAAAATGGGAGTGGTCTAAAAAAATATATGGTGACCTAGACTGGGATATGAGAATCATTTGCAGTAAATTCGAGCGTAATCCGTTAAAAAAATGGACACCATCCAATGTAATATAACAATTTAAAAAAAGTAGGCGTAGTGTAGGGTGATTCAACATTTTTCAAAAACCGGTTGTCGGTTTTTTCGAATATATGAAAAACCGGTTTCGGATTTTGGAAATAAAAAAAACCCGGTTAACCGGTTTTAATAATACTCAAAAATAGATTTTATTTTATAAATTTAAATAATTTCAATTTTTTACTTCAAATATATTATTCGTTATGAATCATCTGGAGAAAATTTTTTTCAATGGTTTTCAAAAAACAATAATTTTTACAAATCATTTAAAATTTTGTTTTATGTTTTATGATATAACTTTTGCATTCAGAGCAATTTATTAAGAACAGTTCATTGTTGAAAACGACTTCAATAGATGTAAAAGAAGCAAAAATTAATGAACAAAAATTTTTTAAAAATGTCAAAAAAAAAAAATACAAAAGAATGATGCGATTTTTATTTACAAAAAACTTAATATTCTTTTGTTTGTATTTGTTAATATAGCCAAATATAAATTGCATTGAAATAATAACATTTCAACAATTCAAAAATGACAGACAAATAATAATGTTTGAGGTCTTTTGTATGAGTAATTTTTGAGAAAAAATTAGCTCTTTTTCATGCACCACTTGAATAAAAAACCGGTTTTTAAGAAAGTTTTTCCAGAATATTTGTTTTTAATAATGAATTTAGTAAAATAACGGTATCTAATATATTGAAGTTAAAAAGAATAATTAAGAAAAAAAACACCAGTTATTCGACAACAAAAAACCGGTTTATTCGACAACAAAAAACTGGTTTATTCGACATTTTAAGATTCCATAAAGTTTATATTTATTTATTTAAATTATTAATCATATAATTAATTATATACTAATACACTAACCGAGCACTAGAGCGACGAAAACTATAGGCACTGATAGCGACGTCTGACCAGAGTATCCGGTAGGAATCGAACCCACGACCCACGAACTGATAGGCAAGCATGCTGCCAACGCTCCATATAACGTATATATATTCTGGATCCTTATTGAATTTTAAACCGATTTAGCGGTATCCGTCTGTCTGTCTGTCTGTTGAAATGGAAATCATGGCAACTGCTCGTTTTTACCTATATTGATATAGTACATTTTCCCGAAAATTTGGGTATTGAAAATTACCAAAATTGGTCCAGCGGTTCAAAAGTTATGAGTGAAAATGTGAAGGTACCTCCAAATTTTCAATGCAAATTGGTGTACACTATATATTAATACAATTTCATATTAACGTCTGGTTTATAAAATATAACGTCATATTTTCGCACCAGGCGCTAAGAGGTGAATAATATTTAAAAGTGACCTCCAATTTTTATTTCACCTCGAAATTTTTTTTCACAAAAACCGTTTTTTACATCAAAAATTTTATTTCACCACAAAAATATTTTTTTACATACAAAACAGTTTTTCAGTTTTTTGTTTTTCACCTCTGTAATGATTGTTTCCATTATTTTTTGTTTGTGTTTATTTGTAACATATAACACGGTGGAGGGTATAAAAAATTTGGTAAAACCAATTTTAATGCATGTACTTGTTTTTATATAAAAAGTGGCTTGAAAGGTGGCTACCTTTTCTGGAGTAATAGGATCGAGTGTACTAAAGAAATCCATTAAAAAGTAAATTGATTTTATAAAAGTGAGCGTAAAGTGGACATGGTCGATGAAAACTATATAGCGATCTTGCTTGCCTGTATTATGGAGATCAGCTGTACCAAATATGAGCGACATCCTTTAAAAGATAAAACTTTTTCTTCTCATTAAACAATATGAAATGAAAATTTAACAACAAAATTGTTTATAAAGTGAAACATAGAATTAAAATATTAAAACAGTAAAACAGTAAACGTTAAAAGGGCGTTGCCAAAACAAAGTATGGCGGCCACGTCAAGGACAATCAGGATCAAGTCTACTAAATTTGATTGTAATCCGTTTAAAAATAAATCACATTCATTGCAAAGTAACATAAAGGGGCCGCCAAATAACTTTTTTTTTGAACTCCTGAACCAGTTGGACTTTGTATGGCGTAATACCGAGGTTTTTTTGCAAAATTCGTCTCAATGATGTCTCCGAAATGTTCAATTGAGAAGGACTGTGAATTGAGGTTGATGGCGCTTCACGCACACTTTCTGCCACAGCAGCAATATTCTCGGGTGTACGCACTGTTTTTGGCTTTTCACGCTTTGGTTTATCGATGAGGATGCCAGTTTCTTTCACTTTTTTCACAAGATAACGAACATACGGACCATATTCGTTTAGCGGAAGGATAAAACTAATTATCTGTCAAATCAGACATGAGCTAAGTGTTACCATTCACGAAATAAGCAATAGTTGAAAAAAAAACGTTAGATGGCGGACCCTTTACTTATTTTAAAAAGTGGTCGCAAACGATAAATAGTAAATGGCGACATCACCTGGAGTATAGGAATCTTGTGTAACAAATTTTAAAGAAATCCGTTAAAAAATAAAATAAAAATGTGTGAGGAACTTACCAAAAGGAAAGGGATTTTAAAAAATATTCAAAAAAGGTTGGCATAAAAGGGGCGTGGCAAATATAAAGGTAATGGCGGCCCTGGCTGGAGGATAAGGCTAATGTGTACTAAATTCGAGTGAAATTGGAAAATAAAAATTTGTATAGCAAACATTCATTATTAAATAACAAATTCAGAATTTGTGCCCAGTCAAAAAGTATATAGCGACCTTCCCAGAAGTATGGGGATCGAGTCTACCAAAAATCGGAGAAATCCGTGAAACACTAAAAATTGTTATAGCGTACAAAAAAATAAAAATTTATTTTATATGGATAGAGAATGTAACCCTATATTCTTGAACTTGAATAATTTTTAATTTCATTTAATATATTTTTTAATTTTATATTTTAGATACTGTGAAAAAAGGCGCAAGGTACTTTTAGATCATGTACATGAAGGTTATGAAAAAGATTGGTGGGATTATTTGGAATGACGAGACATTCAATCGACGGCGCGTAAGCGATGTGGTACCAAATTAAAAAGATATTCATTATAATTTTTAAAAAACAAAACAGAAAAAAAAGTAATATTAAACAAAATAATAAATAAAAACAAAACAAAACTGTACCACACATTTTACTATAAAACAAACAGAAAAATCTAAAAAAAATATTCAAAAAAACATAAATATAATAATAAACTAGTAATAACAAAAAACATAAAAACGCCCACAAAGAAAAATACAAAAAAAATGTTTTTTTGGTCCATTTACTATAACTTACCATATAAACCTAAAAAAATAGAAGAAAAATCACTTGGTTTTGTTAAGTAGAAAAATTTGGAAACAAGTTACAAAAAAGTTAACAAAAATAAATAGATGAGTGTTATTACTACGTTCGGTTTAAGAGCATAATAATAAATTCTAAAAAGAAAATTATAATTAATTTTACAACTACTAGAGCAAAACTTAATTAACATATCGCACTTGATCAACAAGAGGGTATTAACTCAAAATTTTAAAATTTTCAGTAGAGTCAAAAAACTGTTTATGGCCACATTTTAACAGAATTTAAAAATTCAAACATATCATAATAAGCAAATTCCATTTGAAAATATATATACATTGTTTTTGTTTTAAATTTTACCACTCATTGCAAAAAAAAAATCTATTTTTTGAGTTAATACCATTTTTTTTTGAAATTTTATCGATTTAAATTTATAGAATAAAACAAATTTTATCAACAAAACAGTATCAACTCAAAATAAAACCAATATGTATAAATAAAACAGTTTGATTATTTTTAACATAAATAAAGGCTCAAATCAAAATAATACCTTTTTTATGAAAAAATACGATTCATTTCTATTTGAACTTTTTGTATTAACTCGAAATAATACCTTTTTGTTGAAATAAAGGTAATCACTACATTAGCACGAAAATGGTCTCAAAGTGGTTTTCGAGATGAAAGAGTAATCGGAATACGTTGAAATTTTTACAATAGATAGATATTGATGTTGTTAGTTGATTTCTTGAAAAAGTGAAATTTTAAAAATTTTGAGTTAATACCTCTTGTTGATCAAGTGCGATATAATTCTAGAAAGTACCAGGCAAGACAACTGATGATTGCTGAGCTAAGCATGATATTGAATAAGTCGCACACCCAGTTCAAAAGTGACTCAACTCAAAATTTTTAATTTTTCAGAAATCGAAAAAAAAATATTTGCAACCATATACCAATTGAAACATAGAGAAAGACATAACTGTTTTTTAGCAAGAGTTAACAACAACAAAATACACTGAATTTTTTTTTTATAGATAAACAAGTGTATTGTGCATAGTTCAAACATATAAACCCTAAAAACTAAAATTTTGAGTTAAGTCACTTTTGAACTAGATGTGCAAAGTGTTAATTTTTGGTCTTAGAAAGTTATTTTTTTTTTTATTTTTTTATTTATTTTTGTTGCAAAATTAATAACAATTTTTTATTTAAAATTTATAATAATATGATGTTAAAACCGATCGAACAATCTTTAGATCAACTAAATCTACAAATCAATTGAAAAAAAAAATTAGTTCAACAAAATAAATTTTAAAATTATATTTGTTAAAAAATTGATTTAAGCTAAAACATAGCAAACAAAAAAAAAATCCAACAATAACTTATTAATGCTTAGCATTATTGAAAAAAATATAGTTTTGATTATATTAAACAAAAATTAATTACAAATTATTATTTTCATCTTAACATTTTACTTGACCAAGTGATTTGTGTTTTTTGTTTTGTTTTTGTTAACAAAAAACAATTAATTATGCTTAAATACCTGTTAGTTTTTTTTTTTTAATTAGTAATTTTTATTATGAATTAATTTTCTTTATTCTTAGTAAAAAAAAAATTCTAATTTTTATAAAAAGAATATTTATGATAATTCTATTGAATGAATAACGTTTTTGAAAAAAAATTTCTTTATCCTTTACTTTATAATCTTCTTTAAATATTTTTTGTTAGCAACTTTCTTTTAAATTATTTAATAGTTATGCAACCTTTCCACTTCCTCCTTTAAAATTCTCACTTATTTTTATTTTTTTTATAATTTTTTTCATTTAAATTTTAAATCATCCTTTTCCTACATCTTTCTTTTCTTAGGCTATTAAAACAAAAACATAGTCTTCTTCGTTGCTTTAAACAAAAATAATGTAAATAGTTCTCTCTTATTAAAAATTAAATGAAACAAATATTAAATTAAAAAAAAAATAAAAAATAAATTAAATTGTATAAAAATTTAAAACAAATTATGTTTTTCTTTATTTCATGTCTCATGAGTGAAAATCACAAAAGGAATATTGTTTTTGGAATCTCATTTGCTTTGGAATCTTAACAGGAATTAAAATCTTCTTCGTGTTTATCAGTTTCTTTTGGATAATTTACGCAAACACTGTTTATAATGAAAATATCATCAAAATTAGAAAATCTTTGTGAGAGTTAAACAATAGGAAAAAATGCTTACAAAGCTGGCTGTTTTGAATGGATCACACGGTGGAGAGACACTAATTTGGTTGGACGTTTCTTGCACTGAGTGATTGTATAAGGTTAGTCCGTAGAAAGTTGTAGCTTTATTTAAAAGCCTAGTAAAATTTAAGAAACAATCAGTTTTATTTGAACATATTTAAAGATGTAGAATATATACTATTTGAATATCAGAATATTTGAATTATAACACTGTGTGTAATTTTTTAAGTCATGCCAAAATAACCATATACGTACACCACTACGTGATAAAAGACTAAAAAAAAAAGACCCGTGTCTCCCAATTTTTCCCAAAGTCATATCCTCTTTTGTTTATGGGCCGCCAAAGATTTGGGGCATCGGTATCATTTTCGCAAAAAGTGATCATTTTCTCAGGCTCATATCTTGCAAACCGTTCAGAATTTCGATTTACTCTCTATGGCTCTTGTCATAAAGAACAAAAATTGCGAACATATAAAATCAAAAAAACTTCACCTTCCAGATCAAAATCGCAAAAAACTTAAAAAAATTCAATTTTTTTTTACCTTTTTTCCTGTGTTCAGGTCCATAGGTATAAACAAATGATTCTTAACACTGTTTAGGTAGCGCGCAAAAGTGAAAAATTTTTTAATTTCATTTTTTTTTTCCTTTTTTCTCCTGTTCAGGTGCATAGGTAGCAAACCCAATTCCCAGGAAGTTTATATGTTCTAGAAATTTGTTTATTGAGATCTTAGGTAAATTTTTGTAGTTGATTGTTTGCTTGAATTTTGAACGGTTTGCTACCTATGGACCTGAACACAGGAAAAAAGGTAAAAAAAATCGAATTTTTTTAAGTTTTTTGCGATTTTGATCTGGAAGGTGAAGTTTTTTGATTTTATATGTTCGCAATTTTTTTTCTTTATGACGAGAGCTACAACTTTGCCATAGAGAGTAAATCGAAATTCTGAACGGTTTGCAAGATATGAGCCTGAGAAAATTATCACTTTTTTGCGAAAATGATACCGAGGCCCCAAATCTATGGCGGCCCATAAACAAAAGAGGATATGACTTTGGGAAAATTGGGAGACACGGGTCTTTTTTTTTTAGTCTTTTATCACGTAGTGGTGTCCGTATATGGTTATTTTTTTTCGAGTTGCACTGTGTAATTTAAAGAAGATATTAGAGATCAAGCACTCAAAAAAGTATGACTGTAGAATCTACTGAAAAATTACGGTTAACACAATTGTAAATTTAGTTAAAAAGGCGAACAAGGTAATTTCAGTTAATTCCATTGAATACACAATGAAATGTTCTAATTACTATTTGCAAACAAATATAAAATAAACAAGAGTTTTAAGAAACTCGACAAAATTTTGTATTTTTTTAAATAACTAACAAAAAAAAATTTATTTTTTACTGCAAAAATACTGTTTTACTAATTGTTTTTCAAAATACTGAAATAACTGTTACAAAAATGCAGTATTTTTCTTAAGTTGTTTTTTTTTTTTTTTATAACTGTCTTAATAGATTTTTGTATACATATTTCATAAAAAAGCAACTGTAATTGCAGTTAATAACAACAAGTACTGATTACTACACAAACAACTGTCATGTAGTAACTGAAAAACTTTTTTGAGCATTTGACTACATATCTCCAAAAAAACATATTTTACATTTAAACATTTTAGCTGAAATTGTTTGTATAGGACGAACATAAAAAGACTTCCTCTTTTTACCTCCCCGTAAAAAATTTCTGAGACCCAGTTTTAGTGGATGATTGCACCAAATTAAAAGTTCCTAACTCCCAAAAGTTAATGCTGTGTGCTTAAGTTGAAGATTTTTATGTAATCTACAAACCAAATTCTAAATTCACTACTTCAGCGGCTTTGGCAGGCTGTTTATTGGGAGACTTTCTCCAATATAAACCCGCATTTTACGCAGTTCTTTTCAAAAGTTCCAAAAAATACATTGTCAGTGAATTTATCAAAGTTAAGGTTTCTAACTAAAAGTTCAATGAATCACGCAAATTCACGAAATAAAACCTGGGTCCGAATTACGCAATTTGTGATCGTAATTTTGCTATCGAAATTATTTTTTTTTTCTGATCAGGGATGTTCTAGGGCGGCCCTAGATTGAAAATAAAGATAAAACTTTGTGATTTCATTATTAGTATTAATAAAACTGTTTTCGAACGACTTCAATCGGTCGCGAATGCTGTAATTCGAAAAAAAAAATAAAATGTAAAAATTAAGGTAAATTTTGAATGCTTGACACAAATTTGCTTTGAATATGTTATTTGGCCATTTTTTGAATTTTAAAATCACAAATCGGTAAAACAACTAAAGGAAACATTTACTAAGCAAAAAAAAAAAATGTTGGGAAAATTCTACTCACGCACACTCACTCACGAAAAAATTTGACTCGCACACTCACTCACGTTCAAGTGATTAAAATTAAGCTTCGCTCACACTCACGCGTGAACACGCTAAATTCTGCTCACGTACCCATCTCTATTATCGACACATATATATTTTGATTTTCATATATTAGCTATATATTTTGATATTGGATGATCCGAAATTTTATATTTTTCACTAATGAAATCGTTGGAAATGAAAATTTTGAAAAGCACCAAATAGGTGTTTACCTATTTTGCATTTTCTATTAAAATATACAACTTTTACCAAGATCATTATTTTCATGCAGTAAAGGGTTAATGAAAAGATATTTCAGAGACCTTTCTTTTGGTGTATATTTTAGCACGCTCACTCGAAGAGAGCGTTTCTTGCTAAAAAATAAGGTTTCTAAAATCACTACATTGGAAAAAAAATATTAAACATAGTGGATATGCCACTAAACTTTCAGTTACTTATTTTTTGCGTTCGTATTTTATTTAACTGGGTTCATTAAAAATTAATAAAAATCATAATTTTTTAAAGCAACAATTATTAATCATACTTTTGATATACAAAAAAATCGTCATAATAAAGAAAACCCATCAAATCTGGCAGCATTAAAGATCTACTCAACTTAACAAACAACAACACCACATTCTTCTTTACTACTTATTTTCTTTTTTTCATTGCACTTTTTAGTTTACACGCAAATTTTATACGGTACGGTTGCTCGGAAGTAGTGTTTTACATAAATTCTAATTGTGCATTAAAATAATAAGAAAAATTAAATATTCTTTTAGAAATATTTAATTCAAGTGTAGTTTTAACATATTTTTTTATAAAAGATCCGCAAATTGATTGCAATAATTGCACGAAAAAAATGTTTTTAATTCAATATAATGCTGCGACTGCGAACCGGTTGGTGTTTTTCTTTTGTAAGGTCTTTCGTTTAATAGAAAAAAATAGTGTATTGTGTTGCAAGTATAAAAGCTCTAAAAGAGTTGAAATGAGAAAATATAAAAAGGCAAATTTGGTTTAAAAGCCGCCTTATTTATTGAGCTAAAAATGTATGTGTGTGTTAAGAAAAAAAAGTGTTGTCCGTGTTAAGAAAAAAAAGTGTTGTCCAGATTGATTTGTTTAATTAATTAACAAACAATAAGAGGAAAAGGAAATAAAAACATGTGAGTTCTCATTATTATTTTACTTTTATTTAAATTTTTCATATTTGGGATGGAAAACATGTACATTTTGACCTTCGTTGGTACCGTGCTACTACCGCGATTCATTTGGTACAATTTCATAATTTTTTTAAATTTAGATTTTTGTATTGATAGTACTGTACTTAAGGGGTTTACCCTCTATATATTTGTTTTCCTCCCCATTCGATATTTTAAACTGTATATAGACAGTGAAAAGTATGGCGAAAAATTCGCAGAAATAAAAAAGTTGCAGCCTTTAGCTATATTTAACATTTTTCTGAAACAGCATATTGAAAGTCGGGTGCCTGCAGGCGGCAGTGTTAATAGAAGACCGATTTTAGATCTTTTGTTTTTTCTTTGATGTTGCAGAGGACTAAAGACGTGAAGATATTATAAATGTTTGGAAATTTTTTGTTGTTTAATTTTTTGAGTTTATCACCGAAGCTAGGATTTTTTTTTGTTGTGACATTTTGTTTTTTTTTATAAAAAACTAAATTTTTTCATTTTTGAGTTTACCCTAGTACCATTTTAACGTTAATCAAAAATATTAAAATTAGGCTACGTCAAAGGACTATAGAATTTATTCGTATAAAAAATAAAAAATTATTCTTGGATGAGTACTCATGGCTGCCCGACGACATCCGATTTTACATATTAAAAGAAGGTCCTTAACGAAATGTCCTCGAGAGATGCCATGGTAGTCCAAATTTAAAATTATAATTTTTAGAAAAATATTTAATTTTGTGTCCTTCTGCCGCAAAAATAATTTTTTTAATAGATATTTCTTTTTTATAATTGCTTAAATATGATTTTATAATTGCTTAAATATAATGATTTCAAGCTTTGAACAAATTTTCCAATTGCAGAAGTGAACCAAAATCGTTTTTACAAAAAACTTGCAAATATTTTCTTATTATTTGCATTAAGTGGCACATTTTGGTCCCAAAGTTGCAAAAAAGAATAAAATAAAACTTCTTTTAGCAAACTTCGTTTAAAAATAATTAGAGTTAAACGTTTACCGCTAATATTTTCATAGAAACTTAACATTCATATCTAGGGCAATGAATTTTATGCAGTTATCAATTTCGAAAAAATAAATTGCATAAAAAAATACAATTCTTTTTGACGCTGAACAAAAATTCTAATTCCGATCAATGTAAAGAAAATACGATTACACAGACTTAGACACTTTACATTTTTCTCATTTTTCAAAAAAAAAAACTAAATCGCGCAGAAAACCGTGGATTTTTCGAATTTTGAAAAACTTAAAACACCAATCCATAGAGTTTCGAAAATTTAATTCGCAAAATTTAATTCTCCGGTCTTCGGTGGAACGGCAGATATATAAAACAATTTCGTACCGCTATCGGCAAAAAGTACATATTTTTTGTCTGATTGGTACAAAATCTAAAAACTCATTTCCCATCCCTGTCTCATATAAAAGCTTTGTTAAGAGCTTAAAAATTACCCCTCAGAAAGATCGTTTCTTAAATACTCTATTTTTCGCATCTGGCAATGCTTTTTTTTTTTTTTTTGCTTTACTTAACTATTTTGTTTTGTTATGTCTGTGCTAATTCTCTTTAGTTAATTCGCGTAATTTCTTTTAATACGGTTGTGTTTTGTGTCGGTAAATTTTATTTAATTAAATTTTCGTTAAAAAAAACTTCGTTTGTGCAAATAATTTTACTTAAAAATGTTCCTCAAGTGTTGTAGTTTAGTAATAAGAAAAAAGTTTAATAAAAAGTTTAAAAGAAATTGTAAAAAATAGCAATTTATAATTTGCAGAAAATGCAATATTAAATGGCGACCTAGGCTTCCACATGCTTTTGCGTGTTGTTAGTGTCGCGAGAGAAAAAAAAGTAATCGGTTTATTTGTAGTGATGTGTTAAAATCACAGTGAGTAAAATGCACATGACACTGATAGTATGAAGTAGTACAGTAAGAGTATGTTTACAATAAAAGCTTGAACTAAAGGCAAAAATATTTTACCATACATTTTCTATGTAAGCATATCTGCATAATGATTTTTTTTTTTTTTTTTTGCTAAAAGCTTGTTTACCGGCATAACTCAGATTAGTTTTAAGTTTTCACGATCAATATAATGCCCCGGTTCCCGAGTTATGAACCTCCAAAGTTTGGATTTTAAATTCTTTGTAAACAAAAAGGAGAGAAAAACAAAAAACGTGTATTGAATATCCACTAGAGGTGGACCTTGCACATAATAAACAAGTTTTCAATTTATTTTTTGATCAATGGTTATAATCTTTAACTTCAAATTCATATGTATATTAGTTCTCATGTAGTGAGTAAACTAGCTTATATGAATGTTTGATGTTTGACATGGGATTGTTACCGCTTTCAAAACGTGTTCTGATGATGGGAACCTAGAAAATTCCCCAAATAGATCTATCAACACATTCCTGAAAGGGTCAAATAATAAATTTGAAAACAAAAAACTTTATAGATTATTTGTTAGGACAATATCCTAATAAAGAAATATAGAGTATGGCCTCGAACTTGAATAATTTTCATATCATAAATATAATAAAGTAGTTTCATACATTTTTATGAAAGTTTTATAAATTTATATTAAATGTTTCATTAATATTATGAAACGTTTTATAAACGTTTTATATAATGGTTAAAAAAAATATATTTAAAATTAAAAACACATCAAACAGTATTTAATTGATGTTTCAAAATTTCAAATAATTTCTGGTAGTTTTTAAGTTTTTAAAAAGTCTAAGGCCTGTTAACTTATCTCTGAATAACCAAAGTTTAAGGCTTAACCATAGTTGCGAATGACAAATTTATATGAAAGTTTCTGTGGTTAAAGTTAAACTCTGGTTATTTTTAGAAAAGTTACTGGCCCTAAATGATATTTTCTAAATTCCAACCCCAGGTGAAAAAGTTCATATTTGTCTCATGATTTTTTTTTTTTCTTAATTTTCTGACCGAGAAATAAAACAAAAAATTTTACTTTTAATCAGTGTTGCCAGAAAAGTTTGTAGCTTATATCCCCATTTCGCTTGTTGGAATCACTAAAAATTCCCCCAAAAAAATTTAATCCCCTATTTGTTCTTTTTAATTATAAAATATAAAGAACATAAAAGCCATTATATTGAGATCAATGTTTAAAACTTATTTTTAAAAATAAAAAATATAATCAAATGCATAGAGCAAAAAATTCAAGATCAAAAAACAGTTCTTATATTTTATGTAAGTAATTCTTATAATGAATTTACACTTCCACGAAATCTGGATAAAATCGAGTTAAATCCAGTTACAAATCACCCTCGTTTACATTATAAAATTTGGCACGCAAACTTAATTTTGGTGTGACAACAACAACATTTTGTAAACAAAATAAAAAATAACCTCAAAATTAAAATTTGTCTAAAAAGTTATTAATTTATTGGCGGAAGACAGAATTTGAAGCCATTAATAAAGAAACAATATTAATTTGGTGAAAAAGGTGTTTTTTTGTAAGGAATGACTATTTGGAAGCAAGATATTTCCTTTTGTTCTTCTCGTTAACATATCAATGTTTTTTGCACAAATTATTTCGCCGGATGGAAAAATAAGTAACTGAATGCTAAATTTAGTTATGCTTCCAATAAAATATTTCATTTTGGGTTTTACACTCATATTATTTATGGCGTTTTCTTTTCTGACAAAAATGTCACATTTTTATTGTGCTTTGCCCTCATTTTTTGTGTTAATTTCTAAAATAAGGTGAACACCCTGAGAGGATGCTGTGTTTCTTTCTAAAAATGTTGCCATAAAAAAGGCAAAAAGTCGAATTTTAGCGCCCTCAAATTATTTATAGGGTTGTTGTTGCCCTGTTTTTTTTCGATTTATCAATCCCATGTGTATATATTATAAAGTTGTTTGCGAGAAAAACTCTCACCTTGGTAGCCGAAGGGTAGTGTGCTGGTTTCTGATGCATAAGGTCCTAGGTTCAAACCGTCATTGAACCACTATTTTTTTATTATTATAATTTAGGAGTGTTATTCATTTTGTTTTATGTTATAATATTTTATTTTTCTGTTTGCAAGTATTTAATAATTTTTGACCTAAAATTCGTTAAAAAAAACAAAATTTTAATAAAAGTTATAAAAAAAATATGAAGCTAACTTAAAACTTAATTAAAAAAAAAAAATAGTTATTAAAAAAATTCTTTCATGTTGGCTGAGATTCGAACCCGGACTGCCATAACAATATTGTATAAACACACATGTTTAAAGAAAGCAATATGTGATAAAATTGTGTTCTATTCTGTTTGTAAAAATTAAGCATTTTATTGGGGCTAGGGCAAAATTTGAAAAATGTTGCACATTAACCCATTAATGCCTGACCCCCGATTCCATTGTCCAATATCGATGAAATTTCACACATTCTTTACTTAAGGTTTTGGAAGTTATTTGATATAATTTTCTTTTCGATTTCCCATACTTGGGACTTATGAATTAACCACTGATATAAAATAATTCCTCTGTGGTTTTTTAATTAAATTATTTTGTTATGCTCTTTCATGTAAAACTCTTCATTTTTACTTGAAAATAATCGATATTTCAAGCAAGGGTACTTCATAAAACTGTAAAATACGTATTTTAATGGTCATGTCATGAAATCATACCTGTAGCCCAAGTGAGTGGTCCTATCCAGCTACAAATTTTTTGCTCTTTAAAGAATACCTAACACTATAAGCCAGGGGTGCCCAAGGCCTATGAGCTTGGTGCTCATTTGTTTTTGTAAAAACACTTAGCTATAGGCTGTGTGTTTTAATACACATATAGAGCGCTCAGCACTAGCAATACGAAATACACAAACAACTTTGTCTTATTAGTTTTTTTTTGCCGTTCTTCACTGTATACACGCAAGCGCAAAGCAACAACACTTTCGTATGCTTTGCTGGTAAACATTGAAATATTTTTTTCTTTTTTCTTTGTATGTATTGGTTTCTACAACAAAAAATATTGAATAAAAATTAGTTTTTCTTCAAATGTATTGGTGTTTGCTCTTCCATAAGGAACTTTTGGGCACTCCTGCTATAAGCCAACAATAAAGTTTTCCGATGTGTCACTACTCCAATTTTTCAGAGGCAATTTCAATTCTTTCTTTCAATTTTACACTAACATTTTCCTAAAATATTTTTATCCTTTCTCCACCTACCTGTAAAAATCAATTTGATGCAACTCTTACCTGACTTTAGCTATAAATTTTTTTAAGATGGCTCCTTTTGGGGTATTTAAATACCCAATAGGCAGGAATGGGTTAAGAGGCAACACTTTTTTCCAGAAAAGAAAGCACCATTAGTTTTCTAAAATAAAAAAATTTTTTTTAACTTTTTACATTTTTTTCCACAAGGTGATGCCATATTTTGCAAATTTCTCTCCCAAAATAGGGGAAAACACATTGTTGTATATCGCTACAATCTAATTTTGAACGTAATTTTAAACCAGATTGTCCGACTAGTATGAATTTGTATGGAAAATCTGGTTTGAAGTTACGTTTCATAACCAGATTTTCCAAAAATCAGGTTAAAACCAGATTACAGGTGTAATGTAAATTCCCTATTAAATAAAAATATATATATTTTGGTTGAACTATTAAATATTTTTAACAGACCAAAATTTGATCGGTTTTACACGCAAAATAACACTACTGTAATTAAGTTGCCATTTTTTTCTAATTTTTCTGTTCAATTTCCATTTTTCAATTACAAATTTCTTAAGTTAATTATAAAAAAATAGATATCTTCTAAAATGTTTCAAAAATCTATTTCCAAACTGAACTTGAAATCCCCTTATCTGACAACACTGATTACACTGTGCACCAGTGAAAAAAACACAAGAACTTGACTATATAGGTTCGATTGTACTACTAAAATGTAGTAAAACCCTATACTCGGTTTGTCCAGATTGGTGACCAATTCCTTTTTATGGGCCTCTAAAGTTTCTGAAAAGCAGTTTGACCCTCAAAATATGGTATCATTAGTTTTTGCCCTAAATCTTAATAAGACTTGGTGCTACGGCTTAACTATATTTGGCAATAATGTGGCTAACAGTCCACTAAACAAATTCTTTCGACATTTTATGCCAAAAAAATTTTTTTTTTCCTGGAGTTTTTTTGAAAAAACATAGGAAAAAAATATGTTTTTTTCACTTTTTCCAGTATTACTTACAGGGACTGTTAAATTTTTCCTAACAATATTTGGCAAAAGTGTAGAAAAGGTAACGCCGAACAACTCTTCTGAATATACCAACACAATCTGAACATCTTTAGGTACTCTAAATAGCTCATAAAGACCAACGTGTACATTAAAAACTGTGTTTTTGGCTAGACTATACTTTTATTGCAATTTTTTTTACACGTTTTTTTGTATTTTTGTTAAACAAATGAAACATTTTTTATGTCAGAGTTAGTTCAAAGTCCTGCATGTAGACCCAGAGGATTTTAAAATACTATTTGGCCCGCCCCTTTTTGTGGGCGTGGATATAAGAATGAATTCAAATAATAATTAAATTGTATTACTTAAGTGCAAAAAGCATAATAAATGATTTTGTAAACATTTATCGCGTGGGGAAGGTACCCCCAACATAACTCACCGACTACCAACAACCCCCCACATCTCCGAAAACTCCCTGGAATTTTTTTTTAATTTTTTACATATTTGGGGTATAAGGATTCGACACAGCCTAGTTAAAGTTGTTTTTTACTTTAATTGTTATTGTTACATTTCTTGTGCTGCTGATTTCAATATTTTTAAGTTTTATCGTTCCTGCGATCGCGAACAATAGCATTACAATTTGCGTTTTCCTTAACTATGCAACATGTATCAATTAAAGTTTTGGATCAGGCATATTTTTTTTAGAGGGGCGATATTTTTTACCTAGATAATTTTTTAAATTACAATTTTATCTCGAAAATTCATTCAAAAACTTCAGTAATCGGAATAACACGTGTGCAAAAAGTTAAAGAAAAACAAATAAATAAATATATATGAACTTTTTTGACATTCGCGAAAAAGTAAAAACATTTGTCTTCATAGTTTTTCATGGCCTATGCGACTGTGCTATGCCAATTTTGATATTTGCAAAAAATTTAAAAACGTATAGCCCTAATATACATGTACAAAAAAAAAACTATAAATAATAAATATAAATTAAAAAAAAAAAACCATAAGTTCGTACAAAAAAATATTTTTCTTGTAAAAACAGAAATCCAAATAAAAGTTTAATGGGGGTCGGTCTTACATTTTATCCATGTAGAGGCAACTGCGGGGGCTTTTTGTGGATTTTTTTTAGTCAAAAACGACAATTTTTAAGGTGCAGAGTGGTCTTTATGAGCTGTTTAGAGTGCCTAACCACGTTCAGATTGTATTGGTATGTTCAGAAGAGTTGTTCGGCATTACCTTGGCTACACTTTTGCCAAATATTGTTAGGAAAAATTTAACAGTCCCTGTAAGTAATACTGGAAAAAGTGAAAAAAAACATATTTTTTTCCTATGTTTTTTTCAAAAAAACTCCAGGAAAAAAATATTTTTTTGGCATAAAATGTTGAAAGAATTTGTTCAGTGGAGTGTTAGCCACATTATTGCCAAATATAGTTAAGCCGTAGCACCAAGTCTTATTAAGATTTAGGGCAAACACTAATGATACCATATTTTGAGGGTCCCACTGCTTTTCAGAAACTTTAGAGGCCCATAAAAAGGAATTGGTCACCAATCTGGACAAACCGAGTATAGGGTTTTACTACCTTTTGGTAGTAGAATCGAACCTATATAGCCACGATCTTGTGTTTTTCAAAAAGTCTTTTTTTGTTGCATAGTGTTATTAATGCAGTGCAAAAAAGGTAAAAATTAATTGTCGTGCTGTGTTAAAATCACTGTGGTTAAAATGCACAATCATTTGATTTGCGTAAACCAAAAAAAGCGTAAATAAAAATAAAATTTAAAAAAATAATAGAGTAAAAAAATAATAAGCACTAAAAGATATGTAATTAAATAGAAATAAAATCGTAATTAAAAATAAAATTTAAATAATATTATCATAAATAAATAACAACGTAAATAAAATTTTAAAAAATAAGTTCGTAAATAAATAATAAGCGTTAATAAAAATAAAACTTAAAATTATAATATCGTAAACTTATCGAAACGTAATGATTAAATTTACATGGTAAGTGATTTGTTTCAATGACGTAAAACATTAAAACAATTTTTGAAATCTAATTTAAAATTTAAGAAAGCCAAAATGACCACTCACTGATTAAATTTAAGTCGCATTTTGGTTCCATTCGATTTATTGTTTATACACTTAGAATACTATGTAGGTAAAGACCACTACAAATGTAGTTAAAAACAAATGAAATTACACTTAAAGAAAGAACGACTTACATTTCAGTAAATTCAACTAACATTGTCATTTGTTTTTTAATGTTCAAAAAATGACTAACAATTGTACCACATATATATGTTAGTAAAAAATAAACAAACATTTTTTTTTATTTTTCTAAATAACAAAAAACAACTGTAAAAAATGAATATAAAGTCATAAAACAGTCATTTGATGTGGTTTGTTTTTTTTAAATGAACTACAAGGTTAGTAAAACATTTAATTTGTTCTACAAATGACTGACATTTGCATTAAAAATTAACTGTATTACAACCCAAACAACTAAAACCCGGTTAAGACGAACTCCGAGGGACCAAAAAAATTAGTTCGTCTTAAGCGAGGTTCGTATTAAGCGGGTTTGTTTTTAACTATAAAAAATATGTTTTTATTAAAACAAAAACAAGATTTTTACATAAATAAAAAATAAAAATAAAATTAGCATTTCATGCATTCACAATTACAAATTCAATTAAAATTTTTCATTTAAAAAAAATCTGTTATTTTTTTCTGAATGACTGAATTAACGATTTCATTCGTTATAAGTTTTTCTATTACCAAAATATGATTGTCAGCTTCTTCGGCACACGATTTTGTTCGAATATATCACTTGACAAATTTTCAACATCGGTAGGATTAACAATTTCCAATATTTCTTCACCTGATAAAGTATGTGACATCAAAACATTAGCATCTATATCTAGAAAGTCATCCACGGATATGAAATTCATATTGGTCTATCCCATTAATCAGATAAAGAGTGGTAATTTGTATGAAAACGAGTTTTTGGGACTGCTTAAAACAGTTCGTAATAACCGAGAGTTCGTATTAACTGAGTTCGTATTAAAAGATGTATTTTATATGAAAATTGTTGCCAAAACGTCGGGACTTTTAAATTAGTTCGTATTAACCGAGGTTTTAGTCTTAACCGAGTTCGTCTTATGCGAGTTTTACTGTACATATTTTTAAAGCAGAAGTTCCCTGAGTGTAGATATAGGTGTCTATTCACAGAAAAAGATTTTTTTTCTTTATTTCCGATTTTGCTTGTTCAGACTGCACTACAAAAAAAAAAAAAATTAGTAAAATCTTCTGCTGAAAACTAGCGAGCTTACTTTTTTTTGCTAACACTTAGTTAATTCAAAACTTGCTAAAAGTTAATAAAATTATTGCTGAATATTATTAGACTGAAGAAAACTTAAAAAATTTTTATTTTTAATAAAAATTATAACAAACTTGTGAAAAAAGGCAAAGTACCGCCTAGTTTACTTTCCCTGTTTTGTTAACTAACTTAACAAAATATAAAAAAGGAGAGAGAAACAAAAAAAAAACGTGTATTGAATATCCACCAGAGGTGGATCTTGCACATCAAACAAGTTTTCAATTTATTTTTTGATCAATGGTTATAATCTTTAATTTCAAACTCATATGTATATTAGTTCTCATGTAGTGAGTAAACTAGTTCATATGAATGCTTGAGGTTTGGCATGGGATTGTTATCGCTTTCAAAACGTGTTCTGATGATGGGAACCTAGAAAAGTCCCGAAATAGATCTATCAACACATTCCTGAAAGGGTCAAATAATAAATTTGAAAACAAAAACTCTATAGATTATTTGTTAGGACAATATCCTAATGAAGAAATATAGAGTATATGGCCTCGAACTTGAATAATTTTCATTTTCATTGCACAATTAAAGGTCGAAAAAACATAATTTTTTTTTAAATAAAAATTATAACAAACTTGTGAAATTTGTGGAATAGTTACAGTTAAGTTCATTTTTTTTGATGAAGATCTTAAATTTTTTTTGTTATTTTAAAATTAATTTACAATCCGTTACAAAATATAAAAATGTTCATAATCCCACATTTTCGTTTATTACATATGACATGGGCGTTTTGCGACAGTCTTGTGGTATGCATATCTGTGGTTAGTCCTGTGGCATGCCAATATGTGGTTTAAAGCAGGATAAATGACCCCCTCCTATGACAAGCCAATGTTAAAGTTGCCAGTTGTTTACATAGGGTAGGGTTTAGCAGAGGACCGGTCTCTGGCACGAAGGGATCAATCCTGTGGCACAAGCAGAACCGATCCCATTCCCCATAGGGATGCTTATAATATAATATTTTATTGATATGCATATTTTATTGATATGCATATTTTATGAAGAAAAACAGGCCTACTTAACAGTAATTTATATTTGAATTTTGTCCATTTACTTAGTTGGCATAGGTTAATGCTTAAAAACTGAGACAAAATTATCTTTGATCTATTTTTCTCTCATGTATCAAAATTTTATTAAAATCGAAGTATTAATCTTAAAGTGTTTCAGACTCCGGCGATTGTTTCCTGTAGAAAATTATTAGGGGTTTTCAATAGCAAAATCGTTTTTGAGCATTTTTAATGATAAAATGATTTTCAGCCAGTAAACCTTAAAATCTGAGATTTTTTTTTATAGATATAAGTTGTCAGCATTAGTTGGAAGTAGTTCTATTTACTTAAAAAAAATAATATTATCTTTGTTTATTTCCATAAAAATTAGTAAATATTTGTTATGTTCATTTCTTTAAACATCACTAAATACATATTTGTTTTCTAATTAAAGTTATAATTTATGCTTTTATAGTTTGTTATGTATTTATGTTATGAAACATGTGATTAGAATTGTGTAAATAATATAAAACAATAATATCAAAGTTGACATACTTGGGACTAGTTAATTGAATGAACCAATTAATTGACGATTTAATTGGCATTGTTTTAAATCAATAGCAATTAAATTTTTTTGCATTACAATTGCTTAAAACAATGAAAATTAAATTTTGTTTTAATTAAAGCTGATCAAGGTATTTTTTTGTTGAAATCAATGGTAATTACTTTTTTGGCATTACAATTGCTTAAAACAATGAAAATAAAATTTTATTTTAATTAACGTCGATAAATGCCAATGCCTTTAAAGGACAATTATAATTGTTTGCTACAATTGTCTACAAAAATTTATTTCCAAATTTTGAAAAAAAATCCTTTATTTGCGTACTAATTTTATAAATATTAGGTATTTTTATAAAGTATACTTATAAGTATAACGGGTTTCAATTAAAAAATTTATTGAATCAATTAATATTTTAATTGATTTTGCACCTATCACGGCAATGATACTATCAATTAAACCTTTTATTAAAATTAAGGAAGAAAAAAAGTTTTAAATAACTCCTACAAAAAAAAAATATGATACACACAAAAAAGTGTGTGATCTATACGTTGGTATGTGTGTTTTTTGCAATGCTGAGTCTGTTTGTGTGTGTGTTTGTTTTTTTTTGTTAACTTCAAATGTATTTGGTATTTTATACTGAAAATTTTCTATTTATGCATACAGACTGTATGAAAAAATAATATGATAATTGCGTCTAAAATAAAATATGTATTTATATATTTAAAAGTCCAATTAAATATTAATTGATTCAATTAAATATTTGTTTAGAAACAAATTAAACTCAAATCAAATCTTTAATTAGATATTTTAGGTTGATAATTTTTTCTGTGTATATAAAGGGTCCGCCAAATAACTTTTTTTTTTTTGAAAATGCTATAAAAAAAACTACTGAATATTTTCTCAAATTTCTTTTTTTATTTGAAAGTACAATCATTCCGGTTAATAATGGAAAATAATTTCATTCAAATGGCTGCCTCGGCTGGCCATGCAGTAGCCTACACGATCGGTCCAATTTTTAAGCACATTATCGATTGTGTGCAGCTGCATTTCACCAATGGCTTCACGAATATTGCCTTTAAAGCGTCAATTGTCTCTGGCTTCAATTCCTGAACCAATTGGACTTTGTATGGCGTCATACCAAGGTCTTATGCAAAATTCGTCTCAATGATGTCTCCGAAATGTTCAATTGTTGAGAACGACGGTGAATTGATGTTGATGGCGCTTCACGCACACTTTCTGCCACAGCAGCAATATTCTAGGGTGTACGCACTGGTTTTGGCTTTTCACGCTTTGGTTTATCGATGAGGATGCCAGTTTGTTTCACTTTTTTCTCAAGATAACGAACATACGGAGCTGACGGTGCTTCTCTTCTTCCAAAATCCGTACGCAATTTTCGCACACATTCTGCAACATTACCATGATTTTCAAAGTAATGTCGCAATATTTCCCAGCGTTGTTCAAGCGTATACACAACCATATTCGTTCAGCGGAAGGATAAAACTAATTATCTGTCAAATCAGACATGAGCTAAGTGTTACCATTCACGAAATAAGCACTAGTTGAAAAAAAATGTTAGATGGTGGACCCTTTATTATTAAAAGCTGATCCATCATTACCTATTCGTTACCAAACATGTTTAAATAGCGTATACATATGAGATAAAACTTGCACAAAATAGCGAATACTTTCAAAGTTGGAACTTAAATTTTTATCGTTTTTTCCAAAACAAAACACTTTTTATAAACAATTATTTTTTCGTCAATTACAATAAGTTGTTTTAGGCATTGGTGGCATTTCATTACCGTTCGTATAATGAATGTCAATTAAAAAAATTTCATTGGCATTGGAATGGTAATGACATTTATTGGCATTGACAGCAAGTAATGTCAATTAAATTTCAATGCCAATGAAAAATTCCCAAGTATGAAATTTAAGGCATTATTGGAAAACATATTCTCAAAAAGGCGTATATAAGTATATTTAATAGGCCGGGTCAATTTGTATGGAGGCAAAAAAATAGCTCAACGTTCAAGGAAAATCGTATTCTAGGGATCAAAATAAGAAACTTTGCCGAAGGAACCATACCTCTAAAACGAATTCTGATGACCCGACTTTTGACCCGTAGGGTCAAATTTTGAAAAAGCCCACTTTGATATTTCAGAAAGTAGGAGGAATCTCTCCAAGATTATGGGATATACTTCATCTCCGGGAGACGCGCTAGCAGATTAATGCATAAAACATCATTCTAGGGGTTAAAATTTAAGTTAAAAGAGGGCCTTTTTAGCCGTGTTTTTTTTAGCAAAATGTACAAATCTCGGGATAGAGATATTTCAGAAAGTAGGAGGAGTCTTTCCAAGATTAGGGTCTCTATTTCTTCTTCGGAAGAAATAGAGTATAAATATATTCGATTGGGTTGGATTCGATTAGGGCACTCTAAATGGGTCAAAGTGGGATTTTTCAAAATTTCACCCTACGGGTCAAAAGTCGGGACATCAGAATTCGTTTTAGAGGTATGGTTCCTTCGGCAAAGTTTCTTATTTTGATCCCTAGAATACGATTTTCCTTGAACGTTGAGCGATTTTTTAAATCGACCCCGCCCTAATATTTAACCTTCTGTTGGAAAACACAGCCAAAAATATTTTTTTTATTATAAAAAACGATTTTTATATCATGATGCTTATTTTTAATCTGTATTTTTTTTCAATTTCAAAATTCGCAAATTTAAGACCTTTTCGAGGTCCTATATAATTTTGGAATACAACTAAGTATATATAAAACTATCTCTGCAATATATTTTTCAATTCAAATCTTTAATTCTGTTCAAAAGTAAAACCTTAATATCGAAAACACTGGTCCACACATGTTTATAAAATTTTCCAAATTATATCGGTAAAAATCTTAATTTTTTAATCTTTTTGTGCAGGAACGATTTAACAAAACAATTTTGTAAAGTCGAAATTTCGCAAACTTTCCTAAAAATGTAAAAACTTTACAATTTATACAAAAACTTATGGTGTTTTCTTTTCTGGAAAAAAGTGCTGCCTTCTTAATGTGCAACATTTTTCAAATTTTGCCCTCGCCCCATTAAAATCAAGCATTTTTACAATTAGAATACAACACAATTTCATCACATATTACATTTATTTAAACAAATCTGTTTTTTAGTGTTGTTAAGGTTCGGGTTTGAATCCCAGCAAACTTTAAAAAACATTTAATGTTTTTTTTTAATAATTAATTTTTGTTTTTTTTTTAATTATTTAAAAAATTGGATTTAGCTCCACACATTTTTTTCAATTTAATTTTTTTTTAAATTTTGTTTTAAGCGAATTTCAGATTAAAAAAATTATTAAAGAAAAAATTAAGAAAAATAGCAAAAACAAATTAAAAAAATCGTAAATTAAATTTAACAAAAAAAAAAATATATAAAAAATGTGACCAATATGGGTTCGAACTCGGGATCTTCTGTGTCAGAAGCCAGCACACTACCACTCTGCTACCAAGGTGAGAGTTTTCTCGTCAAAAACTTTGCAATATATACACATGAGATTGATAAACCAAAGAAACAGGGCAACATCCAACCCTGTACATTTTTTGAGGGCAGAAAATTTGGCTTTTTTTGCCTTTTATAAGGCAACATTTTCAGAAAGAAACACGGCACCCTCTCAGAGTGTTTACCTTATTTTAGAAAAGAACACAAAAAGGCAATTTGAGGGCAAAGTCCAAAAAATGTGACATTTTTGCCAGAAAAGAAACCGCCATTAGATTTTACCCAATATATTGGCAAACAATTAAAATATTTGTTTTTATTCTTTAAACATGACTAACTATTTGTTTTCAAATTATAGTTATATTTTATGATCTTATGGTGTTTTCTTTTTTGGAAAAAAATGCATAATTTTGATGGGACTTCCGGGTTCAAATATCAGCTAACGTAAAAGAATTTTTTTTTAACTTATTTTTTTTTGTATTATTTAAAAAAATTGCAGTTAGCTTCATAAAATTCTTTTTTGATTTACTCAGTTTTATTATAATTTAGTTTTCTAACGAATTTCAAATTAAAAATTTATTAAATACTTGCAAACAGAAAAAATTCAAAATAAAATATTATAACAAAACAAAATGAAAATAAAAACAATTTATAATTAAATATAATGAAAAAAAAATAAAGGTCCAACGAGGGTTTGAACCTTGGACCTTCTGCATCATAAGCCAGCTCACTGCCACTCAGCTACCAAGGTGAGAACTTGCTCGCTAACAACTTTGCAATATATACACATGAGTATGATAAAACGAAAAAACTGGGTAAAAGCAAACCCTGTAAATTTTTTGAGTGTGGCAAAATTGCACCGTTTGCCTTTTGATAAGGCAATATTTTTAGAAAGAAACACGATATCCTCTCAGAGTGTTAAGCTTATTTTAGAAAAGAACACAAAACAGGAAGTTTGAGGGCAAAGTTCAAAAAATGTGCGACATTTTTGTCGGAAAAGAAAACGCAGTTAGACTGGGACTTCCCTAGACAACACACTAAATAATCATTTCTGTATTAAACCATGTGACTAGAATTATGTTAATATAAAACTAATTATTCAAATTAAATGCGTTATTAGGAAGCATAACATAAAAAACAAGTATTAAAGCATATTTAACTCTCTATTGCGCAAGACCGCAAAAAATAATCTTTTGATTTTAAAAACAACATTTGAAAGTGTTTCTCATAGATTTCTATATGCTGCTTTTAAATTTGATTTTAATTTTTTCTATCCCCTCGTTAAGATATTTGCAGACTTACTAAAAAGCAAATTGTCTTTCGAGTTGTAGACCTTGTTTGTTTCAACTCCTGTCCCAGGAAAAAACTATTTATAAGTCCATTCATACCAAAATTCAATACAAAAAACGAGGGGTAAAACTTACAAACCCATTTAGTATATTAAAAATTATTGAAAAAATAGTTCAAATTTCGAAAAAACGTATTATTCAAATGAAGAGAGTTTAGGAAGATCGAATTTACAGATTTTTTACTACAGATTCATATATACTTAAGAGACCATGAATCTAATGTCAAAAAAAAAAACTCAGTCGAATCGCTCCTACAAATTATGGGCCTTTCTTTACTTCATAAAAGTTGTGAACTATTTTCCAAATATTTCTGGATCTATATTGGAATCCAAACCCACAATAAATATAAAAGATTTTGAAGTACTTCTCCGCACACGGTGCGCCTGAGTCGATTTAAATAAAATTTGCGTGTTACTCCAATCTGCAAACGGATTCTGTTTCTAGATTTTCTAAAAATTATTTTCCAATGAAAACAAATAAAATCTAGGTGGCGCTTTTTTTTTTTTGCTGCCAATCAAAATTTTCAAAATTTGACCTTTCAACAGTTCAGATGCACCTCACCGATTTTGATAAAAAAAAATTAGGAACGATTAACATACGTGAGCTGAGTCGAGAATTGTTTTGTCAGACACGCCTCTTTAGAGGCAGCAAGGCTTAAGAGTAACATTTCTGAAGTTTCAATTTTCTCAAAAATAACTTATATGTATGAATGTATGTTCGGTACAAATTATATCTCATTGGAAAGCTTATACAATTTTCTTTCGTATGATTTATATGGATTTTTATTTTCCAGGGATGGGAGCGTGTTATTTAACTTTAAAGTTAAAAATAATTTAATTAAAAAATTTTAACTTGAAGTAAAAATTACTTTTAAGCCTTGCCGCGTAAGCCGATAGCCTAAGTTGCTAGTGCTTAGTTCTTAAGATTTATTGTAATTTTAATTATAGTAAATAAATTAAATAAATCAATAAAAATAAAGTCTTGCCGCATCCAAAGGGGCGTGTCTGACAACAACAAAAATCATAAATTTTTTATCAAAGACAGCAAAAATTTTGAAAAAAGCGCCACCTAGATTTTTGTCTCTTATTTTTAATTGACAAAATACAGAATTTTGTTTTTCGGTATTTTTTTTATTTTAAAGTGAAATAACACGCTCCCATCCCTGGAATATAAAAATATAGATATATAGATTTTTATAAGCTTTCCAATGACATATAATTTCTCCCGAACAGTTAAGTACACAGGTAGACATTTACAAATTGGCCACTGCTATCACTCGGGTAATAGGACAATGCTGTCAAGTTTGCTAATCTCCCGTTCTACCAAGGCATAACCGACCGTCGCCGACGCTTTGCTAACACTGTGCCGATTGTGTGTTTCTGCTTGGTTAGTTTTTGAGAAAATTTAAACTTAAATAAATTAACTCTTAAGCCTTGCCGCCTGCAAATTCTAAACTCAGCTCACGTATCTAAATCGTTTCTAATTTTTTTTCAAATTAAGGTGTCCCTAAACTAAAGACAAGCCAAATTTTAAAAACTTTGATTGGTTTCGCAAAAAAAACGCCGCCTAGATTTTTTTTAATTTTTGTTGGAAAATGGTTTTTTAGACTATCTACAAACAGAATCCGTTTTACCAGATTGGAATAATACGCAAATTTTATTTACATTCACCTACAATTATTTTCCCCTGGGTCAGCGATTAAAAAAAATAAAGGCCCACAAGTCGGAGAGTCGATTTGAGAGAACTTTTTCACTTCAAGTTAATAACACTAAAAAATACATTAAATAAGTTTTAAAGCGAAGTCTGGTCGAAAAAACTCGGTTTTTGTGGAGTAAATTTATGTAAAAGTCTGATATTATTACAACTTTAACAGCTTTTGTGGAATATCGCTTATATTATTAAGCCGTCACCTAAGGCATTTTATATTTTTCCAAAAGTTAGTGCTAATACCACACTCAAAAAAAAAGTTTGTAAAGTCAGCAAAATTTTAGTCAGGAGGGTGCTAGCAAAAAAATTGCTAATGTCAGCAAAATCTTTTGCTGAAAATCAGCGAGCTGATTTTCAGCAACAAAATTAGTAGATTCAGCAAAAGTTTTGCTAACACTTAGTAGATTAGAAATAAAAAAGCCTTGGTAAAAATTAATAAATTTTTTTCTGAATTTTAGTAGACTGAAAAAAACGCAAAAAAATTGTAAAAAAAATTGTAATTTAGTTAATATATTTGCTGAAAATCATAAAACATATTTTTGTTATTCTTTTAAAAATAATTTACAATAATTACGAAATATAAAAATTTTCATTTTCCCACATTGACGACAGGAATTAATTTAATATCTGAAAATATATAGAAATAAATATATATAACATAACAAAAATTTTCTTTCAAATACTTACATCAATGGTAGTCTAAATGATGCTTTCTTTTAAAGGACGCAACTGCCGAAGATAATTATAGAAACGAAACGAAAAAATAAACAAAAACAAACGAAACGAAAAAAACAACCCTTTTTTTGCAATAAGAAAAAGGAACCATACAAATCTACCTAAGATGTATGTCTTTGTCTTTCGCTTTACTCTGTCTACATGTCTGTATATGTTTGTTTGCAATTTGACCACACTAGATTATTAATCTATTACCATTTATTATAGAAATACATATTAAATTTAAATATTTTCTTTTGTCTTTTATTTAATTAATAGACAATTATTTTCACAAGCCGGTGACAACGCAAAATTTAAGTTGTTTTAATTCTCAATTTTGTTTTATGTATGAAAAACAGATACAAAAGTCTTCCATGGTTGATTTTTTTTATATGTCTTATTAGAGTTGTACTTACTTTTTAGTATCATTTTCCTCTTCTTTACTACATCTTGACATGCCGCGACATCTGCTTCATTCTGCGTATATCTTTCAATCTGGTTGTCGTCCACACTATTAATGTGCTTATCAGCACAATTTTTTTTAGCAAAATTAATTAGTAAAACATTAGTATATTAGTAAAGCACTAGTATAAAACAGTTAAGTGCTGAATAAGTATAACAAAAATTTTAGCTGAAAACACGATTTTAGCAAAAAAATTTGCTAAAAAATAGTATACCTGATTTACAAGACGTTTTACTAACTTTTGTTAGTACTTATTTTTTTGAGTGCAGGAAAAATATAATTGCAATTAAAAGAGTATATTTTAGTGTATTTAATTTAAACAGATTAATAGATTTCCTTTCAAAAGAATATTTAAATTTAATTATGTTTATTGTTTTTTTTTATGGCTGGTTTAGCTGGTAAATTGTTTATTGTGTAAACTTTAAATTTGTTTTGCACAAATATTGGCTGGAAATCATTTTTTGTTTGTTTCAACAATACGAAATTTTAAATTGTTTTTCAATTTTGTTAAGCTTTCTCTAAATCAGCGTATAATCCAATTTTATTATTTTAATATTTTAATATAAATATTGTATTATAATATCAGGTTTTTTTTATCCAGATTTTATACGTGTATCAATTATTGTTGCTAGTACAAAAGCAAATGTCATATTACAAAATCAATAAAAATTGACCACAACACGCAAAAACTGGATTGCAAAACTGTCACAACATTGGTTTCATTTTGCGTATTATGATCCGTTTTAATTTGTAATTCGAATTCTGCTTTTGTTAATGATAGCAAAATTTAATTCAATTTGTAGTGAAATTAACCTGAATGAAAAAGCTTTAAAATTTTTAGAACGAATTGAAATTTTTTCAAAATTGTTCAAACAATTATGACAATTTTTGTGATTAGCTAAATTATGAATTATTTTTAATTTAGCAGGAGCAATCTACGTGCAATACAGATTAAATTAATACATAAAAATGTAGCTTATTCAAAATTAACACGTTGACTGCCACGGCAATTTTCAGAAAACTGGCCAAAAATGACAATTTGATTTTTTCACATTAAATTACTAAAAACTCTATTTCTAGATTATAGGTATCATCAAAAAGCAAAAATGATGTTTTTTTTAGGAGAAAAAGGACCTACGAATTATCTCGTAGTTGGCTTCTATAACAGAAATCGCTATGAAGAAGCCAACTACGAGTTAATTCGTACGTACCCAAGCAAAAAAAAAAAAAACGCCGAGAAACGCGTTACTTCTGTCCAGCCTGGGAAGAGAAGCCAGCCCTTTGTGTGGAAAATTGTTTTAAGAATTTCCACAAACAATAAAATATTACTTTATTTCTTGTATTTGAGTTATTTTTTTCCATTATATTGAATGAATTTTTCCATTATATTTTTTTTTTTTTGCTTTTAATAAATGTTCAGTTCACGCAAGCCAACATTGACTTTTTGTTCTTTTCCCAGAAGCCATTTATCGATACTAGCACTGATATAATACGGTTTTATTCGTAGCTACACAAAAATGGCAGGTTTAGTGAGTACGAGATAACTCGTAGTTGGCATCCAAGAAGGGAACGCAAGCTACGAGTTATCTCGTAGTTGGCAGTCAACGTGTTAAGCTGTCAAAAGTATTGCTAAACTGAATTTTTTTAAAGCAAAATAATGAATTTAAATTTTTACACAGAAAAAATTATCAACCTAAAATATCTAATTATAGATTTGAATTTAATTTGTTTCTAAACAAAGATTTAATTGAATCAATTAATATTTTAATTGACTTTTAAATATATAAATACATATTTTATTTTAGACGCAATTATCATATTATTTTTTCATACACTGTATGCATAAATAGAAAATTTTCGGTATAAAATACCAAATACATTTGAAATTAAAAAAAAAACAAGCACACACGCAAAAAACACACATACCAACTTATAGATCACAAACTTTTTTGTGAGTATCATATTTTTTTTTTAGAAGTTAACTTTTTTTCCCTCTTAATTTTAATAAAAGCTTTAATTGATAGTATCATTGTCGTGATAGGTGCAAAATCAATTAAAATATTAATTGATTCAATAAATTTTTTAATTGAAACCCGTTTTTAGTTTTTTCTGTTATATTGTTACTTAAATGTAAATTAAACAAAGCCCCAGCTGAATTGATTTAAATTTAGGACTATTAGGAGGTTTATTACTAAAATCGAGCTTAAACGGAAATTCAGCTACTAAAAACTTAATTCAGCTAAGTTTTTAGTAGCTAAATTTTTTTTAGGCTTATTTAGGAAACAATCAATTCAATTATTAATGTCAGTTTACACATTATATTTAGATTAAAATCAATTCAGCATAAGGGATATTACTGCAATGAAGAATTGATATATTTAAATCAGGTTTTAGGGAAATTCAGCAAGAAAAAAGTACGTTAAAGTAAAGTTCAACTACCAAAATACTAGCTGACCTAATTTTTTTATAATACTAGATAACTGTTGTAATTGATTTGATAAAATATTAAATAAAACAATAAAAATTGTATGCAATATAAAAATCTGCATTTAAATCAAGTTTAAGACTAATTCTGTTTAGCTAAATTAAATTCAAACTGAAAAACAATAATCTTAAATTTTATATAATATTGAATTCATCCGTTAAAAATCGTTTTGTAATGAAAAATATTTGGTTTGCCGAATAAAATTAAAAATTTTGTAAATTTTAATGTCACTCAGCTAAGATTTTCTAATTTATGATGATCCAAAACTAGATCATCTTAACCCAAATAATGTCCACGGCGATAATTTTTAACGAATTTTAGCCGTTACGTATACGTAACAGTGTATATGATTGAGTCAATAATTCAACACTAAACTTTTTATTTTATTTAGTTTTTTTTTGTTTTGATAATTTTATTTTTTGGTTTTTTATTTTAAATTAACAATTAATACATATTTATACATACATATATATTTAACATAACATTTCTATATAATTTACATTACCTAAACATAAGAACAATAAAATAAAATACCAAAGAGGTGTAAGAATTGTAACCAGATCCACTATAAAAATATAGCGGAAGCATTAAAAAAATGGCTCATCTTCCATCACAATAACATTAACTTTTCTTCATAATAACTTTAAAAGATGTGTACAATTTGTAGGTGTGGGTGTGTATGGATGTGTGTGTGTGTATGTAAGTGTGAGTGTATGTGTGTGAGTGTAGTTTGGGTGGGAAAGATTTTAGTTTGGAATTGGAATGAGTATAAATTTTCCTCCTTAATTCAATTCTTTACGTGTTGTGTTGGGTAACAGCAGACACATGAGACCACCACCCATCAATAGAACCGCCACAATGAAGGTAGGAGCTGGACAATATTGATCCAGTAGTGTAGCAATAACAATATTGCCAATAATACCACCCATACGAGCAGCCACCATAGAAATGGCCACACCTGTAGCACGCAAATGTGTGGGAAACACTTCGGTAATCAAACAATCCAAAGCAGCATTAGCAGCTGAAATGGCACCACTGAATACAGCCGATACAATCAAATTTTGGGTGGAATTGTAGACAAAGTACATAGCAGCTGAACAGACACCAGCTGTCATAGTACCAAAGATCAAAAAGAATTTACGACCCAATAAATCCATACCAAGGATGGCAATCAAATTGGCGGGCAAAGCAGAAGCCAAAGAGATCAAAGATTCCATAAATACAGCCGAGGGAATGTGAGAAGAGCATACCGCATCTTCTTGAGCATCTTTACCGACCACATATTCAGTAACTGTACATACACCAGCTCTTTCGCCGGGAAAGTTGGTGCTATATTCCTCGAAACGATTAAACAATTCAGGGAACCACATCATCAAACCATAATAACCAATATGGAAAGTAAAGTTAATGATAATAGAGACGACAGTGAATTTCAAGATGGGTGAAGTAAACAGTTGTTTACTGTGATTCACCATACCGGATAACATTTTTGAGTATTTGCCCTTAATAGAATTTTGAGATTCCTTTAATTCTTCCATTAATTTTTCATCAATATCCAATTCAGTTACGGGATACAATTCAGCAGACTTTTTAGTATTGGTTACAAAAATGCCACGGAAAATAGCCAAAGCCTTGTCTTGTTTACCCTTGGACAATAAGAATTTGGGTGATTCAGGCAAATAGAATAACAAGAAAGCCACAATGAAAGAGGGAATAGAGCAGGTCATCAAGAAAATACGCCATGAGTTATAGGTAAATAAAGGAGTTATCCAGCCAACGCCAGTGGGAATGATGAGCCAAGCTAAACCGGCTACAAAGAGATTACCAAATGTCCAGAAGGCAGCCATGAAACTTAACATAGAGCCACGTTTCGATTTAGGTTGAAATTCGGCGAAGTAGGACCAGATGACAGGACCACTACCGCCAAGACTGTAAAGAGAGAGAGAAAAATAAATATTGACAATGCAAAAGAGTATACGGTGATTTTTAAATTACTATGGGGAAACAATGAGCTTTAATATGGAAGCAATTATTAATTAGTATGACAAACACGGTATTAAGCAACTAAAAGTTTTGATAATTTCAATATAGTTCTAGTGAATTCAGCTATTAATAGATAAGCTGAATTGCTTTTTAAGTAAAATAGTCTCGTAATTTTTTAAAGAATATGAAATGTATTTATGTAACTGCGTTATAATGTATTAAAATTAAGTTTTATTTCATTCAGCTATATCAAGTTCTTGCAAAATCAGCTATATAAAATGTAGCTGAATTGAAACTTTTTTAAGAGTACTAAATATAATTAACTAGCTTTTTTCTAATATTCAATTCATTAAACGCGAAAATTTGGACTGTCACTAAATAAATTATTCAAATAATGCCTAAGTAAAATTCCTCTTTCAGCAAATTTAAGTTTAATATCACTAAAAAAAAATGCTTAATTCAGTTTACCGCTAGGGCAAAAAAGTATTTTAGTGTCTAAAATTCTGTTTGTTTTCTATTTTTATATCCGATTTATTAATTTTCATTTATGTGCATATGTTTCGCAATACACCTGTTTAAATATTTCAAATCAAAAAGTTTTTTATTTTACTTTTGTATGAATTAAATTAAATTTATATAAATACGCATTCTTCCAGACAAAAGAAGTAAAGCGGAAATTATTCTTATTGAAGAAGATGTTAATTATTTTATTTATAAACAAAATATTTTTTTTTTTCGAAATAGTAAGTAAAGAATTTTTAATTAGGAAATTTTTTAAATAGGAAGACATTTTGGAAATTAATTTTTTGATTACAAGATTTTTGTTTAATTCAGCTAAAAATAGTTAGCTGAATTTTTTAAATCTAGTAAATGTGAGATTAGTTATTATTTCTGAAGATACTTCTCATAAGCTGATTAGACCTAAAGTATTCCCATGTACATTAGGCCGGGTCGATTTGTATGGAGGCAAAAAAATCGCTCAACGTTCAAGGAAAATCGTATTCTAGGGCATCAAAATTTGACCCCACGGGTCAAAAGTCGGGACATCAGAATTCGTTTTAGAGGTATGGTTCCTTCGGCAAAGTTTCTTATTTTGATCTCTAGAATACGATTTTCCTTGAACGTTGAGCGATTTTTAAATCGACCCGCCCTAATGTACATGCAACAAGTCTTATTACATTCTTCACCCGACGTTTCGTCAATTTTTTGTTGACTTTTTCTAGGGTTTAAAAATTTTTTTTTAAAGAATTATTAAAAAAAAATATAATACATATCGCACTTGAGCAACAAGAGGGTATTAACTCAAAATTTTAAAATTTTCAGCAGAGTCAAAAAACTGTTTATGGCCACATTTAAAACAGTTTAAAATTCAAACATATCATAATAAGCAAATTCCATTTGAAAATATATATACATTGTTTTTGTTTTAAATTTTACCACTCATTGCAAAAAAAATCAATTTTTTGAGTTAATACCATTTTTTTGAAATTTTATCGATTTAAATTTATAGAATAAAACAAATTTTATCAACAAAACAGTATCACCTCAAAATACAACCAAATATAAATGAAACAGTTTGATTATTTTTAACATAAATAAAGGCTCAAATCAAAATAATACCTTTCTTATCAAAATATACGATTCATTTCTATTTGAACTTTTGTATTAACTCGAAATAATACCTTTTTGTTGAAATAAAGGTAATCACTACATTATCATGAAAATGGACTCAAAAGTGGTTTTCGAGATGAAAGAGTAATCGGAATACGTTGAAATTTTTACAATAGATAGATATTGATGTTGTTAGTTGATTTCTTGAAAAAAGTGATATTTTAAAAATTTTGAGTTAATACCTTCTTGTTAATCAAGTGCGATATGTGAATTATAGGTATTATATTTAGGTTATACAACCACGTGTTTTGCCAAAACACGTATTTATGCTCTTTATTATATTCCAACAGTTCTTTATTCTTTTACACATGTTTTGGCAAAACACTTGTTTTGCTATCTAGTCTGAATGTCGTCTTATTCAGCTAACTGACATATCAGAAATAGTTTTGAAATCGTTGAAAATTCCAAAAATGTTAGAAATTTATAGTTGACCTGTTGTTTTAATATGTGATGAGGTTTTTATTTTTAAATATTTATTATCTTTTCGATATTTCGAACAGCTTCGCTGTTCACCTTCAGGATAAAATATTAAAGATTACTGAGCTCACAGAAAATTTAGAAAAAGGAATTTAAAATTGTTTTGAAATCAATATTTAGTTAATAGAACTTTGAATTAATTCAGTTAAATTTTTGTTTTCTATTGACATTTTTTTAATTAATAATTTCGCAATAGGTAATTAATTGCTGAATAGTTTTAAACTATTGTAAACAACATTTAATGTTATTATTGATGATTAAAATTATGTTTTTGACAAATTCAGCCAATTGAATTGTTTAGAAACTGATAAAACAAAAACATCATCTTATAAATATATTATGAATTCTTTACGACTTAAGTTTGTTGAATTTAATTAAATTGGATTAAAAACAAAAATTTCAAGATGCTTTGCATTAAAAATCACATGTTTATGTCTCGTTGAACTATAGATTTTAGGAGGTTTTTATGTTAATTTTTATGCTTATTAAACACTTATTTTAATATTGTAAAATCATCTGATTGAATTAATTTAAAATGATTAAAAGACAAATTCGAAGGTGTTATTCATTGATACATCACGTGTGTGAAATTTTTGTGAACGACTGATTTTTTGGGGGTTTTTATATTATATTTGCGTATTAACACTACTATTTAAATATTTCAAAATCTTCTGTATTAAGTGTCAATTTTAAAGTAATTTTTTATGGGTTTAAAATATTTAAATACTTTTTTTTTCAAATATATCTATATTTAAAAAGCATGTGTTAAAACGGCACACTTTAATCAAATTTAACAAAATCATTAACAACTTCGGATCACTGTTTCTATAATACACACTAAATTTTAAGCCAGTTTTATAAAAGTCAAGACATTTTCTCAATATTTTCACTGCAGCAACAAAATATAAAAATGATAATTTTTTCAAGCATACGTTAATTAAATTAACATATCAATTTCGGTACACAATAAAATGATGAATCACTATTGAATTTAATGCAAACAAATATTGAAATTTAAAAAAAAAATCGTATACTTACGCAGCGCCGTTTAAAAATCGAAACAACATAAACCATTCGTAAGTTTGCGAAAATGAAGATGCGACTATGCAAATGCCATTCATAAAAGATATGACAATCAGTACTTTTTTACGGCCCATTGAATCTGCAATACTACCCCAGAAATAGGCACCTACCATCATACCAATGAAAATGATAGAGTTAAGCCATCCCTTGGTTTCAGTATTCAGATTCAAATCACATTGGGCCGAGGGTAAAATGAAAGACATAGAAATGACATCCATCTCTTCACTTGTACTGACAAGACCACAAATTGCCAATAATATGTAGTGGAATTTGCCATAGCCGCACATTTCAATGGCCTGTTCAAAACCGGCCTTAAGGCCGGTTGAATGGCCACCATTTCCGCCTTTTTCTAAATCATTTTTGTCGGTTTCGTATGCGTTGTTGATATGATATCCAGGATCTTTAGAATCAGAAGTCAAGCCGTAGGGTTGTAAAATTGAACGATTATCTACCGTTGAATCGCTTGTATTATTGTGATTTGGTTGTAGTCCAGTATCTACATTATACGCTAAAATAAATAATAAAAACTTAAGAATAGTTTTAAAAGAAATATCAAAATACTTACAATCACTTGAATTTTTTTGAGAGTCACCTTCTACCATTCTACGAGTTCGAGTTGTTTTAGTTTTTGTGTCGCGTAATCCGCCAAAAAATAAATATAGTGTAATGTGGAGATGAAAAATTCGTTTAAAAATAAAAACAACTATTTAAACTATTTAAAAGGTATAGTATAGTCGACTAGTTCCAACAAGAGGTTTTAAGTTCTAGAAAGAGAAAAAGAAAAATATTTGTTAAAGAAAAAATCTTTTCAATGTTCGTAACATAAATGAAAAGGTAAATTATATTTTAAATAAGTGCTCTTAAAATTTAAATTGCACTGAGTTTTTTTTTTGTGTATATTCTTTTTAAATATTTTAAGTATCATTTTAATCAAATTTTTGTTTAGTTTATAAGAAGCTTAAATAGTTTGAAGAGTTTGAAACATTTTAAATGAATGGGAAATAGAAAGAAGTGACATAATATAATTTGTTTAATATATAACGACCCAAAAACACTTATTGATATTAATCATTAAATATAATTTACAATGATAATTATAAAAATTAAACAAAAAAAAAACTAATTCAGCTAAAAAAATGTTTAATGTTAAATAATTAAGGTCTTTGCTTAGAATTTTTGTTTGCAGCTTAACCCTTTAACCGGCATAAGCTTTTTTGGACTGAAATTTATTCCACTTGTTCGGCACGAGAAATAAATAATATTTTGTTTTAGCGAAATTTTTTTTTGTTGCCTATTTTAGGCGATATGGGTCAAAATAGGTTTAGAGGCTATCTTTAAAACTAACATATAAAATTTAAAAAGTTAAGGCATAAATAATTCTTCTTACAAAGATATAACAACAGTCCAAAAATTAGCCGTTTTGAGCTTTTAGATAAAAAGATATGGCGATTTTCGTTTTCGAAAAACGCGAAATCGAGCGAAAACGAACCTTAACTTTAATAAATATTGACGAAACTTTGAAGCTTTGATAGTGTTACCAAATATAATATTTCTGCCAAATTTCATAAAAATCCGTCCACTTGTTTCCAAGATAAGATGATGTCCTTTATATGTATCCGTTTAAAGTCCTGTATGTCCTTGGAACAAACTTAGAGTATTTTCCAAAAGTTTAAGCTTTAATCTTCCTTTGTGTGGAATATGAATGGTTTCATGTTAACCGAAATGTGTTTTAAGGACTTTTCAAAATTGTGGTTGTTTCAAAATATTTATTTTCTGAAACCATGACACGCGTTCTCGCTTCCAAACCATGACATGTACACAAAACATTACTTCGCAAAATATGTGGCTAACTTCGTTCTCTATAGATATAGCTCACATTTTTATAATAAAACACTTTTTTGGCGAACTTATGGCCAATTTAAAATACCCCGCCTAGAGGCGGGCTTGCCGGTTAAAGGGTTAAATGATGTCATTCAGAAATTCATGTATAAAATTAATGTTAAGTACTTATGGTTATATTCAATTCTGCTAGGAAAAACTATTAATTTTCTATAATGTTTAAGCTAAATACGAGCTAAAAGTATAGAATATAGCTTTCAAGTACTTATTTATAGTTATACTCAGCTAGATTTTGTTTTATTCCGCAAAAGAAAGTTTAAGAAAACTTAAACAGTAAATGCTTTTCTACAAAATTTAGCGTAGGTAAAAATTTCATAAAAACATACATTTTAGTAATATTTAAAATTATGTCTTTAGCTAGGATAAATTTTAATTCAGCACAATAAAAAGATTAACCTTAAAGATTAAATTAGTTTGATATACACAGAAAAAACTAAAAACGGGTTTCAATTAAAAATTTATTGAATCAATTAATATTTTAATTGATTTTGCACCTATCACGGCAATGATACTATCAATTAAACCTTTTTATTAAAATTAAAAGGGGAAAAAAAGTTATAAATAACTTCTCCCAAAAAAATTATGATACTCACAAAAAAGTTTGTGATCTATAAGTTGGTATGTGTGTTTTTTGCAATGCTGAGTCTGTTTGTTTGTGTGCTTGTTTTTTTTTTTTGTTAACTTCAAATGTATTTGGTATTTTATACTGAAAATTTTCTATGTATGCATACAGTGTATGAAAAAATAATATGATAATTGCGTCTAACACTGCAGTCACACGATCAAGATTTTCTTGATAGTAAAAGACTATCAAGAAAATCATATACTGTTTGTCAAAATATGTAAAAATTGACAGCTGTGACGTAGGCTGCACGCAAGTTGAAAGCAATTTCAATATTTGTGAAAGGAAAAACAAAAACAGCTTCAAAAGAATTGTAATCAGCTTCTGAAGCAAGTTCGTTTCAATTTTAGAAAGTGTGAGTGTATTGGTAAAAAAGTGTAAGTGTATTAAAACTTGATAGGCAAAACTTGATCGTGTAACCCTCAAGTAAAATAAAATATGTATTTATATATTTAAAAGTCAATTAAAATATTAATTGATTCAATTAAATATTTGTTTAGAAACAAATTTAATTCAAATCAAATCTTTAATTAGATATTTTAGGTTGAAAATTTTTTATGTGTAGATATAAGAACATCTCAGCTACAGCTTTCTTTAAACTAAAAACTAACTTTAAACTATTTCAGCAAGATGAAAATGTTTTTCAGCTAAAACAAAAAAAATATGCGTTAAATTGAGGCAAATATTTTCCATTTATTCCGCTTATTTTTTTTATTTCACAATTTATATTCAGCTAAGTCAAATAGGTTATTCGGCTCAAAATTTATAGGATTTTCTAAGATGTAGAAATTTTTAATTTTGTTCCAATTCAGCAAATGGAAAATATGTCAAAAGTAATGTAAAGAATCTTAAGGTGTAATAATTTAAATCATTTAAATTGTATATATTGGCCTGGGTTCTATATTCCACTACGAAGTGAAAGTGGAATCGTTTTTAATTCCACATTATCAATTCCGCTGTGTTCTGAAAAACGAGTGAATCGTTTTTTTCACGACGATTTCATTTTCATTTTGTTCTTAGCAACAACATAAAAAAATGCGGGAAAAAACCAAATTATCACTTTAAAGTGAATGAAATTGCAATAAAGAAGAGTGCAAAGAACGGAAAATTTAAATAGAAAAAGGCTTCGTGACTGTTCAAATCCTTTGGAACTACCAGAAAAATCGTAAGACAATAAATAAAACTGAGTCGCAAGTGTTTAAAATTAATAAAAAAAATAGTTTTATTGCGTATTTTAGATTAAATAAGTATGCATTTATGATGGTTTTAGAAGAAGTATCACCAATGGCTAAAAAGACAAGCATTCCAATTATTTTGCAATTGGACACATCACTAATCAAAAAGGGAAATCATCGGTTGCGGTTCCTTATTTTCTATATTTTCAGTACCTTCGTCATTTTTATTTAATTTTTGTAAAATCACGTTTAATACATTGTCGGAACTGGTGCCATCTAAGTTTGACAATTCAGTAGATGAATTTGTGGTTGTTTACCCTTTGCTAGTCGTCACGAATGATTTAGCAGCTGGAACACCTTCGACTGCTGTATAAAGGCCAGAAAGTTTGGCAACTGAATCTTCTTTGGATGATATGTGTTGGATATTATTGGTTCCTCCACCTGTTGCCATTACCTCTTCTCTATTTTAGGCCAATTTTTTGCGAATAGTAGCCTTCCAATCAGCCCAAGCCTTTCTCCAACCAGTTGCATCGTTTTCTGGAGGTCATATGCTGTTTAATGTACTTTCTAAGTCCTTCCACAACTGGCCTTCAACTGTTTTGTCGCCCCTCTAAAAACCTTTGGCCAAACCAGATTTTTTTTCCATGAATGTTAAAAATGGGACCTCTTGTTCCGGATTCATGTGTTTTCCCGTAACTTTTTCAGTTAAATAAGCGTATATTAACAATATATCACATTTACTTACATTGTTTGATTTTTTTTTACTTTTAATATTCAAAATAATTTTATTTTCTAAAAAGTTTGGTTTTTCAAAACTAATACCGTTTTACAATTACTTTTTTTGTAGTGAAATTGTTTTATAGAACACATCAAATCACTTTAATTCCACTAGAAACAAAAAGAAAATGAAATTTTTCTTTTCAAATCACTTATGTGGAATGGGGAAAACAAATTAAGCGAAAGTTTCACTTTCACTTCATTTTCGGAATGTAGAACCCATGCGATTGTTTGTATTTTTACGAATTTAACTGAATTTAAAGTATTATTGTAAATGTTATTCAGCTAACCAAATATAGAAAGACTAATAACGAATGCTCATTCAATCTAAAATGATTAGTTTTAGTAAAATTTTCTCAAACTTTTTTAGATTTAAAAAGTTTTATCTGAAAAATCATTATATTTTAAATGATTTTATTATAAACCGAAAATAAGGAGACTCAGCGGCGTCCTGTTAAATTTTGGTTGTACACAAAAAAACTAACATTTTCTTCTACTTTTTTTTACTATTCAGCTAGGAACAATTTAATTCAGCTACTTTAATTCAGCTACATTTATATAAAAGTTTAGATATTTAAGAATTTTGTTTTTTTCTAAGCTCATAAATGAAATTCAGCTAAGAAAACTTCCAAGTTAAGTAAAAAGAAATGCTTAATTAGCAGCTATATTTCCGTTTAGCTGAGATAATTTTAATATGGGTACACAATAACAATATTTTTAAACTAGAAGCGCAAAATTTTATCATTTCCAATGCTAAAAGTTATTAACATAAATTTGGTTAGAATATACACAACTAAATTTCAAAAGAATTTGCATATTTGTATCTAATTCTTAATGTATCAAACACATTATACAACTGTTAATAATTTTATATACTGCTTATAATTTATTAAAAAGCAATTGATTTAATTAAGCGCATTAACTCATTGACCTATAATTGCTTAGACTTAAGTCTAATTAAAACACACTCTACTCAATATTTACTTTAAAACACTTGTTCTAAATTTTGTCAATAAATTAAGCATTTAAACAAACGTGTTTATAAGCCTACAAAAAAACATGAACAATAAAATTTTTGAATTTTTTATTTAGGGGAAGCTGTAGCTGACAAATTCACGCTATATTTTGAACGCAATGCCAACCAACTACTTTGAAGTGATGATCATGGGCGCGTGACATTTTGCAACAAAATAATATTTGAATTTTTTTAAAAATCGAGTTCTAGAGAAAAAGTACACAAAAACGAAAACAAAAAAAATTTTTGTTAAAAATATGTTTGTAGTGATTGTTAGTAATTAAGGCGGCAATTATTAAATAAAAACAAAGTATATATATATAACTAATACATATTTCATTAAGAATACATAAAAGCGTTAAACAATCATAACACGAATTTTTTTTAATTTAAAATGAAAAAAATAATTATTCATTTAAAAAATCAATTAAATAAAGGCAATATTTAGAGAAAAAAAAAGTTAGTTTAAAATGACACAAGAAAACATTTCTAAATGAAAAAGGCAGTGAAAATTTATAATTTGAATAAAAAAATATACTGATTTTAAATGTTGCGCAATCTAATTTTTAGGGGGTAATAATGGGTTAGAGGTTTATTCGAAACTTTTTTATTTGAGAACTTTTTAATATATTTTATATTCTGTAGGATACATCTCAAAAATACTTTTCGTTTGATACCTAGTTTGCATATATTTCATTTTAAACCGGCATGGGTTTGAGATGAACCTGGACTAAAATTAAAAGAAAATATAATTTCCCAGACGAAACAATTGACATTACCCAGTAAAAAACGCTGCTTACCTGCAAGCAGGTTTGTAAGGGAGTAAGCCAAAAAGAATCCCTTACAAACCTGCTTACATATGCCATGATTTTTATATGGCGAATTCCCACTTGGAAGCATTACTTTTTGGCAAAATAAGCGCGGGTTTTAGCGCTTACAAAAAGATGTAATTTCATGGCTTTCAGTAAAATTATATTTCATGTCTACATTACTACAATTAAAAGTAATAATATGAATAATGTATAATTTATTTTACAAAAAATTCTACAGACATTAATTTTAGACATAATATAATAAATTTATTTTTTACCGCACCACGCGGTAGCTCTTCAGGAACAGTGAATTGACTAATTATTTTTCCTAACATACTCGAAAGCACCAAACACAATCGGAAATTACTCGGGAAAACTGGTTCAGATCGTTTATAATCCACGACATGAAACTTTCTGCATTACAACCTGCATCCTAGTAAGGGATTAACGTAAGCTGCTTACAACCTGCATCATTGTAGGGGAAAACAGTAAGCTCAACAAAATTTTTTGTTTATTTTTATACGAACAACATAATAGTAAGCACTTACTTCAGCGCATTTGTTTTATCCTGCTTCTAAAACACGAAAATTTTTTACTGGGTATGATCGATTTTCGTCAAATAGGTATCGTTAAAGTCTTAAGGTATGGAAAGTGTCATACCAAATCACAAATTGTTTTGCATTATTTTTTTTTTAGAAAAAAAAATGCTGGACAACAAAATTGTCTTAAAATGAATGGAATGAACACAGAAAAAACTAAAAACGGGTTTCAATTAAAAATTTTATTAAATCAATTAATATTTTAATTGATTTTGCACCTACTACTGAAATGATAGTATTAACTAAAAAAAATTGCAGACAGTTTATTAAAACTCTTTCAATTAAAATAATAATAATATCAATTAAAAGAGTTATTGTTTTTCTTTACAACCTCAACTAAAAAGTTTAGTTAAATTGATTAAAACTTTAATTGAAAGTTGAGAAGAAAACAATGGTAGTTTTAATTGAAAACCCCCATTTGTAAATTAAATTGACATTTTATTTATAATAAAATTAAAGCTTATTAATATAAAAATGTAAACAAATAAAAGTAAAAACAAAATTTTTGTTTTGCTTGTCTTGTCTTGAACTTTTTCTTGTAATTGAATTGCTTTCTTAAAAAAATCACACACAACTTTAAAATGATAGTTTAATGATACTTATACTTATTGAAAATTAAATTATTTACAAAAATAATAGTTTAATTGTCCTTTTTCGATAAGGTTTATTTGAATCCACATGTGCACTTTTATTATCACAGAAAAAACGCGAAACTTAATTAAGTTTTCGTGCGTACACGAATATCTCAACAAAAAGAGTGTTGCAAACTCTAGTGAAATAACTACGATTTTGCGTGTATTTGAAATCGGTAAACTATTCAACTTATTAAAAGTTAATCATTTGCGATTTTTTTTCTTTTTATTTACAAATTAAATAATATATTGATATAATTAAAAATTTGTTTGATTATTGAATCTAAATAAAATAAAAAAAAAATAGTTTGCCAAATTTTTAAACTGCTGCATTTGTTTAATATTCAGCTAAGAAATATTTAAATTCAGCTACATAAAAGGTTAATTTTACGGATTTTATATATTATTCTAGGATTGCCCAATATTTCGATTAGGATGAGCAAAAACTTTTAAACATTGCAAATATTTTGGATAATTCACAATTTCATGTTTGAACTTATAATTATTTCGTCCACTGTACTTACTAATCGAAATATTGGGCAATCCTGGAATAATATATAAAATCCGTAAAAGTAACCTTTTATGTAGCTGAATTTAAATATTTCTTAGCTGAATATTAAACAAATGCTTTTACTTTTTTTATATTGAGCCCAATTCACAAATTTCTTAACCGAATAGCTATAAATATTTAGTAATTTTTTAACTTTTAACTAAAATAAAGCTGAATGCAAATATTTCTTAGCTAAATAACCTATAGGTTATTTAGCTATAGGTTATTTACTATAGTTTTATTGAAGCTGAATAGTAAACATTTTGTAAAAATCTTTGATATTTTTGCTGCATATCAAACAAATGATTCACATTTGCAGCAAATGGTTCGAAGATCACATATTTCTTAGCTGAATAGCAAACATTGAAAAATATTTTTTAAACTCCAATAAAATTAATATTTAATTTAGCTGATCTTAGCTAAATAGCAAACATAAAGCAATTTTTAAACTCCGATAAAATAAAGCTGGATGACAAGAGATAAATTACACAATTTTAGATTAATAAAACTAACATTCGTAAAACTAACATTTTATGTAGCTGAATTTAAATATTTCTTAGCTGAATCGCAAACGTTTAATAATTTTTAAACACCGATGAAATAAGCATTTACTGGAGCTACATGAAAATATTTGTTACACTCAAAAAAAAAAAAGTTTGTAAAGTCAGCAAAAAGTTTTGCTGAGTCAGCTAAATTTTAGTCAGGAGGGTGCTTGCAAAAAAATTGCTAATGTCAGCAAAATCTTTTGCTTAAAATCAGCGAGCTGATTTTTAGCAACAAAATTAGTAGATTCAGCAAAAGTTTTGCTAACACTTAGTGGATTAGAAATACAAAAGCCTTGCTAAAAATTAATAAATTTTTTGCTGAATTTTAGTAGACTGAAAAAAACGCAAAAAATTTGTAGAAAAATTGTAATTTAGTTAATTTATTTGCTGATAATCATAAAACATATTTTTGTGATTCTTTTAAAAATAATTTACAATAATTACGAATTATAAAAATTGTCATTTTCCCACATTAACGACATGAATAATTTAATATCTGAAAATATATAGAAATAAATATATATAACATAACAAAAAATTTCTTTCAACTACTTACATCAATGGTTGTCTAAATGATGCTATCTTTTAAAGGACGCAACTGCCGAAGGTAATTATAGAAACGAAACGAAAAAATAAACAAAAACAAACGAAACGAAAAAAACCACAATTTTTTGCAATAAGAAAAAGGAACCATAAAAATCTACCTAAGATGTGTGTCTTTGTCTTTCGCTTTACTCTGTCTACTTGTCTGTATATGTTTGTTTGCAATTTGACCACACTAAATTATTAATCTATAAACATTTAGTTTAGAAATACATATTAAATTTAAATATTTTATTTTGTCTTTTATTTAATTAATAGACAATTATTTTCACAAGCCGGTGACAACGCAAAATTTAAGTTGTTTTAATCCTCAATTTTGTTTTATGTATGAAAAACAGATACAAAAATCTTTCATGGTTGATTTTTTATATGTCTTACTAGAGCTGTACTTTTTGGTATCATTTTCCTCTTCTCTACTACATCTTGACATGCCGCGACATCTGCTTCATTTTGCGCATATCTTTCAATCTGGTTGTCGTCCACACTATTAATGTGCTTATCAGCACAATTTTTTTAGCAAAATTAATTAGTAAAACGTTAGTATAATATTAGTAAAGCATTAGTATAAAACAGTTAAGTGCTGAATAAGTATAACAAAAATTTTAGCTGAAAACACGATTTTAGCAAAAAAATTTGCTAAAAAATAGTATACCTGATTTACAAGACGTTTTACTAACTTTTCTACTAACTTATTTTTTTGAGTTTAGATTTTATTAAGCTACACTCAAAAAAATAAGTTAGTAGAAAAGTTAGTAAAACGTCTTGTAAATCAGGTTCTATTCCAGCTGAATGGTAAACATTTCATAAAAATCTGTAAAAGTTACATCGTATGTAGCTGAATTTGAATATTTCCTTACTGAATATCAAACAAATGCTTTTATGTTTTATATATTTTGCCCTATTCACATATTTCTTAGCTGGATAGGAAACATTTAATAATCATTTTTAATCTTCGATGAATAGAAGAAGTATTTCTTAGCTTAATAATATAGAAATTGTAACAAGAATATGATATTTTCATATAAATTTAGTTCCACTTAAAAGTACAGTGTGCATTCCAGTAAATACAAATTAAAATACCACAAAAGTTAATACGTCATTCATTTATGTTAATTTAAGTATCCATTATTTAATAAATTATGCGTTTTTATTCTTAACACTTTACTTTATTTATATTTTTTATTAAATATGCATAATTTTTCATAACACTTGCATATTTATTAAAAAAAAAAAAAAGAATCATACGGGAGTATTACTGACTGACTGTGGCGTTTGTACTAAATTATGCACATATTAATGAGTTCAGGATTTATTATGATTATTGTATATTTGTTTGGTGTTTTAATTAGTTTGTTGTTCATTTTTAACTAATAAACTACTTTTGTTTATCAGAACATTATTTAGCATTATTATATACAGTTAAAATGCAGATAAAACTGCATTGTTTTGTTTCAAAAAACTTTAAAAAAAAAATGTACAGTTCCTGTTTACCTTCATTAACTACGTATAAAGTATTTTTTTGCGCCTGACAAAAAACACTACAAATTTTGTGTTAATAAATTTGTAAATCTTGTTAATTTTTTTTATAACGTGACATTTCAAGAATGAAATAAACTAATAGTGACAAATTTTTTATTACAGCTGTATTAAATTATCTTTTAAAGAATTATTATTTCTTAAACTGAGAAATTAACAAAACTAGCAAATTTTTGCGCCTGACACTAAACATCGTATTTTTAGTGTTAACAAATTTGTAAATATTGGTTATTTTATTTATTACGTGACGTTTAAAGAATGAAATACAAAAATAGTGACACGTTTTTTTTTACAACTGTATCTCGTGAATTTTTTCTTTAAAGAATTTTTTTAACCTGAGAAGTAACAAAACTAGAAAATTATGAATTACAATTTAAAGCAGGGGTGACCACGGCCTATGCGCTTGGTACTCAATTGTTTTTGTAAAAACACTTAGCTATAGGCTGTGTGTTTTAATACACATATAGAGCGCTCAGCACTAGCAATACGAAATACACAAACAACTTTGTCTTATTAGTTTTTTTGTCGTTCTTCACTTTATACACGCAAGCGCAAAGCAACAACACTTTCGTATGCTTTGCTGGTAAACATTGAAATATTTTTTTCTTTTTTCTTTGTATGGATTGGTTTTTACAACAAAAAATATTGAATAAAAATTAGTTTTTCTTTAAATGTATTGGTGTTTGCTCTTCCATAGGGAACTTTTGGGCACCCCTGATTTAAAGAATATAAATGGATAATCAAGTATTTTTTAGCTGAATAAGTACCCAGCCAGAAATTGCCAATGGTATGAAAAATCTAGCACTGGCAGAGCACTATTTGCCAGTGATTCAACAAATAAAGTGCTGGCAAAGCACTGATTTACAACGCTCTGCCAACGTTAGTAAAAAGTGCTTTGCCAGTGCTTAATTAACAAAATTTACATCAGTAAAAATAATAAAAGCACTGGCACAGCTCTGGCTTAGAACACTCTGCCAACGTTCGTAAAAAGTGCTTTGAAAGTACTTGATTTACAAAATTTACAAGCGTAAAAAAAAGCACTGGCACAGTACTGACTTAGAACGCTTTCCCAACATTGGCAAAAAGTGCATTGCCATTTACAAAATTTACAACCGTTAACTTAATAAAAACAGTGGCACATCCCTTGTTCACAACAAGAGTGGAAAAATTCAAAACTAAATTGCAATTTTTGATTTGAAGTTAAGAATATTAAGTTCTCTTCCTAGTAAAAAACGCTGCTTACATGCAAGCAGGTTTGTAAGGGAGTTAGCCCAAAATAATCCCTTACGAACCTGCTTACATATGCTATGATTTTTATATGGCGAATTCCCACTTGGAAGCATTACTTTTGGGCAAAATACTCGAAAATAACAAACAGAATCGGAAATCATTCGGGAAAATTTTTACAGATCGTTTATAATCCACGATATGAAACTTTCTGCATTACAACCTGCATCCTTATAAGGGATTAGGGTAAGCTGCTTACAACCTGCATCCTTGTTAGGGAAAACAGTAAGCTCTAAATTGTTGTTTGTTTATTTTTATACCAAAATTATTCGTTTCTTTTGCTGCTTCTCAGTATTATGTACACACAGAGAAATAAAGTGCCAACTGAATTGAAAAGTGTATTTTAATGGCAAGAACTTATAAATTCAGTTAGTACAACGATATTTACATTAGATTTCCGAATATTTTGGGTGTTACAACTAAAATTCAGTTGAATTAATCGAACTTTGTTGTGAAAACTAATGTTCAATTGTACCAACGACTGAAATTCGTAATTACCGAATTTGAATCGTAGTAACCGAATGTCAGTTGGCAAAAGGCTGAATTTTTCTCTGTGTGTAATAGTAAGCACTTACATCAGCGCATTTGTTATATCCTGCTTCTAAAACCACGAAAATTTTTTACTGGGCTTATTATAGCCAGCACAAAGTATAGTTTTTGTACTAAAATTTTACTTAGAAATTTATTTTCAAATTTCTTTCTTTAGTAAAATTGTAGTAACAAATCGTGCTAACTTATCACAAAAATAATTGGATAAAAAAAATATTTAGTTATTTTGTAATTAACTTAGCTGAAGCAAGCCTATTGTTATTTCTGTTCAAATTACCAAAATCATTCAATAAGAAATAATACAACTCTTTACTGAAGTGAATTACTAAGTAGGACTTTATTGGTCATTTTTGGTTTTGGCAAAGCGCTTATTGTCAGTGCTTTCCCAACGTTTTAAAAAAGAAACGGCCAAGCCCTGCCCGGTGTTATTATTTTGGGGTTGGCAAAGCACTTATTATATTATAAAAAAAGCACACTTTATTGGTTGTTATACCAATGCTTTGCCAACGTTTTAAAATTATGGTTCTGGTACTGGCAAAGCGCTCCTTGCCAGTGCTTTGCCAATGTTTTAAAAAAGGAACGGCCAAGCCCTGCCCAGTGTTATCATTTTGGGGTTGGCAAAGCACTTAAATCTTCAGATATCCAACGCTCTGCCAACGCTCATACCACCGTTGAAAGCACTGGGCCAATGCTTTGCCGTTCGTATTTTTCTGGCTGGGTAGTTTTAGACTCATAAATATATAGTTTTGAATAGTAAGTGATCTTTTAAATTGACTTTTCTTTAAACTGTTAAACAAATGAGTTTAAGGTTTATAGAAGCTTATATAAAGGTATTTTTAGCTGAATTATCTTTTTAGTGTTTTTGATAAAAAAACAATTTTTCTAATTCAAAATAAATCCAAATTTCCTCAGCTGAATAAAAATGTTTGTAAGCTGAATTGTATATTGTATGCAATACTTGTAACATTAATATTAATCAAAATTTAGCTTCAATATAACTTGTAAAGTAATTTGTGCATGCTTATAAAAAATACAGATAACACTGTGCAACAAATTTCGGGTCATGGCAGACATCCCGGACCATTCCAACGGAAAATGAAAGTAGACCATTAGTAGACTAAAACCCTCAGAGGGTTTTGAAATCTTTGCTCTTGTTTTGTTTTTATAGGCCCTTGAAGTTGACTCTTTTTTGGCTTATGTTTGGTATTTTTTTTAATATGGATGAAAATAAAATGTTGAAATGGGTAAAAATAAAATGCAATAACGACGAAAGCGACAATGCTCATTTTCACACAGACTGTTTGGTAGCTTCTTTAGAAGTGTGTTATTCAAAATGAGTTAAATCGGTCTAGCGCCTCGAAAGTTATGAGTGAAAATGTAAGGCAGCCTCAAAATGTTTTATACAAATTGGCGAATTTTACTAAATTACGTGACTTGTCCATTTTGTAACCAGACATATAGAGATGAATAGTGTTGAATATTCACGTCAAGTACTTTTTTCACCAAATTTTTTTTTCACCTCAAACTTTTTTCACCTCGAAATTTTTTTTCATCTCAAACTTTTTTCACCTCGAAATTTTTTTTCACCTCAAACTTTTTTCACCTCGAAATTTTTTTCATCTTCATTTTTGTTTACTACAAGAAAAGTTGAACATTTTGTAACCAGGAACATAGTGAATAGTATTGTATATTTTACCTCAAATACTTTTTTCACCAAAATTATTTTTCACCTCGATATTTTTTTTTACTACAATAAATGTTTTCACATTTTAAAATATTTTTAATCTCAGAGATGAAAAAAAATTTCCAGGTGAAAAAAGTTTGAGGTGAAAAAAAATCTGGTGGAAAAAGTACACGAGGTGAATATTCAACACTATTCATCTATATTAAATACAAATTCTATTCTAACAATTAGTTGTATTTTTCTGCCGAAAATAACTAAATTAAAAATTATAATTTCAGCTGAATTCAAGTTTTTTTCTGAATTGTATTAAATATAATTTTAATCAGTTTAAAAAAATTAAATAATTTTTTAATTTTTTAAAAGCTAATGAAACTATACTTTCCCACATTTGTTTAAGCAAAATCATTTTTTTAAGTTTGTTTGTTTGATACCAAAAAAGAAAACTAATTAATAGTATTTAAATTCTAAATTTTAAAATAATTTAATTTTGTTTAGCTAAATTGAAATTCTTATTTCAAACAATTTTTTGTTAAACAAAAAATTTACTAAACTGCAAAAAAGCATTGCTAAATCCAAATTTGCAAGAGCTGAATTCAAATTTTTTCGCTGAATTGTTTTTTTTTTATAAAATAATTGCAAAATGAAATTATATATTTCAAAATTGATCTCTCAAACAAACACATTTTGGTATTATTAAAAAAAAAAAAAACTGTTTGAAATGTTGTGTTGACCAGAGTGGAGGGCAGTGGCAGGAAATTTTGTTTTTAATATTGTTTGTTATTGTTCATACTCCCTGAGGATGTCATTTAAAGAATGACGAAATATTGGAGATATATAAAATAATAAAGAATATTTTATAAATACAAACGTTACCTAGAGCTCAATTATTTAATAAATTCATTCATTTCAAAGGTCGAAAAGGATATCATAATTTATAATAAAATATTAAAATTAAAAAGAAATAATTATTATTAATTTTTATTAAAATAGAACTATATGATAAAAGATAACAATTTTTTAATTATCTTTTCACTGTACAACATAAGTATTTAATTTTAGATATTATTTCCCGCTTTTACTTTAGCAAAATCATCATTAAAATTCCAAAAAAAAATTAGCTGAATTGTAAATTTGTATACGATACAAAAGTTTACACTTGAAAAATATTTTTTTGGATTTCAATAATGATTTTGCTAAAGCTAATAAAGGAAATAGTGTCTAAAAAGTCAGTTTGTGAAAAATTATTAATTGCAGATGAATTCTAAATCTGTTTTATTTAAAATTTTGTTAGCTGAATTGCAATTTCTGTACACAGAAAAAATTATGGACCAAAAATATATAATTAATCGATTGTTTGAAAATCAATGGCAATTTGAACAATTTTTTTAATTGATTCAATTAAAAAATTTATTGAATTTTCTAATATATCCACACAGTGTTAACAACATGTAAACAAAATTTTTAAAAATTTGGCAAACTATTTTTTTTTTTATTTTATTTAGATTAAATAATCAAACAAAGGTTTAATTATATCAATATATTATTTAATTTTTAAATAAAAAGAAAAAAAATCGCAAATGATTAACTTTTAATAAGTTGAATAGTTTACCGATTTCAAATACACGCAAAATCGTAGTTATTTCACTAGAGTTTGCAACACTCTTTTTGTTGAGATATTCGTGTACGCACAAAAACTTAATTTAGTTTCGTGTTTTATCTGTGATAATAAAAGTGCACATGTGGATTCAAATAAACCTTATCGAAAAAGGACAATTAAACTATTATTTTTGTAAACAATTAAATTTTCAATAAGTATAAGTGTCATTAAACTATCATTTTAAAGTTGTGTGTGATTTTTTTAAGAAAGCAATTCAATTAGAAGAAAAAGTTCAAGACAAGACAAGCAAAACAAAAAGTTTGTCTTTACTTTTATTTGTTTTCTTATAATACATTTTTATATTAAAAAGCTTTAATTTTATTATAAATAAAATGTCAATATAATTTACAAACCTACATTTCTTTTTTATTTAATGGGGGGCATATAACAATAATAAAAAAACGAGTTTTCAATTAGAACTACCATTGTTTTCTTCTCAAGTTTCAATTAAAGTTTTAATCAATGTAACTAAACTTTTTAATTGAGGTTGTAAAGAAAAACAAAAACTCTTTTAATTGATATCATTATTTTTTAATTGAAAGAGTTTTAATAAACTGTCTGCAAAATTTGTTTAGTTAATACTATCATTTCAGTGGTAGGTGCAAAATCAATTAAAATATTAATTGATTCAATAAAATTTTTAATTGAAACCCGTTTTTAGTTTTTTCTGTGTATTTCAAACTAATTTTTTAACAAAACATTATTTAAATTCAAATAATCAAATTAAAAAGAAAAGGAGTAGTATTTCAACCATATTTGGCCTTAAAGGCTTGGGTCTTAAATTTGAAATAAATAATAAAAAAAAAAAAAAAATAATCTGCTATTGGAATCAACATTAGTTTTTTAAATGCAGCTGAATTTAAGTTTTTGTTAGCTGATTTACATTTTTTGTTCAAAATCGTTGTAAATAAGCAACAGTAACAGTTTATAACAAATAACATTTGTTAATTCATCTAAGAAAAATTTAGCTGAATACATACAAAACAGTTTTTTAAACTCGACTTTTAAATAATTTATAACAAATAATTAAAAAGTTTTACTTGTTATTAACATTAAGTAATTTAAAACAGGATTTCTTTTGTTTAATATTTACCTCTCTTTTTGTATTGCTGATAAAAAAAAATGTATAATAAAATCGTTTTTCGTTTTTTTTCTTAAATAAAATTTGTATTCGTTTTTGTACGTGTAGTTATAAACATAAAATTTGTATAAACTTTCAATTTCAATTAACACTTTTTGTATATATTAAATTAAAAAAAAATATATAAAAAATTACTGTTATAAATAAACAAAAATGTGAATTTTTTTAGTCCCACGAGCAATTTTAATCAAATGCAAATAATTATATTGATAATTTTTTAACGAAAACATTAACGTTTTACACAATTTTAACGTGTTGTTAAAAAAATATTGGAATTTTTTTTTTTTTTTTGTCACACTGTATATTGAATTTTAAAAAAGTTTCTTAATATTTTCTTTTAATTAAAAGAATTGCTTTGTAGATTTTTTTCCTTAAGGAGAACGAGTGAGTATGTTTTTACGCGCCAGACAGCAAAATGTTTCTGAAGTCTGTAACGCGGCTTTAAATACGATGAAGAGTCTGTTGAAATGATATAAAACAACAAAATAATATGAACAACAGTAAAGCAACAATTATTAACTGCTTTTTTTTTGGAAGCACATACAAATTGTATTTAAAACTGGTGCTTAATGTTCTAGTCGTATGAAAAAAGTGAGATATGTATAAAAAAAAAGAGTATAAAGTTGTTTATAATAATGATAAATTTAGTTTCAATATAAGTCTCTCTTTATACTCAATTTTCAACTTTGGCTCTTGTTTAAGAATGTGTTATAATTTAAATTAATCCTTTACTGCATGGTGTTACATATCGCACACCTAGTACAAAAGTGGCTCAACTCAAAATTTTAATTTTTCAGAAATCGAAAAAAAATATGTGTAACCTTATACAAATTGAAACATAAATAATGACATAACTATTTTTTAGCAACAGTTAACAACAACAAAATACACTAATGTTTTTTTTTTTATAGATAAACAAGTATATTTTGTGCATAGTTTAAGCATATAAAACCGAAAAATTAAAATTTTGAGTTGAGTCACTTTTGAACTGGGTGTGCGATCACTGTTGCCAGGTTTGACGATTTATCGTCATTTTGACGATTTTAGTACCTAAATTACTAAATGACGATTGGACGATTTTTGCTTCCAAAATGACGATTTGTTGACAAACGTTTAATGTGTCAGCAAAACATGTTTATTTGCTATTCTTAAAAATCACCGGATCTATTTTTAGATTTTTAATTTTGCGTTAAAATTAAAAACTATTTTTTATAGAAAGTTTAGCAAAAAAGTTGTTTTATGGATTCATGTTAGGTTTATTTTAAATTATTTTCTGCACTTAATAAAGACCACTGCAAATGTAACTAAAAACAAATGAAATTTCACTTGAAAAAAGAACGACTTACATTTTAGTTAATTCAACAAACATAGTCGTTTGTTTTTTACTGTTAAAAAAATTAACTACAATTGTATGATTAATGAGTGGTTCAGTCAGTACAGTAAAAAATAAACAAACATTATTTTGTTTTATTTTTTAAAATAAAAAAAAAATACTGTATAAAATGAATGTAAAATAATAATACTGTAATTTGATGTGGTTTGTTTTTTAAATGAACTACAATTGTAGTCAAAAATTAAATTTTTTCTACAAATGACTGTTTTTTCACTTAAAAATAAAGATATTGTATTACAACTGAAACAACGACAAATATTTACAGCAGAAGTTCCCTGAGTATGTGCTTACTTTTTTCATGGTTGGCAAACACTACCTTTTCATGATAATGGCAGTTGCCTGCCACGGCCACGCCAATGCCGTTATGAACGTTTTAAAGCTACGATTCCAATAGTGGCATGTGTCTTTACAGGGTTTATTTCAAAATTCTACCCATTAAATTTTGTTACATCAACATAATAACGTGCTATCGTTATAAAATATCATGATTTTCGAAGTTTAAATTACAGAAAAGTATAAAAAATCTTATTATATTACACCGATAGTACATGAGTACTTGAAGTGTGAATTACATTATTATTCTTTTGTTTTTATTAAAACTTTATCCCACTTGTAATAAATATTTTTTGTTTTGACGATTTTTAAAAAATATAATGACGATTTTGACGATTTTTATTGGAAGATTGGACGATTTTATGCTCGACATACCTAGCCAATACTGTGTGCGATATATGTAACGAATAATTTGAACCTACACAGGAGAAAATTACAAAATAGTGTTTGTAATATCAAACATGTCTCGTAGATTATTTTTATATTTTGTACAAAACATAAATTTTTAAAACAGTATCAACAATTGGAATTTGTTGTTTCTCTGTTTTGTAATTTTGTTTTATTTTTTTAATGATATTTTATATGAAAAACTACATTTTACAAGCATTACAAAAACAAATTTTGCTGAAAATAAATTTAAATTACAAAATGAGGTTGTTTGCATAGCTCTTTTATTGAATTATTTACAATTAGATTTCAATACACAATTGATTATGTTTTTTTTTTTTGTATTTGTATACACATTTGAATAAAAATCAATTGATTGGATTAAAAATTGCTCAATATTGTATACCTTTATATTTGATATGTACATAAATTTGATTAAAAATTACTTTATTGTTTTTATTTGATTGATTTGATTAAAAATGCTCACATATATTAGATTTTGTCTTTCTATTGAAACGTAGGGACTATGCGAAAAACATTTTTTGACATTTAAATTTTCTTTTTTTTTTTTTGCATAAATAAACCTTTTTGTTAAATTTAAAGTTTTTTGTTTACATAATTTTAAATTTATTTTAAGAATTTTTTTGTTAAAAAAAATATAACATTTTATTAAACAAAATTAAACTGTGAGATTTTATTCGTTCGGTTTGAGATCATGAAAATTTTTTCTCTAAATTAACAGAAAAATTATAATTTTTATATGATAATTTACTTTGACTATTAGAAAAAACTTATTAATAATAACTTTTTCTGTGTTTTTTCTAATAGTCAAAGTAAATTATCATATAAAAATTATAATTTTTCTGTTAATTTAGAGAAAAATTTGTCATGATCTCAAACCGAACGAATAAAATCTCACACAAAATTAAACTTTTAAAATTGCATTATCAATTTTATGATAATGTTGTAGAATAAATAAATATTCTCAATTAAACTACTGAAACTAAATTATTTAACTTAATAAAGGAATAGACTAATTGAGAATTTATAAAAATCTTATTAAAATTAATTCAAAATATTTATTACTAATACATACACATTTACAAAAAACAACTACATAAATATTACAAAATACAACAACAATATGTTGACTTTAACTCGTTTTTTTTATAAAATGATAGTATAAAAAAATCGATAGTATAAAAAATGCCTAGGAAGTTGCGAGCAATTTTTTAATTGAATCAATTAATTTTTAATTGACAGCTTTTAAAATTTTCAACAAATCGGTTTAATTGAAAAAAGTTGTGAAATATTTTGTTTTTTGTGTATTAGAAAATTTCGCAGTTTTATGAGAAAATATCAAAGCTCATAATTATGAGCGTGGGTCTTAAAGGGTTAATGCAGTTTTTTAGTATCAGCGTCCAGGTGCCAACCGAATTGAAAAGTGTATTTTAATAGTAATAACTTATAAATTCAGTTAGTACAACGATATTTACATTAGGTTTCTGAATATTTTGGATGTTGCGACTAAAATTCAGTTGAATTAACCAGACTTTGTTGTGGAAACTAATGTTGAGTTGTTCCAACCTACTAAAATTCGTAATAACCAAATTTGAGTCGAAGTAACCGAATTTCAGTTGGCAAACACCTTAATTTTTCTCTGTGTGTAAGAACAGAGAAAGTAATATGAATTTTCAGGAAATAAAAGATTAACTTTCAGCAAATTTAATATTGTAACGTTATATTTCTTTTACAGATTTTCGCCATCGCATTAGGTTTTTGAGATATCTTAAGCTAAAGTTTTAAAAAACCCTGTTTTTTCACCATATTCGGGAAGTTATAATATCGCTAATAGTGATTTATTAACAAAACTGTTTATGCCATCTAAAAGTCCTATTTGTTGCCTTTGAAATTCCGGTTTAATCTTTCCAATATTTTTTACCTTGACGGAGATATTGTCCATTGATATGGTATTTTCACTATTAAGGCGTATCGCATATTAATATGCACATCATAATATTAATTAATTTCCACGGACGATAACTAATACAATAAATGAGATACTCGTATCTTAATAATTTCATAAGCATTTTGAGTAAATAAGTTGACTATCAAATGCTAATAAATTTTGCGATATTACATGCTTCAAAAGTAGCGAAAAATCACGCTTTTTATATACAGTTGAACCTCGATTATCCGGGCCTCTATCAACCGGGTACATCTGTTAACCGGCATGCTGGTGGTTTGATTTATACCTGTATTAACCGTGTTTACCTCTGTTATCCGTGCAGCACACATATTTATTTGCTTGTTTTTTCTTTTCGCCTACATAAAAAGAGTTAAAATTCGGGAAAAATAAATAACTTCTATTAACCGTGTTTTCGATTATCCGTGCTGAGTCCGGTCCCGTGCAACCCGGATAATCGAGGTTCAACTGTATAGCGAAAATATCCATTTTATTCCTTTATACGTGTTTGTTACATGTTACATGTAACATAGTTATCCTCTAATAAAATCCTTAAAAATTAAAATATATGAAAACGCTGAAAAATTATACCCATAATTTTTTTTTTTTTTTTTATTAATTAATAATCAAATAATTACAAATTATATACTATTACCCTAACCGAGCACTAGCTACTATGGCCTTCGGCGCGTTGTAGCGAAAACAGACCAGCGCCTCTGGTGGGAATCGAACCCACGACCCCCGCACTGATAAGCCAGCACGCTACCAACTAGCCTACCTATAATTTTTTTTTTTTTTTTTTTTTTTTTTGCATTTTCTACCAAAATATATAACTTTTTTAAATCCCAAGTTGCATGCACTAAAGGGTTAAATGTGTTTTTTTTTTTTTTTTGCATATTCATTTTGTTTATTTTTGTAATATTTTTGTTTCAATTCATTCAAATTTCAAAAAGGAATCCATAAATATTTTGAAAGTGTTAATTTTTAACAAATATTATGAAGTTTTCTATCATATTCACGCGATGTTTAAATGTACATCATTATACTATTTATTTACACATAAATTATATATAGACTAGGGAATATTTTTAGATATCTTAAATGGCAAATGTTTTAATAAGAGAAACTTTAACAGGTTAAAAAAAAAAACTTTTTATGCAGCTGAATTAATGTAAAACATAGCTGTATTATGTTTCCTATTCAAATTGATTTATTTGTTGTTATAAAGCTTATGCTGAATTGTGAATGAAACTAAAAAGGCTACATATACACACAGTGTTACCATATTGCCAGTTTTAACTGTTTTTTTTTCCAGTTTTTTAGGATGCGTAACAGTTTTCCAGTTTTTCATGAAAAAAAACAGTTTTTGTTTAATTTCAGCCTATTTTTTCCAGTTTTTCCAGTTTTTAACAGTTTACCTGCTCGATTTACTTTCTTTTACTTGAATTTATAAATTTAATACAAAAGTTGCACAAAATGTTTCAATAAAAAATAGTACTACACATTGAATGCAACTGTGTAGTAAGTTTTAATTCCCTTTTTAGCATTTGTTTGTGTTAAAATTTTGTGGAATCAAACGAAATGAAAATCAAATTTAATCAAAAAATGTATAACTGATATTTTTATGTAATTAAGTAAGATCTCAAAATGTGATGAATTATTTTGTTTTTTAAGGTTTTGTAGCTATTTTTTGCTATATGTTAAATAATTAATACAAATATAAATATGTTTTTTATATTATATTTTTTTTTTACTTTAAACAAGTAGGTACACAGAAAAAAAAACATATTATTCCTATTGTTAATTAAAATGTAGTTTTATAACAGAGCACAACTTGTGATCTGTAATAACATAAATTTGAAAATATTTTTTTTGTTAGTATAATTAAAAGTTAGTCTACAAAAAAAAAATATTTTTTTCTGTGTATATAAATAAGTTATGTGTTTAATGTTTTTTATGTTGTTTTATGTTTAAATAAAATGCAATTGAATTCAAAATGCACATATTAACAGTTTTTTTCTACTGTTTTTTATTAAAAAAAAAACAGTTTTTTTCTTAAAAAAACAGTTTTTTCTTACAGTTTTTTGAAAAAAATACATGGCAACACTGTATACACACCAAAAATATTGAGAAATCTAATGTAAATATCGTTGTAGTAATTTACCATTAAAATACCCTTTTCAATTCGGTTGGCACTTTATTTCTCTGTGTGTAAGAGAGACATATTAATATGTTAAGTTTTATAAATATTTATAGCTGAATTGATTTTTTTTAAAGGAAAACAATAAAAACAAATAAGAAAATAAAAATAATTTCAAGCATTAACGCAGCTGAATAAATGTTAAAATTAGCTGAATAATGCTTTCGTTACATTTATAATCAAAATATATAAAAATCCTTAAACAAATTTCTTTTTAAAATAACCAAGTTTAGTGCAGCTGAATTTAAACACTTGTTGATATAAATCATACTTGGGACTAGGTCATTGAATGGATCAATTAATTGACGATTTAATTGTCATTGTTTAATGTCAATGGTAATGTAATTTTTTGGCATTACAATGGCTTAAAACAATACCAATGAAATGTTGTTGATCATAACTTTTAAATACATTTTTAACTGAATCAACATTTTCTTAGCAGCATATTTATGACCATATATTTTTTATATGATCAAATTGTTTGAGCTGAATTTGAAATAAAAGTTTTGAATTCAATTCTATTAAAAATGTATACATATATTTGCAAATAGTTTGTAATTGATGTCGCCCAAGTCTGAATTATCTACATGCTATCAATGGATTTTTGCATACCTTCTCTCTGTGTGGTTATAACCAGAAAAGACAAAAAAATGACAAAATGCCAAGGAAAAATTTACAAATGCATAGGCAAAAAAATTTTGGAAAAACGGCAAACAAAATAGGAAAACTACAATTTTAAAGCTTAAAAATCTTTTAAAAAAAAGCTAGTTTTAGGCCCGAAAATGAAAAACAAATAAAAGGCAAAAATGGCATAGCAAAAAAAAAAGACAAAAAAGGCAAATTTAAATTCTCTAGTTATAACGTATTAAACATTAAACATAACTTTCGTTTAAAAGAACATCATTTTACTATAGAAAAACTTTTGCTGAATTAAAACATATCGCACTTGAACAACAAGAGGGTATTAACTCAAAATTTTTAAAATATCACTTTTTTCAAGAAATCAACTAACAACATCAATATCTATCTATTGTAAAAATTTCAACGTATTCCGATTACTCTTTCATCTCGAAAACCACTTTTGAGACCATTTTCGTGATAATTAGTGATTACCTTTATTTCAACAAAAAGGTATTATTTCGAGTTAATACAAAAGTTCAAATAGAAATGAATCGTATATTTTCATAAAAAAGGTATTATTTTGATTTGAGCCTTTATTTATGTTAAAAATAATCAAACTGTTTTATTTATATTTGTTTGTATTTTGAGTTGATACTGTTTTGTTGATAAAATTTGTTTTATTCTATAAATTTAAATCGATACAATTTCAAAAAAATGGCATTAACTCAAAAAATTGATTTTTTTTTTGCAATGAGTGGTAAAATTTAAAACAAAAACAATGTATATATATTTTCAAATGAAATTTGCTTATTATGATATGTTTGAATTTTTAAATTCTGTTAAAATGTGGCCATAAACAGTTTTTTGACTCGACTGAAAATTTTAAAATTTTGAGTTAATACCCTCTTGTTGATCAAGTGCGATATTATTATTTCTGTTCATTTTTCATTTAAATGGTTTTATGACTATGGCTTTTGTTTAAAATTAAAAACCTTAACTGAATTAAAATTTATTTATGAAAGCTAAAAAAATAATTTATATTTTTTACGATTAATTTTTATTTGCAAACACAATATCTATTAATTCGGCTTAATATATTTTATGTTACTTTTAGTATAACAATAAAAAAAAAACGTAATTATTAAACAAATTGTTAATACGTTATTACAGTTTTTACTCTCAGTTGTTGAAATTATTATAATTTTAAATAAAATGGAAAGTTCTATTGTATTTGTATTTTCATTAAAAAAAAAAGAACATTTAAATTTTTTTGCATTAATTACAAAGAGTATCGTTTTTTTCTTTTTTGATAATTTATTAATTAGTGTGTCAACAAATCAAAAAATTTTAACAAAAGCTGTTAAAAAAAACAATGATTAGCTATATAAAACAACAATAAAATAATTTTCTATTATATTTTTTCGATCTATCACCCTTGTTACGGCTTTTTAAATCACAGCGAAAGTGAAAATTTTAGAACTTTCCGGTGTTCTTGCGATTAAATCAGAACGTTTTTTCCTATTTTTTATTCGTTTTAATTCGTGTAAAAAAGCCTGGTCGAAAGTAAAACGAATGCCTTTTTTTCTAATAAACTACAATTTAGGGTCAAAAATGGTGCTTAATATTAAAAATTTAGAACTTTTTTTTTTCCTTATTTCTGATTTTATTGTATTTTTGGCTGTATTGTTTATACTCTAAAAAACTGTTTTAAAAAAACATTTTTTTTTGTTTTTATATTCTAGAAAACACTCAAACAAATTGACAACAATGTTAGAAGCATTTCTTAAAAGCATTTTACTTTCCATATGTTTTTTATTTTTCATAAAACATCAACAAGAGGGTATTAACTCAAAATTTTTAAAATTTCACTTTTTTCAAGAAATCAACTAACAACATCAATATCTATCTATTGTAAAAATTTCAACGTATTCCGATTACTCTTTCATCTCGAAAACCACTTTTGAGACCATTTTCATGATAATGTAGTGATTACCTTTATTTCAACAAAAATGTATTATTTTGAGTTAATACAAAAGTTCAAATAGAAATGAATCGTATATTTTCATAAAAAAGGTATTATTTTGATTTGAGCCTTGATTTATGTTAAAAATAATCAAACTGTTTTATTTATATTTGGTTGTATTTTGAGTTGATACTGTTTTGTTGATAAAATATTCAAAATAATATCAAAAAAAAAATCGATAAAATTTCAAAAAAATGGTATTAACTCAAAAAATTGATTTTTTTTTTTGCAATGAGTGGTAACATTTAAAACAAAAACAATGTATATATATTTTTAAATGGAATTTGCTTATTATGATATGTTTGAATTTTTAAATTCTGTTAAAATGTGGCCATAAACAGTTTTTTGACTCTACTGAAAATTTTAAAATTTCGAGTTAATACCCTCTTGTTGATCAAGTGCGATATGTTTTTGGCACTCGAAAGCTTTTAGGATTTGAGAGCAGCAAATTTCAATTTCGTGTGATTTCACAAATTCGTTCTAATTGCAAAACGTTCTAAAGTAGGGACATGGGCGTATATTATATTAATATTTTCAATAACTTAAATTTTCTTTAACGATATTGTTTTAATTGATTTTGTTTATTATTGTTTTAATGTAACATTAATATGTTAATTATAAATTTTGGTATTTAAACAATATTTTTATTGTTGGTAATTCATTTTTACAAAAACTTGTTAAAATTATATGATAATTGTTTATTACGTTTAAATGGTTGTAAATAAATGAATTAACCCACATTACGTGTAAAATTCTGTGAAATTTTTGTAGGTTTTATGGAAATTTTGTAATTTAAAAATAATCAACAAAAATTATAAAAATAACACGAGCAACTTTTAAGTAAAATGTTATTAACACAATTAATTATGTAAATTTTTTTAAGGAATTTAAACAAATATTTATGTATGTGCATTAAAATAACATATTTGTTTTATAAATTAAAAAACTTATACAGATGTTGCACAAAAAATATATCGCTCGTGATCAACAAGAGGGTATTAACTCAAAATTTTAAAATTTTCAGTAGAGTCAAAAAGCTGTTTATGGCCACATTTTAACAGAATTTAAAAATTCAAACATATCATAATAAGCAAATTTCATTTGAAAATATATATATACATTGTTTTTTGTTTTAAATTTTACCACTCATTGCAAAAAAAAAAATCTATTTTTTTTTGAAATTTTATCGATTTAAATTAATAGAATAAAACAAATTTTATCAACAAAACAGTATCAACTCAAAATACAACCAAATATAAATAAAACAGTTTGATTACTTTTAACATAAATAAAGGCTCAAATCAAAATAATACATTTTTTTATGAAAATATACGATTCATTTCTATTTGAACTTTTGTATTAACTCGAAATAATACCTTTTTGTTGAAATAAAGGTAATCACTACATTATCATGAAAATGGTCTCAAAAGTGGTTTTCGAGATGAAAGAGTAATCGGAATACGTTGAAATTTTTACAATAGATAGATATTGATGTTGTTAGTTGATTCTTGAAAAACGTGATATTTTAAAAATTTTGAGTTAATACCCTTTTGTTGATCAAGTGCGATATAATATTTTATAATAATGCCAAATTCACTTATATAATTTAATTACACTCACAAAAACACTTTTTTTTAAATACTTTTATTTTACGCACCTTTTTTAAAAATATAGTTTTCAAATTTATTCGCGTTTTGCAACCTTACGAATGGTTTATGCTCTTCTGGACTGGTATTTCTTAAATGTTTATTCAAATTTAACAACTTTATCTAACTTTCAGAATATATAGGTTTTGAGCTCCTTGCGGCTCCAAAAACCGTAAAATAATGGTAAAGTTTGTGTTAATTCTAGCTTTTTATATGAAAAAAAAAAATTGTTTTTAGATATTTTTATTTTATCGTTTTCTTTTTAATTGATAAGCATGTTTGTACATAAAGAAGCTGCGAATGATGCTGATCACTCAAAATAGTAAAAAAAAAAATTTAAATTACGTAGGTTCATGGGGTTTATGAAATTGTTATAAATTTTAAAGGCTAAAAGATAAAAAAAAATATCAACATACATATAATAAAAACATCAAGATAAAAAACAATCAGTATGAAATTTAATTTTGTTATTGTATCTTCAAAAATGTTCTTGAGGAAAACAATTTATTTTTGAAAAAAAAAACTTAATAAACTATTAATACGTTTTATTATTTCAAAACATTAAAAAATTCAATTTTTTTAATAGTTTTTGAAAACTTGTAGACTGTACACTAGGGATTTTTGAAAATATCAAAATGGCCCTATCCATACCATGTAGTGCATAAAAAAACAATAAGAACTGCTTCTTTAGATTTTCGATATCGTTAAAAAGGTTCCGCGTCAAATGCAATTAAGTTTGTGATCAGTTAGTTCTAAAAATATTTTCTTTATAATTTCATTAAATGATAAATAAATTATATTTAAATATTGAATAATATTCTGTATAAATTCAATTAATCGTGATAAAATATTGCGACTTACCTACACTCAAAAAAAAAAGTTTGTAAAGTCAGCAAAAAATTTTGCTGAGTCAGCAAAATTTTAGTCAGGAGGGTGCTAGCAAAAAAATTGCTAATGTCAAAATTAGTAGATTCAGCAAAAGTTTTGCTAACACTTAGTAGATTAGAAATAAAAATGCCTTGCTAAAAATTAATAAATTTTTTGCTGAATTTTAGTAGACTAAAACAAACGCAAAAAAATTGTAAAACAATTGTTATTTAGTTAATATATTTGCTGAAAATCATAAAACATATTTTTGTGATTCTTTTAAAAATAATTTACAATAATTACGAAATATAAAAATTTTCATTTTCCCACATTGATGTCATGAATTAATTTAATATCTGAAAATATATAGAAATAAATATATATAACAAAAATTTTCTTTCAACTACTTACATCAATGGTAGTCTAAATGATGCTTTCTTTTAAAGGACGCAAATGCCGAAGTTAATTATAGAAACGAAGCGAAAAAATAAACAAAAACAAAAACAAACGAAACGAAAAAACAACCCTTTTTTTGCAATAAGAAAAAGGAACCATACTAAAATGTGTGTCTTTGTCTTTCGCTTTACTCTGTCTACATGTCTGTATATGTTTGTTTGCAATTTGACCACACTAAATTATTAATCTATTAACATTTATTATAGAAATACATATTAAATTTAAATATTTTCTTTTGTCTTTTATTTTTTTAATAGACAATTATTTTCACAAGCCGGTGACAACGCAAAATTTAAGTTGTTTTAATCCTCAATTTTGTTTTATGTATGAAAAACAGATACAAAAGTCTTCCATGGTTGATTTTTTTATATGTCTTATTAGAGTTGTACTTTTAAGTATCATTTTCCTCTTCTCTACTACATCTTGACATGCCGCGACATCTGCTTCATTCTGCGTATATCTTTCAATCTGGTTGTCGTCCACACTATTAATGTGCTTATCAGCACAATTTTTTTTAGCAAAATTAATTAGTAAAACATTAGTATATTAGTAAAGCATTAGTATAAAACAGTTAAGTGCTGAATAAGTATAACAAAAATTTTAGCTGAAAACACGATTTTAGCAAAAAAAATTTGCTAAAAAATAGTATACCTGATTTACAAGACGTTTTACTAACTTTTGTACTAACTTATTTTTTTGAGTGTACACTGTCTTATGCAAATTTGCGAAATATTATAATTTATTGTTAAAAGTATAAAAATATAAAATTTTGAAAAAATAAAAAAAAGTCTTAAAGGACTTTCAGAAATCGGCTTCGACGCGGGACGTTTTTGTTCCGAAATGACCTGAGGAAACATTTTTCAGTTTCAGCACAACATCGGCTACAGCGTGGTGATAGGGCCTTATTTTGGTTGTACCCCTACGGCACACCCAGAAAAAACTAGAAATAAGTTTCATAAATTTTCGTTCAATGTAACAATTTCATCAATATTTATGAAACATTTCATAAACAACAAGCATTATGACCACATCATGGTCTCCATGAACATTTTTTACAAAAAAAAATTATAAATCCTTACTAATATTGTACAAAATATCCTTCATATATAGTGAAACATTTCATAAATACATTGGTCGAAAATCTATGAAATATGTTATAAATATGGTAAAGCTTTTTCTTTGAGTGGAGTTTTGGCTTTAGTGCACATTAGCGAGCAACCGGAAATAATTAAAAGAAAATACTGGAATAAAAAAAGAAAAAAATTTAATTAAAAATTAGTGGCTCCGGGGCCATTTCTACAAAACCTTGCTAATAACCTTTTTGCGATTTGTTTTAAGAGTTTGCTTTAAAAAAAAATTCTATAAAATGTAGTCAAAATCCATTATTTGTACATAATCAGCCCGATTATGAATATTACCTCGGATTTTTTCCTTTGCGGATTTTATTTTCTCGAGAAAAAATCCTCCTATTCTAAACAGGCGGGGAAAAGAATAATAAGGGAGAAAAAATTTAATAATATTAATTGAATAATTCATACACATGCTATCACAATTCTCCCTATTATTGACATTCATAATACCTCCTTTTTCCGGGAAATAGTTTCCCATTTTCAAAATTCGTTTAGGGAAAAGTGAAAAATCCCCGTTTTATTAAGAATATGGGAACAAGGAATAGGGAAAAAATTCTCACGGAATTGTTATTGAGAATTGTGCTGAATGTAAAAAAAAAAATAAAAAAATATGTTCTTTTAATAATTTTAGAACTTAAATTCCTGAAATATTCCTTAACAGCAACAACATTTTTTAACTTTAAAAATCATACGCCCATGTCCCTACTTTAGAACGTTTTGCAATTAGAACGCATTTGTAAAATCACACGAAAGTGAAATTTGGTGTTCTCAAATCCTAAACGCTTTCGAGAACTCGAATTTTTTTCGAAATTTTCGAAATGCCAAAAACATATGGTTTTATGGAAAATAAAAAACATGGAAAGTAAAATGCTTTTAAGAAATGCTTCTAACATTAAGTTTGTTCGCTTACGGAAAAATTTGTACAAATTTGTAAAAGTTTTTACTGGAAGGTGTTCGTTTACACAAATACTCAGTAAAAAATACTAAGAAGAGAGAGAGTAAAGTGACAGGTTGTTGACAAAAATCTTACAAGTTTTTACTAGATAAATTTTTGCCAGTAAGAATTTGTGAGAAGAAAAAAAACATCCCTGCAGGAAATGTCAATAGTGAAAAAGTATTGATTCACTATTGACTGTGTCACCAGTACTACTAACCAAATATTCCCCAGGCAATGTAATTTGCTATAGACATTTAACATGTACGTGTCATTGAAAATCACTAGTGACATTAGAACTATTGACTAGGTAGTGAATAGGTAATTCTTATGGGACCATATGTAGACATTGGAACCAAAGATTCACTAGTGACTAGGTAGTTCTTATGGCACCATATGTAGACATTAGAAACATAGATTCACTAGTGACTAGGTAGTTCTCATGGGACCATATGCAGACATTGGACCAAAGATTCACTAGCGACTCGTTAGTTCTTATGAGAACCATAGATTCACTAGTGACTAATTAGTTCTAATGGGACCATATTTAGACATTGGAACCAAAAATTTACTAGTGAGTAAATAAAGTAAAAAGTGTAGACGTTTAGTTGACAATGTCAACAAAATAGTAGACAAAAGTGGAGACTTGGAGACAATTGACCCCAAGCTTCCCGCAGGGATATGATTGAAAAAATATGCTTGTATTTTTAGTAAACAAAAACAAATATTAAATTAAATTATAATTGTTTATGGATTTGAAGTGAAAAATATTAAATAATTAACTATGGAAGAAGTTAAAAAAACATTCTAAATTATTTCTGGTCGACAATTTAAATTAACTTTTATCTTTTTCATAACGATAAGTTGATTTTTTTTTAATATTTGGTATTTAAAATCAGCTGTTTTATATATTTTACCAATTGTTACAAATTTTCCGTTCGTTTACTTTTTTGTAAATTTGTCGTACTCTCTGTAATTTTGTTACTGAGTAATTTTTACTGGGAAAGTAATCGAACACACTTAATGTTGTCAATTTGTTTTGAGTGTTTTCTAGAAAATCAAAACAAAAAAAATGATTTTTTTAAAACTGTTTTTTTTAGAGTATAAACAGTACAACCAAAAATACAATAAAATCAGAAATAAGTAAAAAAAAAAGTTCTAAATTTGTAATATTAAGCAACATTTTTGATCCTAAATTGTAATTTATTAGAAAAAACGGGCATTCGTTTTACTTTTTCACGAATTAAAACGAATAAAAATTAGGGAAAAACGTTCTGATTTAATTGCAAAACACCGAAATATTCTAAAATTTTCACTTTCGCTATGCTTTAAAAGCCGTAAAAGGGGGTGATAGTAATTTTTGTCTATGGAACTTTAAACAATAAATTTTGTTCGAAATCAAACATTAACATTATTTAACTTTATAAGTAAACGCATAGAATTATCGACATTATTTTCAACCTCATTTACATGGGTGCTATCAGTTTATAGTGAATGTTTCTTTTAACGCATTGACACACAAAAAACGCTACAAATAATTTTGTTTAATCAAATAAATTAGAGGAAATTACTTTTACTTTTTACTTTTGACCAGGCTTTTTTACACGAATTAAAACGAATAAAAATTAGGGAAAAACGTTCTGATTTAATCGCAAGAAACACCGAAAAATTCAAAAATTTTCACTTTCGCTCTGCTTTAAAAGCCGTAAAAGGGGTGATAGTAATTTTTGTCTATGGAACTTTAAACAATAAATTTTGTTCGAAATCAAACATTAACATTATTTAACGTTATAAGTAGACGCATAGAATTATCGACATTATTTTCAACCTCATTTACATGGGTGCTATCAGTTTATAGTGAATGTTCCTTTTAACGCATTGACACACAAAAATCGCCAATAATTTTGTTTAATCAAATAAATTAGAGGAAATTAAATAAGCTACTAAATAGAAATAGCTGTGACTTATGAATATAATAGAAATTGAAAATCGATTTTTTTTATTTTGCATATGAGGAATTAGGAATAAATTATATTTTAATCAAAAAAATTACAATTAATTTTTTTGAATATCCACCAGAGGTGGACCTTGCACATCAAACAAGTTTTCAATTTATTTTTTGATCAATGGTTATAATCTTTAACTTCCAACTCATATGTATATTAGTTCTCATGTAGTGAGTAAACTAGTTCATATGAATGTTTGATGGTTGGCATTTGATTGTTACCGCTTTCAAAACGTGTGTACTGATGATGGGAACCTAGAAAAGTCCCGAAATAGATCTATCAACACATTCCTGAAAGGGTCAAATAATAAATTTGAAAACAAAAAACTCTATAGATTATTTGTTAGGACAATATCCTAATGAAGAAATATAGAGTATGGCCTCGAACTTGAATAATTTTCATTTTCATTGTACAATTAATTTTTGCAAACTTTTATGTTAATTAAAAAACTAGGAATATTTTTTCATATTAATTTTTGTCAGACATATTAAAAAATTATTTATTTTTTTTAGTTTGAAAAACATTCTCTTCGTCAATCATTACATATTTTAAAACTTTTCACTTTTTATTATAAAAATATATTTAAGCCATTCTTTTTTAGTTTGTTTTTTTTTTAGAATTTTCATCTTTTAAATACAATTTTATCTTTTTAGAATTCTTATCTTTAGAATAAGTTGTATTATGTTATCTTGTAAAGTAATAATTACATTATTTCATTGTATGGTATGTAATTTTTTTTATAACACTGAACTTTTGTTTATTAAAAAATATTTAAATACTATGAAGATAAGCAATGTCTGCCTGCTACTGGTTGATAAAAAAAATAAAGATGAATTTATGATATGAACACAAAATAAATTTACTTGAAATATAATATTAATTAAACAATGATATTCCATAATTTATTATTAAATTTTGTTTGATTCTTCTTTATAATCGAGCTTAAGATCTTTTGTTAAATGATTGCAAATTATTAATTTCCAATATTTCGTCTTTTAATTTATTTTAATTTAATTTCCCTGAAGAAGTCTCCCAATGTGGAGACGAAATATTGGAAATTAATAATTTGCAATCATTTAACAAAAGATCTTAAGTTCGATTATAAAGAAGAATCATATAATAAAAGAAGATCGAAGAAAATTAAACATATTAAATTTTGTTATAATAAAATAGTTAGTTTTAAATTAATTTTGAAATGCATTTGCTAAAATTTCTTTATTTGGTTAGGATGTTATCTTTTTTCAAGATTTTTTTTTATTATATACTTTCTTTCAATATTAAATAAAAAAAAACAATAGTTAATTGAAAAATCTTACTATGATATAAAAACTATTATAATACTATTATTATACACAGAAAAAACTAAAATGGAATTTCAATTCAAATATTTATTAATTCAATTAAAGTTTAATTGAAATCGGATTTTCATTTTCAATTTTTCATAGTATACTCAAAACGTTCAATTAGTATGAATTGTTGCACTGTAAGTATACATTTTCATTTAAAATTTCTTAGGCACATTAATAATTAAATCTTTCTATTGAATATAATATTATAAGTTTTTTAATTGTAAGAGAAAAAATTTAAATTTTTGTTGATTGTTAGTATTATCGACCTTTTTTGTAATTATATGTTAAGATTTTTAGAAATATCTAAAGTGGGCTTTTAAGGTCATTTGTTTTCAAAATAAATAAAAGACTATTTATTCATTTTTCATCCGACGTTTCGTTGGATATTCCCAACATCCTCAGGGATAATTTTATTAATATATAGTCTTTTTTGTCAATTTTAAACATTTAATTCACAATATATTTTACATATACACAACACAAAACATAAAATTAATTTAAAACAAATGAGAAAAATAAATAAAAGTAAATATCACAGTAAAATCCTCTAAAAACTAGTATAACAGTTGAAGTTAGAAACTTTTTTGTATTTCGTAATTGTATCTGAAGTTGAAACTATACAAAACTATCAAAAATTTTTCCTATATTACAACGATAGCACTTATACTGTGAATACCATTTATGTAATTTCTACGGTGTTAACAACTAGATATACTAAAACTATCGCCGATATACATTTAACTTTTTGAAGATTTTCAAAACTGTTCATGTCGTATGATTGAGCAATCTTTTGGCGTTACTGAATCTAAAATGATTGCATTTGAGAATTGTTATGGTTGTAGTATTCAAATTGATGTCAAAATTCTTAAAATTTTGAAATGATAGGGAAAAATACTTTGACTATTTACGTATTTTTTAAAATTGTTTGTTCGTTTATTCGAACAAAATAAAAACCCCAATAAATGACAACCCTAGTCTATAATGAATCATCTTTTCAAAACGCTTAAAAATTTGTTGTCTGGGTAATATATTTTTTCAAAAAAGGTTTTGTTCGAATTTGCTTAAAGCATTTTTTACCAAGCATAGATTCCTTGTGAATTTTTTGACAAAACTTATAAGGAAGATAGGTAACCAACCTATCTTCCCAGTAAGCATTTTAAGTAAGTTTTATAGTCTAATCGCCTCCACTAGTGGTGGTATAATTAAATTAAATTGAAAATTTGACACTTTGTACCAGAGGGCGAAGTTGACCGGCTGTAAGTCGGTGCACAGCCGACTTACAGCCGGCCAAAGCATACGGCTTTCATCGGTAGATTACTATAAAGTCTTTTGATCTATTTTTTGCGGCAAGGCAATTCTAAAATATAAATAAAATTGTTTAGTTTTACTGAGTATATTTATGATTTTTTAAAGAAGTTGATGTGGCAGCATGGTTTTGTGAAAAACAGATTAGTCTTTTTAGCATTTTCCTTATGTTGCAAAACTTGCCAATTTGTGTTTTGGGACTCCAACCACGTCAGCATCTTCAGAACAAGCTTTTTTTTTTGCTGGGAATTGCGTTAACGAAAAAAGAAGTGGACTCCATCCAGCAACAATAAAAAAACAGCTAATAGTGCATGATAACATAAAAAGACGTGGAACCATTTTTATCAAAATAATCAAAATCTTACAAACTTAATTAAAATGCCTTATGCTAGTGTAGCAATGAATTACTTTTACTTTTTTTAATCTTTTTTTTATAATAAATAAATCAATTTAATTTTTTTAAAAAGAGTCAGCTACAAGCCGGCTTTAAGCCGCCGCCGAGTTATTTTTGCTTAGCCGCCGCCGCGAAAATTTTAGCTCGGCTTCGCCCTTTGCTTTGTACTCACTTAAAGAGTTAATGTTTAAAAAAACTCTAATTTTGTTAAATTAACAAGTCAAATTTCTATAAAAAAAATTTTAAAAAATTTTGATTATTGCTTTCGCACTATTTTCAAATTTTTTAAAAATAGTGGTACTTTTAGGCATTGTTATTTTTCAACTTTAATTGCTCAAATGTATATGATAATTTGCTGGTTGAGAGAAAACCACAAATTTGTTGGTATTTAGACAAAACGGGTTAATTTTCTGCATACTTCCATTTTTACAATAACGGAAAAATCTTGATTCGATCCGTTAATTTTTTTCAAAAAGTACAAGTTGAACGAAAAATTGTTCTATTCTTAAATACTTTCATATCACTTTTATTAGGCCGGTTTTTCTTATATATAACAATAAAGCTAAAAAAATTTTTTTTTCAAATCATTGTTGCTTGGCAACCCTTGTATTACAAATTTTAAAATTTGTTAAACCACGTTTGTAGACATCAAACTTGCACATGCTTTTCATAGCTTCGTTATGTCGTTTAGCCATCAGAAGTTATAAGCTCTTAAAAACTGCCGTGTCTTTAAAAACACACAGGTAAACAATGGGTTAAACTGAACTTACAAATATATTTGTTTTCCTTTTTAGTTTTCCCCTTTTGATTTGACCCTCAGCAAATTCTCGTACCCACTAACCAACACTTGCTTTGTGGCACCTACCAACACTATTAGTATAAAATTATTTGATCTCGCAAAAGTTTGTTAAAATTGTCGTGTAGTAATAAAAATGTTTAAAAAAGTTGTCTAATTAAACAAAAAAGAATTATTTTTTAATAAATCAATAAAATATGTGTTAAATTTAAAGATAATCATAAAAGTTTATGGGTTATCTATTGTTTTTCGTTAAAATATTTCACAAATCATTTCAGACAGCCTCTTCTGGCCAAGCGTGTAAAAAAAATTGTAGTGTCTGAATAAAAATGTTAAAAAAGTGATCTATAATTTATATATTTTTTTAAAAATCAATAAAATAAGTAATTAATTTAAAAATAAATATAAAAAAATATTGGTTAAAGTGTATTTTGTTAAAATATTTCGCAAATCATTTCAGACAACCCCTTCGGGCCAAGTGTTGTGTTATGTTGGTTTGCAAAATGCAAACCCAAAAGTCTCCACTGGTTAGTGTGGTGTGTTGTTATTGGAAAAATTATAATTGTGTTCCAAAAACACCAGAGTGGACATATAAAAAAACATTGAATTGAGACACTGCATCTATAGGTTAACTTTATGGGGATAAAACAACATAATTGGTGTAATAAGAGGAGGAGCATAAGAACAATAAGAAACTAGGAGTAAGTTGATTTTAATTATTATATACATAAATAATAGAGTTCGTCACAAAAATTTTATTTGGTTATAAAGCGTGATCCATTTCGAGGTTCCCTACTTTTTTAAAGAAAAAAACACAGAAAATTCAAATTTAATGGGGAATGTTTATTATCATTTGAAAGAACATTCTTTGGCATTTATTTTTTGAAGATTATGTCTATCAAATGTTGGCCGTTGCTACGTCGCAGATGGTCCATCCGTTGAGTCCAGTTTTCGATGACTCGTTCGAGCATTTCGACTGGTAACTGGCGAATAACACGCGTGATGTTTTCCTCCAAGGCCTGAATCGAAGCGGGTTTGTCCGCATAAACTTTAGACTTTACATATACCCACAGGAAAAAGTCTAACGGTGTGATATCACACGATGTTGGTGGCCAAACGACCGGGCCAAAACGTCAAATGTCACCGAGATCACGAGCTTTAATTTCAGGCATCAAATAGTCGGTTATCATGGCACGATAACGGTCGCCATTGACGGTTACGTTCGCATCGGCATCATTTTTAAAGAAATATGGACCGATGATTCCACCGGCCCACAAACCACACAGTGTGCTGCACGTGGTCTATTTGGTCGAATATTATCCAATAATGAATGCTGGGTCTCAAAATGGGTGATGGTGTTGCGAATAGTACGCTCAGTAGGCCGATTATGTTGACCATAAGTTAAGCGAAGTGCACGAAGCACATTCCTCACAGAACGCGAATTTTCGTAATAAAGTTGAATGATTTGTAAACGTTGTTCAGGCGTAAGTCTTTCCATTATGAAATGCCAAACAATACTAAACAAAAATAACATGACAGCATGACACGACTCACACGTGATCTGTCAAAAAGAGGCTATTGAAAAAGTATCTCTACTTGGATCACCCATTATTATCACTTTTTTACGGCCTTTCCATCAATAAAAAAATTGCGTTATTGTTTTTTTTTTTAATTTAACTCCTTCCACATACGCACGGTGGCCAAAAACAAATTTAGGGTCATACCTTTTACTACAGAACAAAAAGCCGATCATTTATATAAATTTGACCCTGACATTCGATTCTGCGCCAAAAAATATGTAAACAAAAAACTTTTTTCCCGGTTTTTAAATTGACCCATTTTTTTTTTATCAACGTGCCTTTAAATTCACATACATTTTTAAGAGCCTATAACTTCTGATAGGAAGGTGATATAAACAGCAAATCGTCGGCTAATTGAGCTAATTGATAAAATACAAATAATCAAAATAACACATAGCACTACTTGCAGGCTAACCAACGATATGAAAGTTTGAAGTCTTGGTTTGAAAAATTTTAAAATTTGTAATGACAGGGTTACAATGATTAAAAAAAAATATTTAAAAATATAAGTGCCGGGCGTAACAAATGATATATTCTGGTTTAGATAAAGAAAATATTTAGAAATAGAAAATTGTTCGTTCAACATGTAGGTTGGGAAATTCAGGACGTTGGGGCTTTGCATTTTTTCCAACACTAATGCACTTTTAGAATTTCTTTTTGAGAAATCCATATTTAAGGAGGCGTATTTTTGTATTACTTGTTTTTGTAGAAAATAAAAAAACATAAGGAAATATACCCTAATGTTTCCTGTTGTTTGAGCTATATGAAAAAAACTAAGTGGAATATTCCAAATGCAAAACATTAGCTTATAGGCCAACTCCTTTGCCATTTTTTCGGCTATAGATCATTTTTTTATGACGACTAATTTAAAACATTTAGGGTACATTGTGAACCTTAATTAAAAAACTCTCTAAAAGCATATCAAATGTTAGAAAATGAAGTAAGATCGACAGAAATTTTGTGTTCATATTTAAATTTATTTTAATTTTGTCTATTAAAAACGTTTTTTTGTTTTATGGGAAAAGGCTCACAGAACCCTACACTGAAAAAATTTTCACAGTAGAATCAGATCGTGATGGTTTTGATTTGCAAGTGGATTAATCTTCTTGAATGGTGTAATTTAAATAAGCTTCATTTAAATCTTAATAAATGTCTACATAACTCGTTTTATAGATCTTTAAATCCAGTTCATACAACCCTTAATATTGGTCACTATAATCTGGAATCTATGAAATCAAGAGTTGATCTCGGGGTTGTTTTTGACTCAATATTTAAACAGTATGCAGGCGCGGATCCAGGAAAAGGTTTTGGGGGGAACTTAGAGTGTTTTTAATTAGTTTTTTAATATTTTTTTAAATTTTTGTATTTGTAAATTTCAAATTACCCCCCTGACAGCATGTGTACTATATTGTTCCAAAAGCTTATTCAATTCTAGCTTTCTTAAAAAGAAATTGTGCTAACTTTTGGGATCCAGTTACATTAAAACTTGTTAAAACAAAACTAAAGTATGCTGCTATAATATGGGCTCCACATTGTGGTACTTATATCTCACGTACTTAAAGAGCCCAGTAAAAAATAATGCTAACCAAGAAGCACTTCTGGAAGGTGTTATTTAACTATTGAGTGCTTCCAAAGCAAATCCAGCAAGCATGCTTTTTGTTCGCGATGTCCCACTTGTCATGTCTTTTTTAAGCAGATGAAAAGCGCTTCGTTCATATGCTCTAAGAAGCAATAAATTCATGGCTTCGTAGCCAATGAGAAGCGCTTTTTTTGTGTATTGACAACATTAATGCTTCATTGTATGCATTCTGTACTCCTTCATTGTATGCATTATTTATTCACTGCTTCAAAGAAGGTATTTAGGAAAGCACAACTAAAATCAGCAATCTACAATTTGTTAGCAATAATTTCTCTTGATTTTTATCAAAATAAACTATTATTTGCATTCTACTAAATTTGAGGTAAATATAGCGAACATTTTGTTAATATATCAGTTTTTGTTTGCTATTTTGAGCCTACAAATATTTAGTTAAACTTTTTGCTAATTTTACAGAGTAAAATGCTATTTTTAATTAACTAAAATTCAGATCGAATATGACTAAAATTTTGTTAAGTTAACAGATTTACGTTTCCAAAAAAAAAATCTTCTAAATTTAACAGTTTTTTCTGCAACTAATTTTTAGTAGCTTTTTCTGCTATTTTTACAGGTTTATTTCTATGAGTGTAGGTTTGTGAACCCTTGAGTTTCGTAGGTTATTGCAATCTACTTTATTCGTTTTGGATATTATAAGTGGTAGTATTAATTGTTCTGAGTTAATTTTTCAGATTAGTATTCATGTCCCACCAAGATATTAAGGCTTAATTGTATTTTTGACTTGGCACTACATCGTGCCAATTATGGGCTTAGTAGTATCTTAACCCGCACTTTTATTCAATTAAATGCATTTAATATCATTAATTACCTTAAATTATAATATCATTAATATCATGATATTAATCATAATCAACAAATTCATCATTTACAGCTACAAATACAGTTTTGTGCATCTAAATCTTGCTTTAAACAATATTTATATTCTATCATGATGGATTTAGGTATATAAAGAAATAATAAAAATAATGTTAATATTTAGATTGTTTTGAAAGTGTAGCATCATAGTCTGTCTGTAAGGATTTATGTATACATAGACTGAATAAATGAAATGAAAATGACAGTTAAAACAACTGTTAACTCAGTTCAAAAAGGCGACAATGTTAATTATCGGTAAAATAACTCAAAATTTTGTTAGTTTTAACTGTTGAAAAACAACTAACAAATGCAGTTAATTAACTGACATTGTTAGTAAAATAAATTATAAATTATAATTAAATAAATTACAATTTTTTACTACAAAAATTTTGAAACAATTGGTAAAAACTACTGTTTTTTAAAAGTAATTTTTTTCGGTATTTTAAAAATATATTTTTAATATTGTTTTCTTTCAATTACAATAAAAATGTAAATTTCCCACATCATACTTAAAATGCAAAGTCAAAATTCCAAATGTTACTCTAGCTAAGACGTTTTAATGTATTGCAGATTCAATAAAGTTTTCTAATTATTATTTGCAAACTATGATCGTATCAATAAAAATAAATATGAACTAAACGAGAGTTTTAAAACACTCGACACAATCCTCTATTTTCAAATAACTCACAAGAATTAATTGTTTACTGCAAAATAACTGTTTTGGTAGTTGTTTACTAAAACACTAAAATAACTGCTTCAAAAAACTACTTAAAATACAGTACATATTTTTCTTCAGTTGTTTTTTTTTAAATAACTGTCATAATACAGTCGGGCCTCGATTATCCGTGTTCCGGTTAACCGGTAACCCCGATTAACCGTGATGGCCAAAGATCAGTCTATTGTTTTTTGTTTGCAATGTTTTCAAATTGTTTGCTTCGATTAAGCGTGATTACCTCTATTATCCGTGATGGCAGAATTTCGCCCAAATATATAAGTTGAAAAATATTAGACAAACAACATTACACGTTATTTAAATTTATTTTCATCGGTATAAACATTAATTGCATTTATAGTAATTAAATGTGCTAAAGTCCTAAAACTTATTTAACAAATTGTGAAAAGCAATCTGATGTAGGCGTGTCCCTATCCGGATTTCATTCCTGCCCAAGGAAATCTTCAGGGGACTTTGTTATTAGAATTTCTAGAGATATTTGTTATGTTAAATCACAAACTCAATGAGAATTTCTTGTCCTCGTCAAGGAGCGAGATTCAAAATTTAAAATATCACGACTTTTTTTTAAGAAATTGTATTCTTTTTTTGCTTAATGTCCTTTTTTGCCTCATGTTTTCAGTACAAAATTTAATGTATACATACTTATTTAATTTAAAAATGTACATAAACTTCTGGAATTAATTTTTTTTTATTGTAAATATGTATGTACACCAATGTTCACTTGTTAAATAATAAAAATATTAAAAAAAAACTGTATAATCAAAATTGTTATTCGATTAACCGTGAAAATCGATTATCCGTAATGCTTCTGGTCCCGACCATCACGGATAATCGAGGCCCCGACTGTAGTTCTTTTGTATTATTTCACAGAAAAGCAATTGTAATTGCAATTAAAAACAACAATTACTGAATACTACACAAACAACTGTCATGTAGTAACTGTAAAACTTTTTGGAGTGTTAATTCTCATTTGAGTGTTTGTAATTTGTTTTGTAAATAGTCCAGTCAAATTAGGGTTTCACCTGCGAATTCCAGGTAATAGGCTGGAAACTTGTATATAGCTTTATTTTGGTGTTGTAAATACTGTCTCAAAAGTCTCATAAAATCTCGTGTCTGCGTCGTGAGTTATTCAAGGTCAAAGGTAACAAAAATCAGTTTTTGGCGATTATCTCGTTTTCTATAGCTCCAATGATGTCAACATCTATTATAAAAATTGTAGGTCATGCAATTTGTAACGAGTTCGTTATAACGGTACTCCACTGTACTATCTAATAAAAAATAGATATTATTCATTGTAAGTGATATTTTAGCAATTTAATCACTTTATATAAGATATTATTAACCGAGATTCACGGTTGACCTTGAATAATTACAGGTAGGGGTGAGCGCTCCGCTCTATCTCGAAAACGGTTGAGCGCATGAAAAAATGTATGTAACAAATTTGTTACAAATTGCATGACCTACAATTTTTATAATAGATGTTGACATTATTGGAGCTATAGAAACCAAGATAATCGCCAAAAGCTGATTTTTGTGACCTTTGACCTTAAATTACTCATGACGCAGACACGAGATTTTATGAGACTTTTGAGACAGTATTTAGAACACCAAAATTAAGCCACATACGAGTTTCCAGCCTACTACCTGGAATACGGAGGTTGACCCCTTTTTTTGACTTATTTGACTGGACTTAAAGGTTTTTAATTTTTATTGCAAATATTTTTTTAATTTTTGTTTAATAAAAATTTTATTTTTAAAATTTTTATTTATTTTGTTTTGTTAGTTTAGCAAAAAAAAATACATTAAAATGAAATGTGATAAATTAGCAAACATTTTAAATCATATTTAAGATTTTAGTTTCTTTATCTACTTTTCTTTAAACTACGTCTTCCTTTTTTTTGACAAAAATATATATTAAAAAAATATTTGTTTTATTTTTACTCATAAAAGATAAATTTAAATATTTTATTGTTAAAAAGATAACATTTAGTAAATATAAAAAATCTGCGTTAAAACTGACAAACATTTACAAAGTACAGAAATGAAAATTTAAAACAATTTGTCTGGTCTCGTCATCATCCATACATTTATTGATATTAATTAATGATGAATAAAAACTTTTGCAATTGTGTTTTTGTTCTTGCAATTTTTTTTTTATTATTATTGATCATAAATAAACAGTAATTGTTTCAAGATAATACCGGTTCAAAATAGATTAAACTCAAATAAATTTAAAATGTTTATGCTGACAAAAAAACTCTTTAATGACACATTCATCAATTAATTTGTATCTGGAAGATTGCACATAAATCTGTAATGTACAATCTATATCTTCGAAGAAGGGCCAGATATTTACCGAAATTAATTATTTTTTAATCAGCTAAAACTAAAATTTTTCATTTGAGTTTGAATTTTAACGTCTTTTTCAGACAATTGCAATTAATACTATAATTAATATGCAATTTTTATTTAATTTAATTATGAAAGACGTGGTAGAGAAGAATGAGTGTATTTTCTAAAAATCATAACTACATTGTAAATTTTCCACTTTTTCTGAATCAGACTGTGCAGTTTCTGGTATTGAACCTTTGTCAGTGACCCTGTTTTTTGAATTTTTGAATAATGTAATATTTGTTATGTGTTTTATTTGTTCGATTGCGTCTATATGAAATTTTCTGTGCAATCACTGACCGTGGTATAGATATACTGATTTCTAATGCCACATACACTCGCACTACACGTTAGACAGAGCGCTTTAGCCCTCTGAGCTATCGTCAGGTCGAGTTTTGTTGTGATTAAAACTAGTTTTATTCAATACACGGTGTTTTTGTTCTTGCATACATAATCTCAGAAATACAACTCCAACAACACAACAGTTCTATTTTTAGAACTATTTCATTTTTTCTGAATTTGTCCAAAGTCGTTACTAAAGGAATAAAAACTTTTCTTTTTACATTTATTAACATTTTGATTTATAGCTCTATTTTTACAAAAATTTCAAAAAAAAATGAGATAAGTCCATGATAATGTATCTCACACAAAGTGGAAATTTTTTCCTCAAGGGCTAGAACATTAAACAAACACGTGCTGGTTTAATGATCATACAATAAAATGATAATAAAAACTATATAACTTTTGATTTATAAATGTAAATTATCAAGGATATTTCAATTACAGCATCAACTTAAAAGTGAAAAAAGTAGGCAGGGTGGGCTGGCAGGGTGAATTTACATAAATAAAAACTTGCGTTATTTGTGTGAACAACAATGTTACATTTCTGTAGTTTTTGTTCTTTGTAAAATGTTTAGGTCTATTTGATTAAGAGATTAATTACAATTATTTACCTTGAAAATATGTAATTTAATTATTGTTAAAAATGATAATAAGTTTTTGTTATTTTAAGAAATATTGTATACAAGTTTTTGTAAATATTTTGATTTTTTATATAAACATATTTATATTTTAAACGTGTCATTTACGATTATTTTATATAAAAAAAAACATTTGTATAAACTTGTATTTATACAATATAAAAATATTATTATACACTAGGGTTTTCAAATTCCCGACATTTTTCAACTCCCGAGAATCGGGAATTTTTTCGAACATTCCCGGGAATTCCAGGGATTTTTAAAATAAATATTTATTAAGGTTTTGATAATAAAAGCTTATTTTTCTTAGGAAAAACTTAAATATATTTAAATTTAACGATCACTATTAATTCAGGAACATTTTTAAACATTTATTTTACTAAAACAACTGTTAACATTACTTTTTTAATAATTTTAAAAAATTCGTTTTTATATAGAATAAAATATGTAGAATAAAATATTTTGTCTATGTGCTTTTATATTTAAGAAGAAGAGAAAATAAGTTCTATTGTTGATTTACTTGAATAAACGTCACTACATTGCTAGGTCTGTCAAAAAAACAGAGTAGTATTTGGAAGATGACAAAGCCAATTGTGACAATTTTTTGTTGTTGTTTTTGTTTTTTCTTTGATATTTTAAATTTTGAATCTCGCTCCTAGACGAGGACAAGAAATTCTCATTGAGTTTGTGATTTAACATAACAAATATCTCTAGAAATTCTAATAACAAAGTCCCCTGAAGATTTCCTTAGGCAGGAATGAAATCCGGATAGGGACACGCCTACATCAGATTGCTTTTCACAATTTGTTAAATAAGTTTTGGGACTTTAGCACATTTAATTACTATAAATGCAAGTTTAGATTAATTTTATAAAGGTTAGGTCAGGTCGAAAAGAGGATTCGGAGAAGGGAAATGCTTCCCTAATCCGACTCAAGTCCCTGAGGACTTACACTTAAGCCAGAAAGTCGGCTTGTTGTGCGCTCTAAAAAATCGGTCCCATGTCTTATTCTTAACACAGGAACTCCGTCGCACTGACGAAATTCCTTAACCTCTTCCATCCTAGGCCCTTATGATCCCTCAATGTGGATATTGCCTCACTGGATAGTATTTCTACCGGATCCCGGCAAATGCCGGGCATTCACAGAGATAGTGTTCGAAGGTCTCCTCGTCCTCCCCACAGGCCCTACCCACTCCGGAGTCCGCTCTACCAATACGGTGGAGATGGGTCTTCAATGTCGAGTGTCCCGTGAGGATTTCCATCAAAAGACTCAGTTCCTTCCTACTGAGACTCAGAATTTTCAGATTTTTCAGATTTTTTTTCCCTTTTCCCCATTTTTTTAGTTCAGCAAACATGGTTGATATAGTGTATTTTAAACTTTCCGGGTTTTGCGACAAAAATTCCCGGAAATCGGGAAGGGTTCAAAACCCTATTATACAACCAAAATAGTTTGCCAGCTGTTTGTGACAGTTGTTTGTGTAGTAATCAATAGTTGTTCTAACTGCGATTACAGTTAATTGAAATATTAGAGAACAACTATATTGACAGTTATTTGAAAAAATTATATAAAAATATGTTTTTGTTACAGTTGTTCGAAGCAGTTATTTTTAGTATTATGTATAATAAACAACTACCAAAACAAACATTTGCAGTAAAGAGAAAATGTTCGTTTTCATTTAAATATCGTAAAAATAACTGTCAAAACAGTAGTTTTTGCACAATTTTGTTGGTTGTGTTAAACATTTTTGAAATAAAAATTTGTCATTTATTTTGGAGATTTTTTTTAGTTATTTTTCTGCATTCAACAGTTGTTTTTTCACAGTTAAAAATAACTACATTTTTAGTTATATTAAAGCTAAATACCTTTGCCGCATTTTATATACATATACATTACATATTTAAGTATATTTTACCGACAAAACTTTTTTGAGTGCAATGAAATTAATCATGAACTTTAAAAAATGCCCTTATAAAAAGTTTAAAGTAAATAAGCAGATTTATAGGAATAATACGTTCATCTTTGTACACTATTTCCAATTCAATTTAGGAAAATGCCATTCGGATTAAAAACAATTTATATTTAATTATTTGATACTGAAAAAGATCATTGCTGCATGATTTCGAAATTTATTGTAATTTTGACAATTTTTGATCAACAATTTGCAAAATGAAGATCTAAAAAAAAACCAATACCTGTATAAAAATAGTTTGTCATTCCGTTTGCAACGCATCGAACTATAGCTCTAAGGCTCCATAAAGCATATATATTATTGAACCTTATTCAATTTTAAGCTGACTAAAATTTTTTAATAAAAATTCAGAACTACACACAGAGACAAATTTTGCCATTTGTCAACTATTCGGAATTCAGTTACTTCGACAAAAATCGACTTAATATCGGTTTTCACAACAGAATTCAGTTAATACAATCTAATTTTAATATTTAGAAATCGCATTTAAAGCTTACAAAATACTCTTTTAAATTCGGTTGGCACTTTATTTTTCTGCGTGTAGTTCCGAATTTTTAGATTAACACAAAACTCAATTTATCTAAAAATCGGCGAATATATATATATTTTTTTTTTTTTATTAATTAATAATCATATAATTACAAATTATATACTATTACCCTAACCGCTCACTAGCTACTATGGCTTTCGGCGCGTTGTAGCGAAAACAGACCAGTGCCTCTGGTGGGTATCGAACTTACGACCCCCGCACTGATAAGCCAGCACGCTACCAACTAGCCTACCGGGGCGCATGGAATATATTTTTATTTTTTTTTATTTCTATAAAACAGTTTTGATGTTTTTTTTATCGACCCAGAAAGTTTCATAGTGTAACTCGTTCTAGTTTTGGAGATATTCGTTGAATATTATCCTTCATATTTATTTCAATATTTTATTATATGAATTATTTATTGCTCAATACGCCATAGCTATTGATTTAACAAACAAATGTTTAAATATATATGCAGGACTATATTCATCGAATATTTTCTCGGAAACTAGAGTTACACTATTAAATTTTCAGGGTCGATAAAAAAATATCTAAACTTTTATTACAAATAAAAAAATAAAAAAAAATTCTGCAGATTTTAAAATAAATTTGATTTTGTATTACTCCAAAAATTCGGCATCTAATTTTTTTTTAATTAAATTTTTTTCAAATTCTCCACAAAAAAATATATTGAAATAGTAGAATTTCTAGCATTCGTCAAATTCAGTTAACAAGTCTACTACGTCGTAGCCAATATTAGAAAAATCTTCGTGTTTTGCGTCGACAAAAAACAGCAAAGATACTCGTTATGGGTCAATTTCAATAAAAAGGTGGACGAAGAATTTTTGTTTTTTTTTTTAAGTTTCCTTAATTTTTCCGATTTAGTGTCCGATTAACGAGAACGAGAATACCAAGTCGCTTTTAGGCTCTGCGAAAAATCAATATATTTTTTTTTTAAGTTTTGATAATGAATACCAGGATTTCTGTCTTATACGTCACAAAGCAAAAATAAATGAAAAATCACTTCAAATGTAAGGATGGTTGAAATAAATCCTCTCTGTGATTTTCAAGAACTTGTTATTCAATTATTTAGATCACATTTTTCAAAAAGCTCCACATTGATAAGAAAAAATAAAATAACTGTTTGTTTGAAGGTTTCATTTATTTCCAAAAGCTGTCAGTTACTTTTCAATTTTTAAGTGAAAATTATGTAAAGTTTTAAACAAAAGGACTTCAAATTAGGGATTTTTTGTTAAGTAATGGACTTGTAACAATGATGAAAACATTATAATAAAACTACCAATTTGAAAAAAAAAAACTGTCGTGTGACGTTCAACACGTTTTGTGACGTTCAATACACTTTCTTTAACTAAAAACGTAAACCAGGTTGAGAATTAAACGAAAACAAGTTTATTCTTTTATAAAAAATAAATAAAACTTAGTACACTATTCTAGTAGTAGTAATGGTAGCAATAGTAACAACAAGTATGAGTATCCTTCATTAGAGAAAGTTTTTAATGAAAATCAGTGTAGGCGTCACTACATATCGTTTTACGAGACATCCTTTCTTTGGAGCCTATTTTCTCGACTTTTGTATAAAGTTTATGACAATAACATAGTTTTCCGTTCAACCAGGTGTTTGCATTGCAGAAAGAAGAAGATTTCTGTGTACTATTTCACCTGTGGGTTTTGTAATAATTTGGTGAATATTTTTTGTGCCATTTACGGTTTCAAAATTTGTTTTGGAATTACATAAAATAATTCCATATTTAGTTTGCCTAAAAGCGAGTGGTATAAGTTTTCTGCGTCAGCTATGTCTGCTTCGTGAGCCACGATGGCATCTGCTGTTCGCTTAATGACAGCACCCACACCGTCGGCTACCCCCTTTTCGATTACAGAAAAGAAAACATTATTTTTTTGCTTGTATTGAGAAGATGGCCCATCCGAAAAGAGTGCACCGTCGTTATTTCTGAAGAAAACTCTTTTACATAATCCAATATGGAATCTAAATGGGCCCAAATAGCATCAGGTCAATTGTTTAAGCTCTCAGAAATTGTGCAAAAGCTTTTAGGCTTCTCAAACTTTTTAAAATAAAGTAATCCAGTATGGACAGACGCTTGGTTTCGCGAAGCACCAAAGTGCACTTCTTCTTAAAGCTTACGGAAATGTCAACGTGGATTAATACTTCAGTTTCTCGTAGATTATCCTTGCAAAAACGATATGCATTATACTGATTACTTACATTACACGAGTGTTTCATAAATTTCAGCATTACTTTTACATGGTATTTATCTTGGGTGCCATTCTTTTTATTTAATCTTTCTTCGGTTACAATCTCCCATTGAAACCATTTGCACATAGCAGTACTGTTAGTCTTACAAAAAGTTTTTTTTTACTTTGCATGTTTTGCACAGACTCCAAGAGCATAAAGCTGATTCACTATTTCACACAACTTCTTTCACTGTGCAGGAGTTCATTCAGTAACAGCTTTTTGTTGAAATAGTTTCAAAACCTTCAAATCATGCTCAATGCAAGCACAGGTATTTCTGTCAGAAACGAAAGGCTTTTTATATAAAAAAAAGGTTTTAGTCTTGTAAACGTTGTGTATGTCAAAGCAATACTGCTATTTTCACTTTTAAATATTTGATACAGATTTTTCATCGTATCTCACAGGTATCGTTTTTGTTTCTTTATTTTTCCACTAGTGACAGTTTCCTTTTTTCCAGCGCAAGCTCTGCTTATGTCGTCTCTAATAAGGTAATCGTTAACTGCTTTTGTTTTAGATGTGCTTTTACTAGTCAGTGATTTTTGAAATATTTTTTTTTTATTGGTCATAAGTTTGTTCAACCTGTAACGTTTTAAAATTTTGGAGTCCATAAGCGGGCAAATTGATTTTTTTTAAGCTGATTTCTATACCTTTCTGGTCGTTTTTCAGGAAAAATGTTTTTTTAGTTTAGCTGATCTGGGTAACATTTCTCTTTCATTGTTTGAAAATTCAGATGAAACCGGGAAATGCTTTCAGATGTGGCACATGCTGGAGTTGCTGCACTACATACACTATTGTTAATTTGAAATTTCGTTTCTTTTCGGACGCTCTTTTAGCACGGACGGACATGTCACCTCTCTTCATTCTTTTCGTATGTCTATTAAAAATTCGTATTTCTGACCAAAAAGAAAAATCTAAATCAAACATATACCTTTCTTTCTTTCTTACTTTCTTTCTTTTAAAAATTATAAGCGGTGTACAATGTTTTGGAATAAAAACAAAACAAAATTTGAGAAATAAGTACAATATTTTAAAAACAGTTTACTTTGTTTTAATTTTTTTTTTTAATATTGTTTATCAAAAAGTTTGTCTGGAGACAAGTGTTTTTATATAGAACGAGTGTGAGAAAGCAGTACAATGCTGTTCTTAATCAATACTGATTTTTTTTTTTAATTCTGAAAAATGTTTTTCTTCTGACATATTCTTAAATGACTACTGTCCTATTTTTGTAATTTTTTTTCCTGTTTTTACCTCAAAACAGAGTTGAAACAGTGGGACAGACAAATAACATTTAGGATGCAATTGACCCATATATGTAAAGTGGGAAGCACAACATATTTTTTTTTAACAAAAAATTATGAAAAAATCATGAATTTTTCTGAATTAAACACATTTTTATTGAATTTTAATTTACTAATGTTGAAAAAATTTATTTACTACTTTATAACTATGTAAAGATAACTAATTCAATTTTTTCTGAGGCAATTATCTATTAAAGTATTCGATGATTTCTTAAATTTGCATATTAAAAATTAAAAGCTTTTGGAAAAATAGCATTATTTTGTGTGGTATTCCTCGAAACAAAGCACAACGCAGAAGGACATCAAAATAAGTCTTACGCAACGAAATAGTGGGTTTGATCAAAATTTAAAATAAATCACGAAAGCAGCTCTAATAATCAATTGTAATCAATTTGTTGTACAAATCTAGAAAATAGCTTAATAAATTAGATTCATTAAGCCGTGTGTCTACTAGCAAGTCACTTGCGGAAGAACTTCTGCAAGTATTTGCTGAAGTGTTTAAACTCAAGCCGAAACTTGCGGAAGTCAGCTTCCAGAAGTAGTTTGTAGAAGTTATCACGACGAACTTGCTGCAAGAAATTGCAGACGTGTTTCCACACAATGTGAGTACAGCTTGCAGTAGTTTGCTTTTTTTACGAATGACAGTATAAAAATGTCTTGTGGCAAAATAAGATTGGCAGCTGCCATTGCAGCATATTTAATTAAAAAGAGGTTGTGCAATTTCCTTTTGACCTCTTCTTCGGGTGCGTCTATATCATTGGCTATTGCTTTAAAGCATTTTGTTTTTTAATTTTATTCTTATAGTCTTTTGAGGACATGTACCATAATTCAGGATAACTTTTTTGTTTTTCAATTACCAAATGTGTTTTTTCACTACTCCAAACGAATTTATTTTTGTCCATTTTTATAAATTTTGAAAAGAACTAAAAAAAAAAACAAAACAAAACTGAAAACAGAAGAGAATACCACAAACCGTTTACTCACGTATACCCGACTTCTTCTGCAAGTCTTCAAAACACTTGTAGTTCACAACAAGTCGTTCAAGTTACTTCCAGCAAGCAACAAACACGTGTTTCCACATAATTGCTGCAAGCTACTTCTGCAAGCCGTGATTTCTGGAAGTCGACTTCTAATACGTGTTTACACGACAAAAACTTCTGGAAGTCACTTCTGGAAGTCACTTCTGGAAGCAACTTCCGCAAGAAAACTGGTAGTGGACACACGGATTTACATTTTTTTTTTTTTTTAAATATATTTTTGCAGCCATAAGTACGGTTTGCAATTAGGGCGTATATATACGTCTCATGCAATGAATAGGGGCATGATAAAAATGCTATAAATAACGTCAACTTGAAAAATTTGTTCCATTTTTATTTAGTCTCTTCTAGAATAACAGATACTGTTAGTTTGGCATTGCTGCGATGTATTTTTTTTTAGCTGGACAGTTGACTTGGAAAGCAACATATATATAATTACCTGCAACCATATTCAAAAATTTATTTTTCTGCGTAATTAATAAAAAATTTTTGTAATTGAACCTATATGGTCGGAGCAATAAATCTTTGATTAATTCTTTATTTTGAGATTATAATATATTTAAAAATGTAGTTTCTTTAAAGTTAACAACGTAAAAGAAATTTATATGAAATAATTTGTTTATAACTTTAAAAAAATTAGCAGATATTTTTTATTTCTGTATAACATACAAATACATACAAACGAGTTCAATATAAGCTTTCAACAAAATTTTGATTAGTTTTGATCATGGGTGGTAACCGATTCGATGCGGGAGTCGATAAGGGTAACACTACTTCAGTTATTTCGGTAACGGTTTTTTAGCGTTAACGGACTTAGAATATACTATGTAGAAATAAAAATGAAATTTCACTTTAAGAAAGGACGATTTACATTTCAGTTAATTTAACTAACATTGTCATTTGTTTTTTTACTGTTCAAAAAATTAACCACAATTGTAGTAAAAATGTAAAACCACATATGCAGTAAAAAATAAACAAACATTTATTTGTTTTATTTTGTTTTTAATAAAAAAAAAACTACTGTATGAAATAAATGTAAAATCATAATACAGTAATTTGATGTGGTTTGTTTTTTTTAAATGAATTACAATAGTAGTCAAAAATTAATTTCTTCTACAAATGACTGTTTTTTTTCACTTAAAAATAAAGATACTGTATTACAAATCAAACAACTACAAATATTTAAAGCAGAAGTTCCCTGAGTGTGGTATTTTACTTATTTCGGTAACGGTATTTAAGCGGTAACGGTATTTTAATTATTTCGGTAGCGGTATTTTAAGGGTAACGTTATTGCCAATGAGTGGCTAGTTTATGATGGAAATTTTGCAAAATATATACACTCATAGAAATAAACCTGTAAAAATAGCAAAAAAAAAAGCTAATAAAAATTAGTTAAAAATTAGCTTCGCAAAAAAACCAGCAGTTTTTTTTTACTAATATTAATAATAAAAGAATAATAAAAATTAATCTGCTGACTTTACAAATATTTAGTTATATTTGAGCTACATTTTAGTGAATTTAAAGTAACAAAATAATTTGCTAAAATCAGCAAAAACATTTACTAAATATTAGTAGACGAAAAATCCTTCGAAAATGTAAAATTTTTAAAAATTTTTTTTTTAGTTTTTTAAATGCAAATAAAAGTCTGCCCTTATGAAATCAGCAATCTTAATTTTTTGCAAAAATTTCTGTGGATTTCAGTAATATAAATTGTTATTGCATTCTACTAAATTTGAGGTAAATATAGCAAAAATTTTTGAGTGTAAAATTTTTAAATGGCCTTTTGACTCGGAGGTGCTGTTTACAAATAACTTAGTTCACGTAATACGTTAGCCAATTTCAAATATAATTGCGAATGTCTGACTCAGAAAACATACATTTTCAAAACTTTAAACCAATTCCTTATAAGTTTGTGATGCTCATATCATATTGTTCATACACTGACATCAATTTGGTATATCTCAAACAATATAAAATTACACCGTTTTTCATATACTGTTCTCAAAACTCAATTCCATTAAACTGCGCAAAAACCCTATGAAACAACAGCAAAAGTTTAAAAATCGGAAATTTTGGTAAACCCTTCAACTTTTTACCAAGCACACACAGAGAAATAAAGTGCCAACCGAATTGAAAAGTGTATTTTACTGGTAACAACTTTTAAATTCAGTGGTATAACGATATTTGAACTGAATTTCTAAATATGCGGGGTGTTGCAACTGAAATTCAGTTAAATTAAACGAAACTTTGTTGTGAAAAATAATGTTAAGTTGTACCAACTGACTGAAATTCGTAATAACTGAATTTGAGTGTTAGTAGAGAAATTTCAGTTGGCAAATAGCTAAATTTTTCTCTTTGTGCAGCAATATGGAAATTACTTTTTCTGTAAATTTATCTCACTAGTCTAGTGAGTCCATTTTGCATTGTTTTGGATCTGAAAGTTAAATACTATGAGCAAAAAAATAAAATGAATAAAAAAAACTTTTGTGATTTTAAATTTTTCTACTTTTTAAATGGCCATCCATTTTTTTGGTATAGACGTTTCAACGTGAAACTCAACCTAATCCTATCCATCGTTCCTCTCAATTCATAAACCTTGATAATAGGAGGCATCTAAATTTGGTTTCAACAGGTGTCGAAAATTTTTGAAATATGCCATATGTATTATTAAAATATATACTTACCTTATTTGAGTTTATTTCTTTTTTTTTTCTTTGAGGCAGTTGATTTTTTTTTTTTTTTGAAATTCTATACAATTTAAAGAATTCCAAGCAACACTATTGTATAAAAATTATTGAGATTGTGTGAGTATTTGGAGATTTGGACGTTTTATATTTTTGTTATGCTAAATTAAATCTTTTGTTATAAAAATCTTCTTCGGTTCCTTCACCACTACTACCGGTATTATCATGGGATATATTTCGTTGTTGTTGTTGTTGGAGGTGATGATGGTGGTGTTGGTGTATTTGTTGTTGTTTATTGCGACAACGACAATTACTATTGCTGCGACGACGACAACGACAATTATTACAAATACCAAGGCAACTAAATCGTAACGCATATAGTAGGTGTATAAAATTCAATGTTTCCATTCAAAATTATTTTCTTAAGGAAATTTTTCTATTGTTGTTATTTATTATTTTGTATTGATGATGATTCTATTAAAAAAGAACAGATTAGAAGATTTGATTAAAAAAAACAACGTGTTTTTGAATTCGTATTTAAATAAAACAGAATTTTGCAATTGCAACTGAATTTATTCGCTCCAAATGAAAGTTTTGAAATATTTCAAATTAAGCAAATTGGTTTCAAACTGTAGACCAAATTTTTCAAATTTTTTTTTTTTTTTTTTTTTTAAAGAGAGGCAACACTCAGGAAATACTTCCTATATTTAGTGTGTTGCTTTCTTTGGAAAGGGATAGTATAGAGATGAAAGGTGTGGAAAGATGAAGGGCTTCAGACATGGCAACACTGTAATTGCGCGAGATGATAAGTCTTAGAAACAGTTGTTGCTCGCCACCTGATGGAGAGCTTTATTACATTATTTTAAGAAATTCTAACATAAAAAATACAAAAAACACATTTTTTTTCAATGATTTTTTTTTTTATAAAACTATGGAGTTAAGGATTTCACAACGTTACACGTTAAAATAAATAATTTAATAATTTTTAATTTTTTTTTTTTTTTAAATAAAAATGTTGTATTTTTAGGGAATTTTTAGGGATCTTAATTATTTTTTGATTTAACCTCCATTAGGACATGATTTGTAGTGTCTGACCGAACAGTTCGGCCAAAAAACCTATATTTTGTCGGTTTTTTTTATATCTAAAGGCAATGATGACAAATTTTGGTATTGGAAACATGTTTGTTGAGCCGATTTAATTCGATTTTGTGTATAAAATTTAAGAGAAAAGCCGAAGTTTAGCTATAAAGTAAAAAGTTCGGCCGCCGAACTATTTTCAATTTGGCCGAACTTTCTGAGGCCGAACAGTGAATTCATTGCTTAACTACAGACATTTCTTCAAATTTGACACTCAAAATAGCATCTAATAAACCAATAAACATTTTTTCATCCGCCAAATTTGTTCATAATGCTTTAAAATACCGAATACAGACCAAATGCATTTTCTGGCCGAACTGTTCGGTCGGACACTAATGATTTGTCCTAATATTATTGTGCTTTGTTTATTTACCAAAGCAGGTGAATTCAAAAAAATTAGACCGCAAGATTAAACCGACAGGAAATTAAAAAAAAAAAAATACATTTTAAAGAGGAGAAAGGGCACTTATAACGTATTCGAGCTATTGATTATATATGCCTTAAAAAAGGGTCGGAATTAGTGCTTTTAACACTGAGAGAATTGACTACATGATAACAATGAATTTTGGCATTAGATCTATAAAGTGTGACTGGAACTCGTCCATTGAAACTTTTCATTAAATTAATGCAGTTTTTCATAAAATTTTATGAGAAATTTTATTTTATTTTTTCAAAATTTCACACCTCTAATGAAAACGTTTCATCAAAAAAAGTTTCATACAAATAATGAAGTTTATCATGCAGTTTTAGATAATTTTTATTCACTTTGGTGAAGAAAACTGCATTAGTTTAGTAAAAAATTTCGTTTAAAACTCGTTCAAGAAAATTCTCTCTGAAGATCTTTAAGATAGCATACTCAGGTATCAGGGTCTGAAAAGCGCCTGAACAATAAAGAGACTAACTAAAGTAATATTCTACAGTAATTAATTAAAAATTAATTACGATTGTCATTATCTGACGGTTTGCAAAACACTTTCTAACAAAAAATTTGCCATTTGCCAACTAAAATTCGGTTACTACGACTAAAATTGTGTTGGTACAACGGAATATTGGTTTTCTTAATAAAATTCGGTTAATGCAACTGAATTTTAGTTGCAACACCCCAATATTTAGAAATTGCATTTAAATATAGTTGTACGAACCGTATATATTGGTTGTAGCCACCAAAATACATTTTTCAATTCGGTTGGCACTATATTTTTCTGTGTGGGCCTGTGTTCTCAATTCTAATTAAATTTCAAAAAATGTATGTATTTATGAAACTAATTTTCATTTACGAATTTTGTTTGTTTTTCTTTCGTAAAATTATTAATTTTCAGGCAGTATTAACATTTATCACTTATTAAAAAAAAATCAATGCATATTTAAAGTTCCTATTTTATAATGAAGTACATTTTTGTAATAGTTTTTGTAACAAATTTACTGCTTAAAGAAATTTTTTTTTTTTATTTTATTTTATTAATTAATAATCATATAATTATAAATTATATCCTATTATCCTAACCGAGCACTAGCTAATATGGCATTCGGCGCGTTGTAGCGAAAATAGACCCGTGGCTCTGGTGGGAATCGAACCCACGACCCCCGCACTGATAAGCCAGCACGCTACCAACTAGCCTACCGGGGCGCAAGTCAAAGAAATTAAAAATTTCTTTACTCAAAATATTCATGAGTTAGAAAATAAATCGCAAAAAATTAAAAATAAAGGTATTTCTAATACAAGTTTTTTTCTAACTCTTCTTTGAAATTGCTTATTCATAATTCTGATTTGAATATCGCACTTGATCAACAATAGGGTATTAACTCAAAATTTTTAAAATATCACTTTTTTCAAGAAATCAACTAACAACATCAATATCTATCTATTGTAAACATTTCAACGTATTCCGATTACTCTTTCATCTCGAAAACCACTTTTGAGACCATTTTCATGATAATGTAGTGATTACCTTTATTTCAACAAAAAGGTATTATTTCGAGTTAATACAAAAGTTCAAATAGAAATGAATCGTATATTTCATAAAAAAAGGTATTATTTTGATTTGAGCCTTTATTTATGTTAAAATAATCAAACTGTTTTATTTATATTTGGTTTTATTTTGAGTTGATACTGTTTTGTTGATAAAATTTGTTTTATTCTATAAATTTAAATCGATTAAAAAAATGGTATTAACTCAAACTCAAAAATAGATTTTTTTTTGCAATGAGTGGTAAAATTAAAAACAAAAACAATGTATATATATTTTCAAATGGAATTTGCTTATTATGATATGTTTGAATTTTTTAAATTCTGTTAAAATGTGGCCATAAACAGTTTTTTGTTTCTACTGAAAATTTTAAAATTTTGAGTTAATACCCTCTTGTTGATCAAGTGCGATATGTTTTATCCTTTAAAAAAAAAAAAAAAATTTATAAATGATCAATAATTTAGAAAATTCTTATTTTATTTTGAATTTTTTCTACTTTTCTTTCTATTTTGTTATTATAATTCGCTTTAGGAAAGGCAATAATTTATTCATTATTTTTGTATGAAAGATTTACTATTTAAAATATTATTATTAAATTTAATATTTTAATATATTATTATTTAATTTAATGTTTAATATCTTTAAAACCAGCCTAACACGTGCTTTATTGTAAAATAGGAAGAAAACTAATGATTAAAATCTCGAATAAAGATTCTGCCGTTGGTACCATGTTCTTATAATTTTTATTCTAAATACTTTATAGAAAGAAAAAAAAATATCAAATGATCGCATTTTAATATTATCGTACTATAATTTATGCAAAAACGCAATTATTAAATTTATTAAACAATTTCTTTATAATTGATAATGAATATTTTAATTCAATTATTTTCCATTAATTACTATTATTAATTTGTTTATTGTTGTTTTAGTTTGAAACATAAAAAAATGGTTGTTTATTAAGAATTTATTGTTTAATATAATAATTTATAGAAATTTTAATAAATTATTAATTGCTATGTGAAGTTACATTTATGAATATTATTTAGTAATTAATCCATTTATAAGCAAGTTATTAGACACACTCCACTACAAATTTCTATTATTTCATCATAAAAAAATGTTTTAATTACAATTATTTACGGCCAATTGTACATTGAAAAAACTAAAAGTTAACTAATAGTTAATTTATAGAAATAATTACGTACCTATTTAA
>CM037852.1:9276426-9564322 GCA_021234595.1 Delia radicum
ATCAAGTTGATATGTCATTAAAATCAAATGAAGTACATGCTGAACTTACTCATTGTAATATACGTAAAGAATTTGTCTATAATGGTGCTGTGGAGGAAGTTCAAGAACATAGTTGTATTATTGAAACGGGTATAAAAGTTAACAATGAAAGATAAAATTGATCCTAAATAAGATTATATGTTACCCTCATACTATAGTAATTTCCATGTAAATAAACTATTGAAAAATGGTCTTCATGGTTTGTTTTCTTTATTATGTTCATTGTTTCGTTCGTGGAGAAAGACGACATAGTCCATGATTAAAGCTATCAGTTTTATTAATGATAATGGTAAATAAATTGAGTATTTTTTACACATATGAGTTTGTTTTCTATATTTATGTATATAGTTTCTTTCGTGGAGAAAGACAATATTTTTGGTTTAAATAGTTAAAAATAGCTATGTTTGTCTTCTCTGATTAAAATTAAAAAAATCGTCAGTCACCATTTCAAAATGAAATCGCTAACCGAATTTGAATATCTGACAACACTGAATGTATTGAAAAAAAGTGAATAGTTATATATTTCTCTGGTGATCTACTCTCTTTGTCTCATTTCACACGTGGAACTATTATGTTTTTACCCGCCATAATTTTACTGTTACTCGTTACAAGTTTTTAACTATGTTAGCCAAACTACATACATGTCTACTAGAGTTGGGATTAATCGTTCATTTGGTGACTCGATCATTTTCGTTCAATTAGAGTCAGTGAACTAGTTCGTTCAAACGTTCTTTTTTGCTTAGAGGCCATTTAAACGGAGCAATTTGTTGCCTGCAATTATTGTTTGTAGGCAAACGGGGGTAGAGAAAGCAAGCGGGGTAGCAAAAAATGCACGATTTTCGTTTTCAAGATATTTTTTGACATTTCTTTTTGCTATCGTTCGTATTCTTGTTAATTTGCTTTATTCGTATTCGGCTTCTCAAGTGTTGTGTATCGAAAATATTTCGTAAAATAATAAATAAATAATGTGAAATAAATTAAATTATATTATTTTATATTATATATATTATTAAATTATATTATTTTAAATTATTACGAATAAATTAAATTTCAACGAATGAACAATTAAAGAAGATTGGAAAAATAAACGTCAAAAAAATTGCATGTAAAAACTCCTCGTTTAAATGTAAATGATTTTTAGAATCAACTTTAAAAGAGAATTAAAAAAATTGCCTGCAATTAATTTCTTCGTTTAAAAGGCCTCTTAGACTTGTGACTGATCTGCGTGTTGTGAACTGTGTCGTTCGTTTGGAAATTATTACGCACCAATTATGTTTTACGAGTTTTGTCACAAAGTTTACTTTCCATAGACAAAAAATGTTATAAAAATCCAACTTTTCTAACAAAAATTTATTTATTTGTGTAAAAAACATTTTATTTGTATGACTTTAATTGTTTGTCCTAATTTTAAACAATATTACTATTTTCTAAAAAAAAGAATTGCCTCTTGCAAACAATTTGTTCTATGAATGAATGCACGAATCATCGTTCAATTCAACTAGTTCGTTCATGAACGACACAACTCTAATGTGTACACATGTTTTTGGACTTGTACGATGAAATATAAGTTTCATAAAAAAATTCGAGTCCAATGTATTTGTTTTGAACATTGTTTTGTCTGCCCTTTAAAATATTGAAGTAGAGTTGAGTGATTATGAAGCACTTCATCGAAGTATATTTCTCAATAAACTTTTATAGTTCTATGATAAAACTATCAGTTTATTAATGATAATGCTAAATATCTGAATGTTTTTCTTCTGTAAAAAATATATATATATATGTTAGTTATGTTTTTATTCACTACATAATTTCTATTTATTATGCGGCATTATTTATGGTAAATTTTTTACTATAATATAAAACTCATATTTGTGTATTTTTTACACATATGAGTTTGTTTTCTATATTTATGTTTACAGTTTTTTTCGTGGAGAAAGACGACATAGACAAGCTAAAATAATTGTTTTCTTTCTTAGGTGCTGTCAACTTATATTGTTTACAAAATTCTAAATTTTGTCTAGAAAAATCGTCAATCAGAATTCGGCAATAAACACTCTCTGAATAGCAATAGAAAAAATGATTATACTCAAAAATTTATTTAAATCATTTCATATGTAAATTTTTTATTATAAAAATAACATAGTAGATGTTAAATAAATGTATAAAAAAAAAGTATTATAACTTTGTCAATTTTCAATAGATTAAAATAAGGATTACAAAAAAAATATTCGTAAGATTTACAAAAAATTTAAAATTTCAAATGGTATTAAAAAATCTACATTTTTTTAATAATAATATAAAGAACATTGAGCATTTTTAAAACATATAACTCGCTTTTCATTTTTCAAAAACACGGTTATACACCTCCCTCAAATACATATCTGTGAGAAAAACAGCTGATAATGGTTGACGTTTTAGAAACAACTCTTTTTTATTCAGTGAACTAGTTCCTTCAACTCGTTAATCGTTCTTTTTCTTTGACTTGTGACTGATCTGCTTGTTGTGAACTAGATCGTTCGTTTGACAATTACACTATTCATGTTTTACGAGCTTTTTTCACAAATTTTACTGTACATAGAGGCCATTTAAACGAAGAAATTAATTGCATGCAATTTTTTAATTCTCTTTTAAAGTTGATTCTAAAAATCATGAACATTTAACGAGGAGTTTTTGCATGTAATTTTTTGACGTTTATTTTTCCAATCTTCTTTAATTGTTCATCTCGTTGAAATTTAATTTATTCGTAATAATTAAAAATAATATAATTTAATAATATATATAATATAAAATAATATAATTTAAAATTCAGCAACACAAAAATAAAATTGATAATTTTATCAATAATCCCTTAATATATAAATAGTTCTTTATTCCACATTATTTATTATTTTACGAAATATTTTCGAAACACAACACTTGAGAAGCCGAATACGAATAAAGCAAATTAACAAGAAAATGAACGATAGCAAAAAGAAATGTCAAAAATATCTTTAAAAAACGAAAACCGTGTAATTTTTGCTACCCCGCTTGCTTCTCTACCCCGTTTGCTACAAACAATAATTGAAGGCAACGTTGCAGGCAACAAATTGCTCCGTTTAAATGGCCTCATAGACAAAAAGTGTTTCTAAGAGGCCTTTTAAAACGAAGAAATTAATTGCAGGCAATTTTTGAATTCTCTTTTAAAATTGATTCTAAAAATCATGAACATTTAAACGAGGAGTTTTTGCTTGCAATTTTTTTGACGTTTATTTTTCCAATCTTCTTTAATTTGTTCATTCGTTGAAATTTAATTTATTCGTAATAATTTAAAATAATATAATTTAATAATATATATAATATAAAATAATATAATTTAAAATAATATATAAATAGTTCTTTATTCCACACTATTTATTTATTATTTTACGAAATATTTCGATACACAACACTTGAGAAGCCGAATACGAATAAAGCAAATTAACAAGAATACGAACGATAGCAAAAAGAAATGTCAAAAAAATATCTTGAAAAACGAAAATCGTGCATTTTTTGCTACCCCGCTTGCTTCTCTACCCCGTTTGCCTACAAACAATAATTGCAGGCAACATTGCAGGCAACAAATTGCTCCGTTTAAATGGCCTCTAACAAAAATTTATTTATTTTGTGTAAAAAACATTTTATTTGTATGACTATAATTGCTTTCCTAATTTGAAACAATATTACTACTATTTCATAAAAACAAATAATTGCTCTTACAAGCAGTTTTAATTGAATAGAGATGCAATTGCTCTGTGAATAAAAAGAACGAAATGAACGATTGAACGAGTAGATCGAATATTGGTGAACGAGTCATATCGTTCAATTGAGTGAGTCGTTCAATTGAACTAGTTCGTTCATGAACGGCACAACTCTAGTCAGTAGTATTTTTTGTTTACAAAAAAAAAAAAGAAAAAATTTGTTGTAAACACAAATTAGCATTTTATTTTATTCATTTTTTATATTAAATTGTTTAATAAAAAATGGGTAAAGCTGTAGTCGGTACTCCCAAGTACCTGGCCAATTAAATGAAGGCCAAGGATTTACAAAAACTGTCAGATGTGTGAAAAACAATGTCGAGATGAAAATGGTTTCAAATGCCACACCACAAGAATTCTCAGATGTCTATATGGAATTGTTAAAACGACGTTTTGGTACAAAACGTGTAAATGCCAATAAAGTGTATCACGAGTATATATCCGAGAAAGATCATGTCCACATGAATGCCACACGTTGGCTAACGCTATCGGATTATGTTAAATGGTTGGGTAGGACAGGACAAGCTATAGCTGATGAAACGAAAAAGGCTGGTTAGTTACCTATATCGATCGTAGTCCCGATGCGGAACGTATGATGGAATTTATAGAAAAACAAATTGAAAAAAACTAAAACCAAAGAAGGCGATAAAGAAAAAGATGACGAAAAATTTACCGAACTTGTAAGAGATGAAGAACAACATTTAAAATTGGATATACGCTTGGAAAAGAAATTTCAACCTGAAAATTTAGTACAAACCTCAGCTTTATTACGAAAACGCATTAAAGAAGAACATAAAGAGCATGATAAAGACTCGCATAATAAAACTGAGGAAGGTTTTAAAAAACCAAAATCCTTAAAACTGTAAACAAAATATAAAAAACTTTCTACTGCTAACTCCTCACTTCAGCTTTAGATGATATAATCAAAATGGAAGAACAAAAAAAGGATTAGGGACAATCGTAAAGACTATTGGCTACATGAGGGTATTGTTGTTAAATTTATAAGCCATTCCTTGAGCGATAAATATTATAAACAAAAGGCGGTGGTACAAAAAGTTATCGATAAATATACAGCAAAAGTCAAATTTTTGGAAACAGGCGAAAAGGTTAAAGTTGATCAGGTTATATATACTAAAATGAAAACTATTTTTCTAGCAGATACGAAATTTATAATTTTGTTTTTCTTATTTTACTCACAGGCTCATTTGGAGACAGTTATACCGGCTTTAGATAAATTAAGAATAGTGGTTAATGGTGCCTATCGGGGCAGTGAGGCTATTTTAAAGAAGTTGGATGAGAAGAACTACTGTGTGACAATAGAAATTTCAAGAGGTCCCTTAAAAAGACGTATTGTTGAAAAAGTACAATATGAAGATATTTCTAAAATTTTTTAAAACTGCTACAATAAAATAAAATATTTTTTAAAAACTGTAATGCATTTGTATGCAAAGATGATTAAACCTATTTTTAAATTACAAAGAAAATGGCTGTAATTAACTAATTACAAAAAATTATCAAAATCACAAACATAAAAACAATAGCAATATTGTAAAGTCAACAACAAATGTATAGTGAATTTCTTTTGGGAGAAATTCCTGTGGTCTCGGCAATATGTTTGACTTTAAAATGCTCGAAACTAATTTTCAACTTGATACAAATTATTATTTTATCTAACTTGCTCCACGTTTGACCAAAAAAGACGCTCTAGGAAACTTACAGAATAACTTCTTTCAGTCGAACTTTCATATTTTGATTAAATTTGTATATGTGATAGAGGATACTATATTAACAAACAAATGCTACTATATATAGTCCCAATTTCATGTGTATTACTTCTCATCGGGTAAATAAGACAATACGGGTAAAGCGTTGATTTTTTCCTTTAAAATTTTGGCAAATCTTCTTCGAAAAATGCTAAATAAAAGAAAATAATACCAACTGCTTCACTACATGTGCAAATGATTGAATGTTGTGTATGAAGTTACCAGACTTTTAGTGAATTATCAAACTAGCCAGATGATTAATTTTTAAGGGTGTTCTTTACACATTCAACTTTTTAAATTATTGTTGCGTTTACATCAGTTTTTAAACTCTGAGATTTTAAAAAAAAACATGGAAATCATTCTTAATAGAAAAAATTAAATTTTATAAGTAAAAAAGCTTTTTTATTTTAGAATCCAAAAAAGCAAAAAAAGTACAGATGAGTAAAAAAAACCATAAAAAAAAAAACAAATTTGTCTTCTATTATTATAATATATTAACAGTATCTAATTTTTCAGAAAACTTGTGATACCTATGATACTTTTTTGTGCACAGCCCTGAAAAACTTTGAATGCAGAAATTAAGAAGGATCAAGTGGTTACCTAATCCACCAGGTCGCATCTCGTTTCCTCTTAAAATATGGCCACAGTGTTATATGAAAGTAACGGAATTTAAAATTTTCAATATATGATATTGAAAATGGCCCATAGCTCGGCCCTGAAGCACAGACCTGAAAAACTTTGAATGCAGAAATTAAGTAGGATTAAGTGGTTACCTAATCCACCAGGTCGCATCTCGTTTCCTCTTAAAATATGGCCACAGTGTTATATGAATGTAACGGAATTTAAAAATTTTCAATATATGATATTGAAAATGGCCCATAGCTCGGCCCTGAAGCACAGACCTGAAAAACTTTGAATGCAGAAATTAAGTAGGATCAAGTGGTTACCTAATCCACCAGGTCGCATCTCGTTTCCTCTTAAAATATGGCCACAGTGTTATATGAAAGTAACGGAATTTAAAAATTTTCAATATATGATATTGAAAATGGCCCATAGCTCGGCCCTGAAGCACAGACCTGAAAAACTTTGAATGCAGCAATTAAGTAGGATCAAGTGGTTACCTAATCCACCAGGTCGCATCTCGTTTCCTCTTAAAATATGGCCACAGTGTTATAAGAAAGTAACGGAATTTAAAAATTTTCAATATATGATATTAAAAATGGCCCATAGCTCGGCCCTGAAGCACAGACCTGAAAAACTTTGAATGCAGAAATTAAGTAGGATCAAGTGGTTACCTAATCCACCAGGTCGCATCTCGTTTCCTCTTAAAATATGGCCACAGTGTTATATGAAAGTAACGGAATTTAAAAATTTTCAATATATGATATTGAAAATGGCCCATAGCTCGGCCCTGAAGCACAGACCTGAAAAACTTTGAATGCAGAAATTAAGTAGGATCAAGTGGTTACCTAATCCACCAGGTCGCATCTCGTTTCCTCTTAAAATATGGCCACAGTGTTATATGAAAGTAACGGAATTTAAAAATTTTCAATATATGATATTGAAAATGGCCCATAGCTCGGCCCTGAAGCACAGACCTGAAAAACTTTGAATGCAGCAATTAAGTAGGATCAAGTGGTTACCTAATCCACCAGGTCGCATCTCGTTTCCTCTTAAAATATGGCCACAGTGTTATATGAAAGTAACGGAATTTAAAAATTTTCAATATATGATATTGAAAATGGCCCATAGCTCGGCCCTGAAGCACAGACCTGAAAAACTTTGAATGCAGCAATTAAGTAGGATCAAGTGGTTACCTAATCCACCAGGTCGCATCTCGTTTCCTCTTAAAATATGGCCACAGTGTTATATGAAAGTAACGGAATTTAAAAATTTTCAATATATGATATTGAAAATGGCCCATAGCTCGGCCCTGAAGCACAGACCTGAAAAACTTTGAATGCAGCAATTAAGTAGGATCAAGTGGTTACCTAATCCACCAGGTCGCATCTCGTTTCCTCTTAAAATATGGCCACAGTGTTATATGAAAGTAACGGAATTTAAAAATTTTCAATATATGATATTGAAAATGGCCCATAGCTCGGCCCTGAAGCACAGACCTGAAAAACTTTGAATGCAGCAATTAAGTAGGATCAAGTGGTTACCTAATCCACCAGGTCGCATCTCGTTTCCTCTTAAAATATGGCCACAGTGTTATATGAAAGTAACGGAATTTAAAAATTTTCAATATATGATATTGAAAATGGCCCATAGCTCGGCCCTGAAGCACAGACCTGAAAAACTTTGAATGCAGCAATTAAGTAGGATCAAGTGGTTACCTAATCCACCAGGTCGCATCTCGTTTCCTCTTAAAATATGGCCACAGTGTTATATGAAAGTAACGGAATTTAAAATATTTCAATATATGATATTGAAAATGGCCCATAGCTCGGCCCTGAAGCATAGACCTGAAAAACTTTGAATGCAGAAATTAAGTAGGACCAAGTGGTTACCTAATCCACCAGGTCGCATCTCGTTTCCTCTTAAAATATGGCCACAGTGTTATATGAAAGAAACAGAATTTAAAAATTTCAATATATGATATTGAAAATGGCCCATAGTTCGGCCCTGAAGCACAGACCTGAAAAAATTTGAATGCAGCAATTAAGTAGGATCAAGTGGTTACCTAATCCACCAGGTCCAATCTCGTTTCCTCTTAAAATATGCTTCATAACAAATTCACAATTTTTATTTCAATTAAAAACAAATATTGTTTTTGTAATGTTTTGTTATTTTTTTTCAACATTTAATGTAACAGCTGATGGTAAAATTGACTGAGAATGAGAGAGAATAGAAATTACTAGTGTTATCATTCCTGGGTGAATTTCAATAAAATGGAATTTAACTATGGAATTTATCTTCACACACATCAAGTTTGATATAATTTGTATTAAAAATAAAAATTATGTTTTTTTCGACCTTTAATTGTGCAATGAAAATGAAAATTATTCAAATTCGAGGCCCTACTCTATATTTCTTTATTAGGATATTGTCCTAACAAATATTTATAGAGTTTTTGTTTTTAAATTTATTATTTGACCCTTTCAGGAATGTGTTGATAGATCTATTTCGGGAATTTTCTAGGTTCCCATCATCAGAACACGTTTTGAAAGTGGTAACAATCCCATGCCAAACATCAAACATTCATATAAACTAGTTTACTCACTACATGAGAACTAATTTACTCACTACATGAGAACTAATACTCCGTGCATACTCTAGTTTCAAGTTTTCGTTTGTCAAATTCCATACAAATTTTAAATCGAAAACTTGAAAACAACACAAGTTTTAGATGAACGTAGTATAAATATGGACTTTTTTATATAAAAAAAATTCGATTCTATTAACAAAACTAAGAATCTGTAGTGTTTTATAATTTCTGACGACTAAGAAAAATTGTCATATCCTATCAAATTCTGTGCTTTAAAATTATTTCCTTAAAACCGATTTTAGAATGTAGTAAATTCCGAAATCCAGTTTAAACTAGATTTCGAAATCTAGTACGTCTTACCATTTTGTACACTACCATACTCAATACAATTTTTAGGACTGGTTTCCAAAGAATCTATTCCAGAACAGTTTATTTTACCACCGGTTGCATATAACCAGTTCTATAACTGGCTCTTGAACCGGTTCTAAAGCAACATATTCTTGTTTGGATTTAAAGAACCTGTTATAAATAGGATGGAGTTCATACAAAAAAATCGGTTGCAGAACTGAAATTCAAACCTATTGTAATACATTACATATAAGTTGTTTTGCAACCTGTTATTTGGATTATGCTATTTTACTGAGTATAATCGAAATCTAGTTTAAACTGGATTTCGATGGCAAATGTGAATGCAGCTTAAAGATCTTTTGAATTTTTCAAAACTTTTTACGGTAAAAACATACGATTTTTAAAAATTATACAATACCATTTATTTACTTTTCAATTATTTTTATAAATTTTGCTAATTTTTCTTAATCATAGAATACGTTTTTGTCCTTAAAATAATGACCACATGGCGTAACGAAGAGAAAACCTTAAAATTCATGCTGCGTTTTCTGGTTTTCTGCTATTTTGCTGTATTTTTTTCTATATGGCGTCAGCAAAATGCTTGTCCTACAAAGGGCTGGCAAAACTATGACACATGTGTCACTAGAGTCACACGAACGGAGAAACGATGGCACGCGACATATTCTTGAATATTTTCAAATGTCTTAATTTTATTAGAAAATTAAAGTTAAAAAAGTTAACGGAGGTTTAAATATTTGTTTTCGGTATTAAAATACGTACTTTAAACCGAAAACGGTAAAAGTTTTCGGCATTCGAAATGATAAAGAAAAAGTTTAAAAAGGCCTAACGTATTTTTTTTTACAGATTTTTGGTAAACAAATCGTAAATTCGTTTTACAAGTTTTTTTTTTTTTTTTTTTTTTTTTTTTTTTATTAATTAATAATCATATAATTACAAATTATTTTATTATTATTATCCTAACCGAGCACTAGCTACTATGGCTTTCGGCGCGTTGAAGCTAAAACAGACCAGTCCCTCTGGTGGGAATCGAACCCAAGACCACCGCACTGATAAGCCAGCACGCTACCAACTAGCCTACCGGGGCGCACAGGATCCAGTATTAAAAATGGCGTTTTTATTGAAAATAATTCAATGTGCATTAAACCCAGATGCCGTATACTTATTTTCTAAAAACACAAAATTACTTTATATGTTAAGAGAATAAAGAACAAGCACGAGAAGATTTAATTATCTCGTTTTTAGCATTTAGGCGTGAACGTCATTCAAATTAATTTATTTATTAGTCCATTCACATGAACGAGATAACTAAATCTCCTCGTTTCAAAACACAAACAGTGTCGTTTTCCCCATAAAATATGTAATGACAAATTTAAGTCAATGACATTTTGTGTAGCAAAAATCGGCAAACATTTCGTGGAGTTTTACATTTATAGAAGTTTAAATGTTTTGATGAACAATTTCCGAATTTTAAAGCAAACGTGCTTTTTTAAAAAATTAATGAAGATGAAACCCGACACTTTATTACAAAAGAATAGATCTTTTTTTGACACGCAATAGAAAAATTCTTGCCAACCCTGTTTTAGAGTGTGTAATAGCGCGCGGTTAAAAAAAACCCCTGGGGTGTTATAAAAATTGATAAATGGTTTTTCATTGGAATCTGTTTTTTTTTTGTTGTTAGTATATATGGGTTTTCATATACTACCCAATTAAAAAAATTTGATATGGAGCTTTGTGTAGTCATATCAATTTCTGTATGATGCGATACGTAATCTTATAAAATTTCAAACGAAATATGAACCCCTATAACTGTATCTACTTGTATATATTTCGATCTAATCTCATATAATTGGATAAATGTCTAATAAAGGGTCCGCCAAATAACTTTTTTTTTTTTGAAAATGCTATAAAAAAAACTACTGAATATTTTCTCAAATTTCTTTTTTTATTTGAAAGTACAATCCTTCCGGTTAATAATGGAAAATAATTTCATTCAAATGGCTGCCTCGGCTGGCCATGCAGTAGCCTACACGATCGGTCCAATTTTTAAGCACATTATCGATTGTGTGCAACTGCATTTCACCAATGGCTTTTGGCAAAATCGGCATCTTCTGTAAGTCGATCGCAGGCCCACTTAGCGAAGCGAAAACGCATTGGATGGTCAGTTGGCTTCAACTCCTGAACCAATTGGACTTTGTATGGCGTCATACCAAGGTCTTTATGCAAAATTCGTCTCAATGATGTCTCCGAAATGTTCAATTGTTGAGAACGACGGTGAATTGATGTTGATGGCGCTTCACGCACACTTTCTGCCACAGCAGCAATATTCTCGGGTGTACGCACTGTTTTTGGCTTTTCACGCTTTGGTTTATCGATGAGGATGCCAGTTTCTTTCACTTTTTTCAAAAGATAACGAACATACGGAGCTGACGGTGCTTCTCTTCTTCCAAAATCCGTACGCAATTTTCGCACACATTCTTCAACATTACCATGATTTTCAAAGTAATGTCGCAATATTTACCAGCGTTGTTCAAGCGTATACACAACCATATTCGTTCAGCGGAAGGATAAAACTAATTATCTGTCAAATCAGACATGAGCTAAGTGTGACCATTCACGAAATAAGCACTAGTTGAAAAAAAAAAACGTTAGATGGCGGACCCTTTATAATAATATCCGAATTATGGCCGATAGAATTGTATTAGATTGTATCAGTTCTAATTGTATCATTGTATCAGTATGCGGTACTATTAACACTCACAAAAGTAAGATGGTTGAAATGACTAAAACTTGCAGTTAAAATGACTTCAAATGTAGTCAAAAATGCGATGACTGTATTTGGTATAAAAATGACTAACCATATAGTCATTTTAACTATTTATAAAACAACTACAATAGTATTGAAAAAGACTAACGAAGCGGTCAAATACAACTAAAATTAAAGGAATGCATAAACCATAAAAGTCACTGGACTGTAATAGTGAAGAAAACTATTTATATAAATACACACAGAGAAATAAAGTGCCAACCGAATTGAAAAGTGTATTTTAATGGTAACAACTTATAAATTCAGTTAGTACAACGATATTTACATTAGATTTCTGAATATTTTGGGGGTTGCAACTAAAATTCAGTTGAATTAACAGAACTTTGTTGTGAAAACTAATGTTCGGTACACTCAAAAAAATAAGTTAGTACAAAAGTTAGTAAAACGTCTTGTAAATCAGGTATACTATTTTTTAGCAAATTTTTTTGCTAAAATCGTGTTTTCAGCTAAAATTTTTGTTATACTTATTCAGCACTTAACTGTTTTACACTAAAGCTTTACTAATGTTTTACTAATTAATTTTGCTAAAAAAAAATTGTGCTGATAAGCACATTAATAGTGTGGACGACAACCAGATTGAAAGATATACGCAGAATGAAGCAGATGTCGCGGCATGTCAAGATGTAGTAGAGAAGAGGAAAATGATACTAAAAAGTACAACTCTAATAAGACATATAAAAAAATCAACCATGGAAGACTTTTGTATCTGTTTTTCATACATAAAACAAAATTGAGGATTAAAACAACTTAAATTTTGCGTTGTCACCGGCTTGTGAAAATAATTGTCTATTAATAAAATAAAAGACAAAAGAAAATATTTAAATTTAGTATGTATTTCTATAATAAATGTTAATAGATTAATAATCTAGTGTGGTCAAATTGCAAACAAACATATACAGACATGGAGACAGAGTAAAGCGAAAGACAAAGACACACATCTTAGGTAGATTTTTATGGTTCCTTTTTCTTATTGCAAAAAAAGGGTTGTTTTTTTCGTTTCGTTTGTTTTTGTTTATTTTTTCGTTTCGTTTCTTTAATTATCTTCGGCAGTTGCGTCCTTTAAAAGAAAGCTTCATTTAGACAACCATTGATGTAAGTAGTTGAAAGAAAATTTTTGTTATGTTATATATATTTATTTCTATATATTTTCAGATATTAAATTAATTCATGTCGTCAATGTGGGAAAATGAAAATTTTTATATTTCGTAATTATTGTAAATTATTTTTAAAAGAATCACAAAAATATGTTTTATGATTTTCAGCAAATATATTAACTAAATTACAATTTATTTACAATTTTTTTGCGTTTTTTTTTTCAGTCTACTAAAATTCAGAAAAAAATTTATTAATATTTACCAAGGCTTTTTTATTTCAAATCTACTAAGTGCTAGCAAAACTTTTGCTGAATCTACTAATTTTGTTGCTAAAAATCAGCTCGCTGATTTTCAGCAAAATATTTTGCTGACATTAGCAATTTTTTGCTAGCACCCTCCTGACTAAAATTTTGCTGACTCAGCAAAATTTTTTGCTGACTTTACAAACTTTTTTTTGAGTGTAGTAAAACCGACTGAAATTCGTAATAACCAAATTTGAGTAGTAGTAACCAAATTTCAGCTGGCAAATAGCTACATTTTTCTCTGTGTGTATAAAATGTGTAATTAATTATAAATTTAAATATTAACTAAATTAAGGGGGGACATTACATTCGCGGCAGAGAAAACAGACCTTTTTTTAAAAATTCATAACTCAGTCAAAAACAAACATTTTTCATTTATATATGCCATATACAATTCTATATTGTTCGATATGTAATAAGATGTAATTACATGTGGTGTCGTATCCAAACATTTATAGGAATTAAATTTTATATACATAAACAAATACATTTACATACAGTAACATATATAAAGGGTGATTTTTGAGCAACTTTCTTTTTGGCAACACTGTTTTTGGCAGCTGTTTTCGTGTAACATGTTACTGTTAAACATGTTCAGTTTGGTCTATAATTTAACCATGAATCGACTTACAAACGAACAACGCTTGCAGATTATTGAATTTTATTATCAAAATTCATGCTCGGTTAAGAAAGTGCAAATTGTGCAAATTTGGTTCAGCGAAGAAGCTCATTTCTGGTTGAATGGATACGTGAACAAGCAAAATTGACGTATTTGGTGTGAAGAGCAGCCAGAAGCATTGCAAGAACTGTCAATGCTTTCCGAAAAATGCACTGTTTGGTGAGGATTATGGGCCGGTGGCATCATTGGACCGTACTTTTTCAAAGAATACGTAGGTAGTAACGTTACTGTGAATGGCGAGCGCTACCGTGCGATGATTACAAATTTTTGTTGCCCTAAATGGAAGAGCTGGACTTACGTGCCATGTGGTTTCAACAAGACGTTGTTAAATGGAACACAGCACGCGAAACAATGGCCCAATTGAAAAGCGAAACAGATTATTTCACTTTGAATTTTAACGTATTTTTCAGACAATTGCAATTAATACTATAATTAATATGCAATTTTATTTAATTTTAATTGTGAAAGGCGTGGTAGAGAAGAATGAGTGTATTTTTATAAAAATCATAACTACATTGTAAATTTTCAATTTTTCTGAATCAGACTGCGCAGTTTCTGGTATTGAACCTTCGTCAGTGACCCTGTTTTTTTTTTTTTAATAATGTAATATTTGTTATGTTTTTATTTGTTCGATTGCGTCTATATGAAATTTTCTGTGCAATCACTGACCGTGGTATAGATAAACTGATTTCTAATGCCACATGCACTCGCACTACACGTTAGACAGAGCGCTTTAGGCCACTGATCTATCGTCAGGTCGAGTTTTGTTGTGATTAAAACTAGTTTTATTCAATACACGGTGTTTTTGTTCTTGCATACATAATTTCAGAAGTACATCTGCAACAACACAACAGTTCTATTTTTAAAAACTTACCTCACTCTAATGTCCACTGTTTTCCCATATGATGTAAGTGATGCCACGTTTGGGTCGGTCAATTGGCCGCCTAGACTATGGGGCTATCTTAAGGCTCATGTCTATAGGGACAAGCCCGCAACGGTTGACGCACTGGAAGCCAATATTGAAGAATTTATTCGTGAGATACCGGCCGATATGTATGAGAGAGTATGCCAAAATTGCACCCAGTGTATGAACCATTTGAGGCGTATCCGCGGTCAACATTTACATGAAATCATCTTTAAACATTGAATTATTTATGTAGATCCTTCTATCGACTCAAATTAAGATTTCATACATTTCTCTAAATTTTGGGTTTTTTTTTTTAATCAAATCCGAAAGCACTTAAAAAATCACCCTTTATTTATATAAAATTTTGCATGATTATATATAAACGTTTTTACTCGGGTATACATAAAGTACATATGTATATAAAATTATATGTATACGGCGATACATAACGCCAACAATACTTACCCAAAGTTTTAATGGAAATCATTAAAGTGGAAACGTGAAAAAAATGTCAAGCATACAAGACTGGAATTTAATTAAATTCTTTGGATTTTTTTTAAAGCAGATAAAGCAGTACTATTTGTAAGAAAGTAGAAAGTTTTTTAATAATTTAAAACCGTTGCTAGGTAAAAATAAGTTTAATTTAATATAAGAATTATGGAATTTTGACACTGTCTGCCATATGATGAACAAATCGTAGTGGATCAAATTTAAAAATATTTATATGTCATCCTCTGAATCACTAAAATTACCTTATTTTTTTACCATGTATGTAATTTTGGCAGTGTATGATATTAATGTAAATTAGAGAGATAGTTGTGCCCTTACCAGAAATATGGAAATCTGCCTAATAACGCCTGAGAATACCATATCAGGTGCAGGTCTGACAAATTATGCCAGCTACACTCAAACAAAAAAGTTAAGTAAGTCAGCAACAAATTTTCAGTCTGGTTGATGTGCTAATCAACACAATTTTTTTAGCAAAATAAATTAGTAAAACATTAGTAAAATATTAGTAAGAATTTAGTTCAAAACAGTTAAGTGCTGAATAAGTATAACTAAAATTTTAGTATAAAACATAATTTAAGCAAAAAATTTGCTGAAAAATAGTATACCTGATTTACAAGATGTTTTACTAACTTTTCTACAAATTTTTTTTTTGAGTGTAGCGATAAATAAAATCCTGGACCACCTTCCTATAATTGACGAAAAGACGTTGCTATAAAAAAAGAGCAGAATGGGTAGGCATTAGAAAATTTACCACTTCGTTAACGCGGTGGAAATAGTTGAAATAATGCCCTATTCATTCGACTGTACAATACAGATAATTAGTGTCCGACCGACGACTTCGGCCAAAAAGCGATATTTAGTAGATTTTTTTGGTATTTGGAGACAATGTGGACAAATTTTGATATTGAAAACATATTTGTTGAGCCGTTTCAATTCGATGTTGAGCCATTTTAATTCGATTTTAAGTAAAAAATTTAAGGAACCTAGAAAATTTCCGAAATAGATCTATCAACACATTCTTAAAAGGGCCAAATAATAAATTTGAAAACAAAAAATTCTATAGACTATTTGTTAGGACAATATCCTAATAAAGAAATATAGAGTATGGAATCAAACTTGAAAAGTCCGAAGTTTAGCTTTGAAGTTTAAAAATCGGACTACGAAGTTTTTCCCATTTGGTCCATTGTTCGGAGGCCGATTATTAAATTCATTGCTTAACTACTTTTCTTTAAATTTGACACTCAAAATTGGATCTAATAAGTCCAATAAACATTTTTTCCTTTAGAAATGTTGAGGTTAAGAAGAAGAATAAATGTTTTTCTCTAAAAATTATAAACACTATTAATTTTTAAATCAGACTAGACTAGTTTCTGCCTTTTTATGGACAGGCTCATCAGTGCTTTTCCATTTAAATTGTATTATTATTTGTGTCTTATAATTGTCAGATTGTCTCTATATGATAAATTTTTCAACAACCTGCGGCTGTAAGAATCAAACCTGCGCTCATCTTACATTACAAACGTAACAATACCAAGTCATGACCGTTTAGAGATCACACCCAAGTATGGCCTCGAATCTAATGCAGCTAAATTACAGTTTTCTTTCCTATTAGCTTTTTCTGTTATTGTATATTATACTCAGAAGTGACAACACTAACAACACAAATATTCTATTTTTAGATATTTGTTTATTTTTCTAATCTCCTCCGTCTCTATTTCACAATCTTACCAGATTGACGTATGGTTTTTACGTTCAGGGTTGACAACTTTTGCGTTTTAAGTTGAGACAACGCCACAGGGTAAATTTTATAATGTATTTTAGTACATTGTTATATTAACGTCCATTTGTCAAATTTGTCCATCATACTTTTAAGTACCGAATACCGAAAAAAAGTATTTTCTGGCCGAAGTCTTGGGTCGGACACTACAGATAATAGATAACAATATATCAGCTCTTGTAGGAAACACTGTCCAACAATAGCTGTAACAGCCACTACCACACAGATTCGCTAAATGCTCCTCCTTCCTTAAAGCCGGCCAAAAAGTATTCAGATATTTCCGGTTTGGAGGCCGCCTACACAGATCCATAAAAGTAAATTGGATTATCTAAATTTATTTTCATCGGGATAAACATTAATTGCATTTATAGTAATTAAATGTGCTAAAGTCCCAAAACTTATTTAACAAATTGTGAAAAGCAATCTAATGTAGGCGTGTCCCTATCCGGATTTCATTCCTGCCTAAGGAAATCTTCAGGGGACTTTGTTATTAGAATTTCTATTCATAATGCTGAAGAATTCCGTGTTATACGCTTTTTCCCTCTGAAATTATTCAGGGATATTTAGCTTCTTTGTAGGTTTCGACTAGTTCAGGCACGGCATCCATATTAAAGACATCAACATCTAGTCTCCACGACAAAATGTAGAGTTGAATTGTAAAGTATTTCTGTGGCGGCCGTCGATTGTGGAGTTAAGGAAAAAGGAACTTAAAACTGTGTAGAATAAAACAGTGAATCGCGCTGAGTGGAGTTCCCTCACGGATCATGTTTAATTTTTACCCTTCCGGACTCTTGGCATAACCTGAAAGGGTGTAAATAATGTCTTATTCTGCCGGCGATACTGGTTTAAAACCAGATTATATATAAGCCACAGTCTAAGCCAGACTAAACCCTTTTAAAAGAAAGCTCCTTGTGCATCTCGACCTTTTGCGATTAACCACGGCACACTCTTTAGAGACATCCAATCTCCACAGCAATATGTAGAGTTGATGGTAGATATGAGTGGTCAGGGGTGGATAGCGTGTGAATTTCCCTTTAATTTGAATATTTTAAATAAATCATTGGTTCACTCAGAATATTCTTACAGTAGTAGTTTTTTTAACTGTTATTGTAGTAATTTTTCTTTGAGAATTTGAAAAACGACTGGACAGTCATTTAAAAAATAACTAATCAAAAATACTTTACTTCAGTAACAGTTGTTTTGAGTAGTTATTTTAGTATTTTAATAAAAAACTACCAAAAAAGTAATTTTGCATTAAGCAGTTAACTTTAGTTATTTAAAAATAGAGGATTATATCGAGTTTTTAAAAATTCTCATTGAGTTTATATATATTTTTATTAAAAAATATTTTTTAAATACCATAAAAGTAACTGCAAAAAACAATAGTTTTTCAACTTATGTAGTCGTTTTATGTTAATTGTTTTTATTGTTTTGTTGCTCGTTTTTATGGTTTATGCATTAATTTAAGGTTAATAGTCGATTTTCTACAATTGTAGTTGTTTTATCAATAGTTTAAAATGGCTACATGGTTAGTCATTTTTATGACAAATAGAGTCATCGCCTTTTTGACTACATTTGTAGTAATTTTAGCTGTAATTTTTTGTCATTTCTACCTTCTTAATTTCCTGAGTGTACTACCATTTAATTTTTATTGTTTTTCCTCTACAACATATCCAAGATTAACTAAAATCTGTTGTAGTTTTTTGTAAGCCTTAAGCTTGAAGGCCACCCCACCCTTGTCCACCCATATCAATTATTTGCAATATTTGACAATTCGTAATAACAATAACGGGAAATAGATATGGATGGACAGAAATGGAAAGCGTGTGAAATTCGCCTTTAGCTTGATAGGAAACACCCACGCTATCCACCCCTGTCCACCCATATCTACCATTTCCCAGTTCTGAAGATACTAAATGCAATTTTCAAAAGAGCCATTTTCAAACATCAATTCGTATCGTCAATACTGGGATATAGTAGCTAGGGATGGGCAGAGATGGAAAGCGTGTGAATTTTCCCTCAAGCTTAAATCTTGATTCACACGCTATCCACCCCAGTCCACCCGTATCTACTATTTCCCAGTATTATTGATATGAAATGTCATTTTCAAAAGAGAAATTACAATAATTTGACAATTCGTATCACCAGTAATGGAAATTGCACCTAAGGCTTAAACTTGATTCACACGTTATCCACCCGAGTCCACACGTATCTATTAATTATACGAAATGTCATTTTCAAAATAGAATTTACAATTCGTATCACAAATACTGGGAAATAGTAGTTATAGGTGGAGAGGGCTAGATAGCGTAATTTCCTCTTACATTTGTTTAATTTTAATGAGAAATTCAATAATCATGCCTTTTTGTAGTTAATTTTATACTTTTTTCATTTTGGTAATATGTTTGTTAAAAACCCGATAATCCTATTTAGTTTTTTTAGTGTAAAATACAACACTGCTTCGGAAATACAGCTCTGTATATACTTCAACAAACTGAACACAGCTTAGTCGTTAACATCTCTGTATTTGTTTGTTATTCAATATATATATATGCTTATCTCTTTCTAGCACATTCATTTCCCGCAATATTAGCAAAACAAGTCATCACTATATTTTCCCCACATAGGATTTTCATCTATTTATTTCCATTTTTATTATCATTTGTTTTATAAATTTTACAAAGAAAGTTTGTCGCAGTTTTCTTCGTTCGGGAAGAGAAAAACTGGATCTTTTTCTTTTTTTTGTACAATAAATTTTCTGATTAAATTTTTTAATAAATTGAAAAAAAATTTAACAAATTTTTAAACAAAATTGTGTGTGATAGTGTTAAATAAAGGGAAATATAACGTGGTGTTTAATCAATTAACGAAATTTGTGTTTAAATAATATTGTGAAATAAAAAAAAATTTCTTGGTAATTGACGCAGTAAAAAAAAACGTAATAATTTAAAAAAACACATTGAAACTAAAGGGAAAATAACAATTTAGAGGGAATTATAAAAAAATTCGAATTTAATAAGGTGGGTTATTATTAAAACCAATATTACTTATAAGAATTTTATACATGAAAAGAAAAAAACTTTTTTTTATTCTATAGCAATTTTTAATTTTCTTTGTTTTTTTCTTACAAAAAAAATCCAATAAGTTCAATGAGATTTATACAAAAGAGACAAGTGTAGTGTTCAATTTGTAATTTGTTGTTGTGTACCTTGTTTTTAGTGCATTTACACACTATCTCTTTCCTTTTTGGTACTCACTGCAATTGTTATATGCAGTTTTAGTCACTTTGTCACTTTTTTTAATTGTCAAGTCAGCTTTTTTTTCAAATAAAACTTGGTAATTTGTATGGTAATTACAAGAAATTAAAGAAAATTTTCGTTATTTAACGATTAATTAAAGCCATTGTAATATTTAAGTGTATGTGTGTGTGTGTGTTTGAAGGTTATTTTATTGTATTTTTCACATTTTCTTTTGTGGCCCCATTTGTGTTAATAGCCTTGAACTTTGTTGTTGGTTTTGTATGTCTAGATGAAATTAAAGAAAAAAAAATATGTTTTAGGTATTTTTTTTTTAATCAAATAATTGCTTTTTTATCTTTATAAATAAGCTATAGCTTAAAATTAATATAATATTTAAGAAATTAAATCTTTGACCAACAAAGGCCAAGACAATTTTATTAATTAGCATTTCTCCCTCCTTTTTTCCACTCCTTTTTAACCTTTTTTTTTGTTTTTTTATTTAATTTTTTTATTTTTAATTAAGTGTTGATAAAGGGTGCCGTGAAATAACTCCCAAATGAAATAACTCCCAAAAAAAAAAAAAAAAAAAAATGAAATAACTCCCAAAAATTTTCCATACAAATTGGAATTTATTTCAATATGAAATAACTCCCAATGCGTTAGGACTTATTTCACAATCTTCTGTTAGAAATTATTCCATTATGAAATAAATCCCAAATGAAATAATTCCCAACCAGGTTTTGTTGGGAGTTATTTCATTCCTTTTTTGGCATTGGGAGTTATTTCACTTTTGTTGGGACTTATTTCATTTTCATTTTTAAATGTGATTTTATCGTTGGGAGTTATTTCATTTCTATCAAAATTACATTTTGGTAAATTATATGCATTTGTAACGGTTCGATTCCCACCAGAGACACTGGTCTGTTTTCGCTACAACGCGCCGAAGGCCATAGTAGCTAGTGCTCGGTTAGGGTAATAGTATATAATTTGTAATTATTTGATTATTAATTAATAAAATAAAAAAAAAGAAATAGTAAAGTGTTATACGTAAAAGTCGAAAATCAAATTTATTTAAAAAAATTCGGAAGCTAGAGAAAGAAATTATACGTGTTTCGAAGAAAACGTATTACGACATAAGGTCCACACTTCAGTGTTGAAACATATCAGTAATATTGAAGTTTCTTTTGTGTCGCACGCAGAAAAATCTTTAGCGGTAATCACTCTTGATAGAAAACTTTTTCTTGGAGGAAACATTATCGATTTCTTTTTCATTAAAGAGTGAGCGTCTTTTTTAGCAAGTTTGTTTTCAACACTGTCAGCTGATCTTTGTTTACATTTGTTCTAGGCTGAACACGTTTTTCACCAAATGTAATTAAAAGTTAAATAAGCAAAATGCCAAAAACATCAGAAAAAATTAAAATAATTAAATTTATAGTGGAAAATGCAATAACACAAATAGATTTTATGCAATATGAAATTATCTTGTGACGCTTAAAATCAGTTGTTCTTCTGTCAAAAAAAGTTTTTCTTGTTTTCTACTACAACTTACTCAAGGTTTGAGTCAAAGAAATTTCCTATCAAGAAAAGGAGAATCGAAGAAAACGAGAAAAAACAAATCCCATACATTTTGTTGTTGTATCTTTCAAAAGTTTTCTTCTTTTCTCGTTTTCTTCGATTCTTCTTTACTTTTCTATCAAGAGTGATTACCGCTTTTATTTCGCGAAGCCGCCTGCCGCGTTCTACGGAAGAAAAAAACCCTTAAGAGCGGCCGAAGGCCGCCACCCAGAAGAACCTGTTTTTCAAATCAGATGTCAAATCCGTTGAAATCTTATATTTTTAAGACATCTTTATAATATGTTTAATATTATGTACATTTTTACATTTATTTATGAAATAAATAGAATTCGATGTTTGAATTGGGAATTATTTCATTTTTTTGGGACTTTTTTCATTGGGAGTTGTTTCATTCTTTGTTGGGAGTTATTTTGTTACTATGAAATAACTCCCAAATGTTGGGGCTTATTTCATTTTTTCTTTGGAGGTTATTTCATTTATTAAAATTGGGACTCATTTAATTTTTTTTGGGACTTATTTCATTGGGAGTTATTTCATTGGGACTTATTTCATTTGGGAGTTATTTCACGGTACCTTGATTTAGTGGTTACAAAAGAACATTTTTTTTATATCGCATTTTAAATCTAAAAAGACTCGGGGATAAAAAATGTAACTAAAATAAAAACTGACTAAACTCTACGGACATAAGTCGGGTTTATTTTAAATTTTTACGATTGATAAAACTTTTTGTGCTGATTCCTGCACTGTGGGTAAAATTGAACTTTTTTTTGCAGTAAATTTGCATACAGTTCACAGTTTTAAACAAATTTGAAAAAAAAAAATTAAATTTTTAAAATTGCTGATTACAACGAAGAGAAAAACATAAATTTTAATATGCTCATTTGGAAAACATCACTGGTTACTTAATTTTTGAAAAAACTCTAGTACTTTCTCTTTTAGTTTAAGCAAAGGATAGCTTAAACTACAATATACAAACTACGATATAAATTTATGCCTTAAAAATATGGAATCTGTGACAAACCCTAATTAACAAATTTCAGATAAAAATCTTTAAGTATGTTTTTTTTTCTGATAATTTTGATGTAAGCTCAACCACTTGCACTTACATTAATTGAATACAATTTTATTTACAAATACAATTAGACTTGTGTTATCAGTTTTTCGTCAAAATGAATCAAAAATGATTATTAATATTAATATTTTTTAGAGAGGGAAGTTAGCTAACTTCCCAACAGTTAGCTAACAGTAAAAACCGCTGTTTACCTGTAAGGGAGTAATTCAAAAAGAATCCCTTAAAAACCTGCTTACATATGCCATGATTTTTATATGGCGAATTCGCACTTGGAAGCATTATTTTGGACAAATAAGCGCATCATAAAGTATTATAAATACTAATAATAAATAAATAATAATAATAAAATCTTCATTTACATAACTGAGCCCTTAGGGCCTTATATGGCTAGTTAAAGCAAAATGTAATAATTTGGACTTGTATACAGGCAATGTATAAGAAAATTTTCTAAATTCCCTTGGCAAAGCATTCCAAATTTTAGGAATCCGAACCTGAAATGATTTTGCAAAAATATCCAAATGACTGGGGATTTTGTAGTGGCCGAAGTAGGAGTAATTTCCGTTTGAAAAGGCAAAAAGTCCCTAGGGACCTTCTCACTCATCGGAGGGTTAATTTGAGAAAAATACCGAGATTTACAGAAAAAGAAAAAATAACAAATTTATTACTGCAAAATGCAAAATTCTTTCGTTTTAAACTGGATTTTTCGATATTTTTTATTAATTTTTAAATTTTTCCTAGATAACACAAAATACATTTTTTTGACGGCGGAACAGTCAGCTGTTTGTTTGCTGATAAATTTATCACGCGTGTTTACCACAGTTTTTTGTGTGGTATTTCTCAACAGCGTGGTAAATTTTAGTGCAATACATTTTGTTGTTGGTTCTGGTAAATTCTGATAAATTTATCAAACGTTCACCAATAACCAAATTTACAAGGGTTATTTACTACCAAGAGTGAATACCGCTAATAATTATATTTATGTTTTTACCGCACCACGTGCATAAACAGATAAATGACTAATTATTTTTCATAACATACTAATCACTCGGGAAAACTGGTACAGATCGTTTATAATGCACGATATGAAACTTTCTGCATTAAAACCTACATCCTTGTATGATATTAGGGAAATCTGCTTTCAACCTGAATCCAATGTAAGGAAAAACAGTAAGCTCAACTTTTTTTGTTTATTTTTATACCAAAATTATTCGTTTCTTTTGCTGGTTCTCAATATAATGTTATAGTAAGCACTTACATCAGCACATTTATTTTATCCTGCTTCTAAAAAGACGAACATTTTACATTGGGTAGAGCATTTTTAATTAACTTTTCTAATCTGTAATATTTTTGTATTGAAAAATTTTATTTTTGGAGAGGATCCTCTTATAATTTATTAGATTCAATTATATTTTCAAAATGCATGGTCTTTAAATTTATTTTCTAGGGCTACATGTTTTCCCATACAAAACTCATGTTTTTCTCTAAACACAGTATAAGCTCGAAAATTTTTATAGTGTGTTGTTAATAGGTATTGAAAAAATGTACATTTTTAAATTGGTACCAAATAGGTACTTGTTTTAGTTATCATCCCTGATAACTGTTGTAAGTAGTAAATAAAAAGGGCTTAATAGAAACGTATAACTTTTGTAAAAAAAATAAATAAATTTATTGATTACAGTCACTTAAGCAATAATTTCATAAACTTTATCCAAAAAATTCATATTTTTTTAATTTGTGTCAATATTTTTTCATATTGCACAAAATGGCAGACAATAAAACGACTTAGTCCCATCTTCGTCATAAATAAATAACTCAAACAAGGTCAATTGACGTTGGTTTTTTGTTTTATTGTCTTGTTTTGTAAAACAAACAGCTGTTTCTTTTTTATCTAAAAACAACAAAGAAAATCTCTTAGAAATTTATATTAAATTTATATTTATCTTAGAAAATCATTTTAATATCTATCCCTTTTCTAATTTGCAGATCATATTTTCAATACAATCTCAACTTTTGATTTTTCTACCTTAGAATGGATTCTGATGAAGATTCCTTTGAAATAGATAATGTTGATTCGGGCAATGTTTCATCGGGAGATGATGGTGATGATGATTTTCCTATGGATGATATACCCTCAGTACATGAACGTCAGGCCGAAAACGATGAATATCATTATGAAGTATTGACAACAGAAGAAATTGTTTTGCATCAAAGAGAGATAATTGATGAAGTTAAAGGGGTTTTTAAAGGTAAGATTAACAATTGTAAAGAATAATTAAATGTTACTTTCCGAAAAACTCTCAAAACTAATTTAGTACATACTATATAAAACTAATAGAAAATTTGTCCGTTTCGAAAACTGAGGTTGTTGCGATAACCGAGTCATAATTTTTTAGGGATTCATAATTTTTTATGGTTTAAATTGAAAAAAACAAATTTTATCATTCATTTTAAATCATTTTAGTGGGCGTTGTGGTGTAATGGTTAGCGCGTTGGACTGTTACACAGATGGTCCCGGGTTCGATTCCCGGTGACGACAACATCAATTTAGAAAAATAATATGTATGAGTTTTCTATCACTTATATGTATCGCTGCGCCCACCTTCGGTGTTCCCATAGCACTTAACCCCACCGAAGTAAAATAATGAATCAGGGCTATGAAACAAAAAGCTTCAATAAATTCGCCAGCTCTACATCAGGTGGCGAGCAACAACTGTTCTAAGACTTATCTACTCTCGCAATAACAGTGTTGTCATGTTTGAAGCCCTTCATCTTTCACCACCTTTCATCTCTCCACTAATCCCCTTTCCAAAGAAAGCAACACAGTAATTTATAGGAAGAATTTCCTGAGTGTTGCTTCTCTTTAAAAAAAAAAAAAACATTCCAATTTACATACAACGGATACACGATTTTTTTTAGCGGAAAGTGAAATGTTTCTGCGTCTTTGCTTCATAAACCACTTGTACAAGGGCTTTCCCATTTCAACATTCGCAACGAAGTATTTTAATGCAGCTTCATTTTTCTGATTCTGGATATTGTTGATTTGTGAACTTTATAATCATCGCAATTCACTTTTGCAGATATGCCCCTATCAAGGTTATTAACAATATCACTTTTTTGTTTTAGTGAAAGTTTTACAAGTTTTGTAATCACCGGCATTTTATTCAATACAAATCTACAAAAAAAAACAATGCATATTTCAGTACTCTTGGAATAGCGGTAAATCCAAAACTAATTTCAAACGCAATAAATAGCAGCAGTAACATTTAAAAACACCCGTGTAAAAAAATTATATATATTTTATATTTAAGCATATATAGCATCATATATAATTAGATATTATTATATATGCGGTCGACTATTCACAAACTAGTTTATATGGATCTATATAAAATTGTATATAATTATATATGGTCCAATATATAATTATATCTGAATTATATAATTATAACTTATTATATCAGATTTTATAGAATTATATGTAGTTATATATAGTTATATCCATTAATATCCGTATATATTATTTAATATGGCTTATATAATTTTTTTTCAACCGGGAGCTTAATTTTGGTATTTTTTCTTCTTCTAAATTATACATACCTATATCATGTGTTGTTAATTCGAAGTAGAATGTTTATAAAGCGTTTTTATTTTTTTTATATTTAGGAAATATAAGCAGTAATTTACGTCATTATGTATCATTTACTAAATGACACGTAATATTTGTTTGTTTGCATGCTATTTTTTAAAGAGTTACATCTACCCGAGTAAAAAATGTATATTGTATATATCAAATCAAAGACTTACATGAGGTATTTGGTGCTATATAAATATATACATATAGTTCCATAAAATCTAATATAGTCAGATATAAAAATATATAATTATATCCGAAAAATGGGTACATATGATTTTATATACTTATATAAAATTAGATCTAATTTTATAAGGCAGATATAATTATATATTCGACCATATATAATTATATATAATTTTATATAGCACCATATAAACAATTTTTTTTTATTAATCAGCAGCAGATATAATTATATCTAATTACATATGGGTTATATATGAATATATTTAATTGTATATAAATATATATAATATGATTGATATAATTTTTATTGTTAATAAAAATTATGATTTATTCGACCTTTATTGTGCAATGAAAATGAAGCTATTCAAGTTCGAGGTCGTATTCTACATTTATTTACCAGAATATTGTCCTAGTAAATAAATTTATTTACTAGGACAATATTCTGGTAAATAAATGTAGAATACGACCTCGAACTTGAATAGCTTCATATATATAATATATATACATTTTTTACTCGGGTAACTATATATAATTATATCCACCAATTTCCGTATATAATTCTATATAATATGATATGCCTTATAAAGGGTCCGCCAAATAACTTTTTTTTTTTTTGAAAATGCTATAAAAAAAAAAACTACTGAATATTTTCTCAAATTTCTTTTTATAATTTGAAAGTACAATCCTTCCGGTTAATAATGGAAAATAATTTCATTCAAATGGCTGCCTCGGCTGGCCATGCAGTAGCCTAAACGATCGGTCCAATTTTTAAGCACATTATCGATTGTGTGCAGCTGTATTCCACCAATGGCTTCACGAATATTGTCCTTTAAAGCGTCAATTGTCTCTGGCTTGTTGTCGCACCCCACAAATAATAGTCCAACGGTGTCAAATCGCAGCTCCGAAGTGGCTAAACGACATCAGCTCTGCGGCTGATAATGCGATCTTCAAAAACAGGGCGCAAAACATCGAGTGTAGCTTCGGCTGTGTGGCACGTAGCGCCGTCCTGTTGAAACCAAATGTTGCCAATATATATGTACATTTTTCAATCGGGCACATATGAATTTAAAAAGCCATATGAAATAACAATTGAAGGGCTTATTGCAAAAACTTGATAAGGCACATTTAATTTTTGGTTAGTTTTCGCCTTTTAAAAGGTGAATAAATTTAGGAAATATGGCTACGTTAGTAAATTTATAGTGTTTAATCAAGAATTTATTCAATATTCAATCAACGGATGTCTATAAACATATGAAATTCTTTATAATAATAATAGCAAAGGATAAATCATTACAATTTTGAATTGTTTCTAAAAAAGAATTAATCAAAATCTAACATTTTAACTTAGGAAAATTTATTTGAATCTAAAAATATGTTTGTATTTAAAAAAGTTCTTAAAACTTGACAATTTTGCTACAAAAGTCTTTAATTTAATACTCGCTGTTTTTCTATATGAAATGTGTCCCAACAATTTTTAGAAACTAATTAATGAAAAAGTCCTTACAAGGAACATACATATTCTCGGAATACATCTAATTGCTATTAAATTTTGAAAGTGTCATAGAGAAGCTAAAACTTCACTCAGACAAAATCTAAAACTTGAGGGATTTATTTATAATTATTTTTTTAAGTTGGTTACCATTTTACCAGTGAAAAGTTTTACAAAAAATCAAACTAATTTTTGAAGTAGTAAAAATACAAAACTTTACAAAAATATTATGCGCATTTTTAAAAGATTATCTTGATTTTATAAGATTATGGTTATTATCTTATTTGAGCAATATTAAATCTTCTATATAATTAGTCAATTGCATGCACATTTATGACTCAAAAGATGACCACAAAAAAAAACTCAATATTTTTCTATCAAAGGAAATCTTCCAAAGAAATGACTCTAAAAAAAAAAACATATTTTTAATCTAAAAATAATATAAACTACAATTTAAAAAACGGATGGCTTTTAGATTATTTTCATATTTTCAAACAATAATGAAATTAAAAAACCAATAAATTTAATGAGTCATTTTAAAATTTTATTTCAGCACTTTTAGAAATTGCTAAGTTTTCATCATATTTTGTATCGATAAACAAAACTTTCATTTATAACAGAAATATAACAATTTAGTTTCTTATTTGTTCGATAAGAAAAATGTGCGTCAGTTGTTTAAGTATCGTATCATTTAAAACAAATCCAAATTTTTTCAAATTATTAGGTCCACACCAAACCGAGCTTCCTTGTTAAAATTTGTTGTTTTTGTTGTTAGATTCTTTAGCAAAATATTTAGAAACAAATATTTTTTTTACAAATGATAAAAATGTGCCATTTAATATTTTTTTTCTTAAAAAAAAAATTACTTACCATCTCACGCAGCCTTTTTCGTCGGGTCTGGTTAAGGAATGTATCGATTCTGTAAATCGTCTAGGACTTAACAACTTCTTGACACTGGGCTGGGTTCCTGGCCATGAGGGGCATGAGGGCAACGAACGGACTGACTGTCTAGCCAACTGCGGAGCTCGTCGACAATTCATTGGCCCTGAACCCTTCTGTGGCGTACCCAATGCGTATGTCAGAGTGAGGCTCAGAAGATGGAGGGAGTCGGAGTTTGGGGCCTATTGGACCAGATCGACTGGGCAGCGACAGGCGAGGCTGTTTATATCTCCCTCTGGGGAGAGGTCGCGGAAACTCTTGTCCAGGAGTGCCCAAGAGTTCCTTATGGAAGAGCAAACACCAATACATTTAAAGAAAAACTAATTTTTATTCAATATTTTTTGTTGTAAAAACCAATACATACAAAGAAAAAAATATTTCAATGTTTACCAGCAAAGCTTACGAAAGTGTCGTTGCTTTGCACTTGCGTGTATACAGTGAAGAACGACAAAAAAAACTAATAAGACAAAGTTGTTTGTATATTTCGTATTGCTAGTGCTGAGTGCTCTATGTGTGTATTAAAACACACAGCCTATAGCTAAGTGTTTTTACAAAAACAAATGAGCACGAAGCGCATAGGGCTTGGGCACCCTTGCTCTTGTCTATGACAAGGGGCGAACTAAGGACCGTGACGGGCTACCTCACGGGACACTGTGGCCTTAGGTATCAATTGTACAAGATGGGACGATCCTCTACGGATACGTGCAGGTTTTGTGAATTGGAACCCGAGACCTCAGAGCATGTTCTCTGCAAATGTCCGAGGCTCTCCGACAGGAGACGCCATCGGACGTTTGGAACTGTTTACCTGCTAGGATAGTTGGCTTCGTAGGGAGCCTGAACCTATAGGGTGTATTCGCTGGCAGCACAAAATTCCAACTTCTGGTCGCGGTGCAAAGTGCCACTCTAGTCTAATCTAATCTGTTCTCACCCAGGCTTAGTCTTAGAACTGGAACATCTTAAAATAGAAATTTCAGTTTCAATTTTACTAAAATTCTTAGAATATAAATATTTTTAATATGAAAAAGTTAAAAAAATTATTGCGTTTTTCTATAGGAAAAAGAAGTTCTATTATTCTATAAAAAAATTTTCTAAAAACCTGCCAATTTTTCCAAATGGATTAATGATACTATAATTTTTTTTAAAATCCTTCTTGTCGGAGAGTTATTTAAAAAAATTATAGGAAAATATTATCGATACTCTCTACGGACAAAATAACCGGTTGAAGTTAAGACGTACGTCATGTCATATATATTCGGCATCGGATTATGCTGATTATTGTGAATTTGGACGATGTTCGTCTTTGACCCGAAAAAGTGACTTCGGTCGGACAATAGTTGCTTGGTCATATTAGCTGGCTTACAGCAAAGTTATATTTAAATATAACAAAATAAACTCTACAAGAAAATAAAAAAAAAAAATTAAAAATAATAAACAATAACAAAAACTAAATATAGTTGAAGTGCAGTGCCAAACCCTTGGTTGACCTGTCACGGGATTAGTCCTTTAAGGACCAATTTACTAATTTGTTTATTGGTTATTCATTAAACAGCTTGTAACCCAAATATTACGGAAAAACAGGATTAGTCCTTTAAGGACCAATTTACTAATTTGTTTATTGGTTATTCATTAAACAGCTTGTAAACCAAATATTACTGAAGAAAAGTAAATTACAATTTAAAATAGTTTATAAATTAAGATCACAGTATTAAAATGAAAATTAAAATATCCATTAGAAAAATACAATAAAAAAAATATAACAAAAAATTAGATTCAATTATAAATTGAAATTTACAAAAATCTATTTGCACTTAAAAGAAAAATTCAATAAAATTTTAATTGTTTAAAGTAATAAAAAAAAACATGATTAAAAATGCCAGAAACAGAAAACTTTAAAAACGGAAAAATGATAAAATGATAAAAATCAAAAACAACAAAAGGTGTTAAGATTTAAAGAATAAACAAAAAATACTTAAAAATTATGTCTATAGGTATAGTTTAAAGTGTTAATTTATAACTGAGGAAGTTTTTTTTTATTTTGCTATTAAATGACATGTTGACATGTTGTTAACAAATAGAGTCGACAAATTTAAAAGTATCTCTCTAATCAATTGTATAAATAAAATTTCGGTATCAGCGAAACTTTTAAAATCATACTACGATAACAGTTTAACCGCTATTTTTTTTTTTTTTTTCATTATTTTTTATTAGAAATATTTAAAGACAAATCTCCAATCAACTTTTATTTTGCTGTTTTTTTGTGCCATTTTCTATAATTTTATTTTTACCAATTTTATTGTTTGCTTGGTGACGCATTTGCGGATAGTTTAAAAAATATAGTATTACCAAAGTACTTGTTTTGCAAAACTAATGTTTTAGATGTAGATACTCCCCAAAAAATTATATTGAGATTATTCACGATGGTCATTTGCACACGATGCAAATATGCACACACGGTTATTTGCATTCTCTCAGCCTTGGGCAGTATTGACGATGTAAACTGTGCATATTTGCATCGTGTGCAAATCCCCATCGTGAGTACCCTTTTTGTTTTTATTAAATTTAGTTGATTTATGCCCGTAATTTCAAGCAATAGATACCTACCGGTGTTTAGATATCTACCCGTATACACGAACAAAATCGGGTAGGTATCTAAGCACCGGTAGGTAAATATTGCTTGAAATTACGGGCATTAGTTGATTTAGTTTTTTATGTTTTATTAAATATTAAAAATTTTTAGGCAAAATTTTGTATGGATTTTCTTTTTTTTAAATATTTAATCCGTATTTTATTTTTTAATTCATACCCAATTGAAAAAAATTATAAAAGCCATATCAAATTATATATAATTATATACGGAAATTGGTGGATATAATTATATATAATTCTATAAAATCTGATATAATTATATCCGAAAAATGGGTATATACAATTTTATTTAATCATATAAAATTAGATATAATTATATAAGGCAGATATAATTATATATTGAACCATATTTAATTATATATAATTTTATATAGCCCCATATAAACAATTTTTTTAATAATCAACCGCATATATAACTATATCTAATTATATATGGTGCTATATATGATTAATATAATTATATATAAATTATACCCAGGTGAAAATGTTCATATATTGTCATATATGGACACATATAAGAGTTCATATATGAAAACATATATGCTCGTCAATTTTTTAAGTTTTTATCAAAAATATTGTCTTTTTATTAAAATAAAAGGTTTCTATTATACTTCTAAGAACATGTTACTGATAAATTCATAGATTTCATATTCAAAATGCATTAAAAAATATAATTAGTTTAAAGTGAAATTTTTTAAAAAATAATATTGGGAATGAATTTAATGAAAATTAATAAGAGTTTGAATAATGGAAAATTAACTGTTCCAAAAAAAATAAAGTTCGATGATTTTGAAAATGATGATGATGGCGATAACTCAAGCCAACCGACAAAAGAAGTCCTTTGGTACGAATACTTATGAATTTTATAAAAGAAACTTCCCAGTGGGCCAAAAGTCTAAGACGAAATTGTCATCAAGGATTTCTTTACGACATTATGAAATTTGTCGTGAACGACATTTGTCGCAAAAATTGTCTTTAACGACGATATTATGGAAATATTCGTTAACGAGCAGGTGACTGACAAAATACTAAGATAAGCGTTTATCATATTACATTTTGTCGTGTATTAAATTATATTGACGATTATTTGAGCGACAAAATTATTTATTTGTCGTCAATTAAAGCCAGTTAGTGAAAAGATGGGCGACATAATTACATTTTGTCGTGTATCAAAGTCTGTTGACGATTATTTGAGCGACAAAATTATTTATTTGTCGTCAATTAAAGCCAGTTGGTGAAAAGATGGGCGACATAATTACATTTTGTCGTGTATCAAAGTCTGTTGACGATTATTTGAGCGACAAAATTATTTATTTGTCGTCAATTTAAGCCCGTTGGTGACATGATGGGCGACATAATTACATTTTGTCGTGTATCAAATTATGTTGACGATTATTTGAGCGATAAAATTATTTATTTGTCGTCAATCAAAGCCCGTTGGTGACAAGATGGGCGACAATTTTTTTTTTCACTCTGTTTTTGTTTTGCGTTGACGAAAAGATGAGCGACAATGTATAATTACACTCTGTTTTTGATTTGCATTGCTCAGAATACAAAAAAAAATAATCAAACTATCGGAGCATTTTAACGGGACTTGAAAAAACAAATGTTTGTTAGAATATTCAGTTTAATAAGTGAAATCCAGTGTGAAAGTCATTTGTTCGTGTATAAAATAAAAAATTTATGTGAAAAACTAACAAAAGCGAATAATTTAAATATTAACAACTAAAGTGAATAATATATGCATTAACTGGTAAGTAATTACATACATATTTATATTATGTCCGAATCAAGAAATTTGCGACGAGAAATTGAACGCAAAAAGCGTATTTTTTTGGAAAGGATTACAAATTCTAGTAATACTAAAAACAGAAGTTGCGAGAAAGTAATACCAGTTGAGGTATTTGATTTTGTTAGAAATAATATCGAATGTTTAGATGATAATAATAAAAATAATAAATGCCAATAATAACAATTAATTATTATATTTTTCAATACATTTCAGATTGGTTTGATCAAACGTATTTTGGCCGGTAGCTTAAAAAATATGGATAAGGTTTTGGGCAAACCCATTATAATGAATTTTAATTATGGTGGCACGAAGAACAAAAAATCATTAAAAATATACGGCAATGTATTAAATGGACTTTTTGGTAAGTAAAACCAAAACATTAAAGGTATAATTCATTGTAATTTTTTTATTTTTTTCAACAGAAGCCACAAAGAAGCAAGGAAGCACTTATGAGAGTTTCGTAAAGGAATTACAAGCAATCTTGCACCGAATGAAAAACACTAACAACAAAGCCAACGCAAGAAAAAAAAACGATGAAAATAAAGAAAACTAACTATTTTTGATGTAATTTTTCTAATATTTCTTATAAACAAACTGAAATAAATAAAATTTAAAATTAATAAAATAAAATAAATGCCATTTAATGGGGTCACTCACGACCTTATGGGTGAATGAGTCGTCGTTGACGATTTATTAGAAGCTGTCGCCAGGATTGTCGTACACGATAATGTGGGTGATATAGTCGACTTAATTTTCGTCAGTTCCAACACTTACGAAACTGTCGTTAGGCTTGTCGTCGACGACAATGTGGATGATTGATCGACTTTATTTTCGTGAGTGCCCCACTGGGCGAAATTGTCGCCAGAATGGTCGTACACGTTTATATTGGGTACAATGTCATTCATATCGTCGTCGGCGACAATATACTGCACATTGTCACTCAAATCGTCACGTACCAGTCAACGACAAGATAAGCGAAAATGTCGCTTGCGTGGTCTTGCACGATCATCCGGACATTAGTATGGAAACGTCATCGACGATTTGCATGAGCTGTCGTCAATGTGTCGTCTACGATTTTGTATGGTCGTGTACCCATCGTCAAAGATGTCTTGAAGACACGGCCCACTGGGTTTATCTAAAATGCCTGTGTTTGATACACACACAAATATCGTTGCCAAGTAATTAGGAGCATTTCAACTAATAAAGTTTTTTCACAAAAGGGATTTTGGTTCAAAAAGCGGGATTTATTGACTTGAAGTAAGGATTTTAAAAAATTTGTAATTTCTTTGTTTAAATCGCTCAAATTTTACTTCAAAAATTGATAGTTTCTTTTAATTATTAAAAAAATCAGTTTTGGCACAACAAATTAATACATTTTAAACTTCGATTCTAATTTTGAAATTCTATCACTGGCGTTGCAACTTTATTGCTATCAAAAATCTTCAAACTTTTATAATATGTTGAACGTTTTTAAATCATTTTATTTTTTATAAAAATTAAAAAAAAAAAATATATATTGAAAAGCTGGATAATCCCGCCAAAAGCGTGATGGTTGGTCAGGTTATGTATTACCGATTCAGAATTAAGCACATACAATGCGACTGATATTTCTTTAGATTAAGGTGAGATATCTCATAACTCATTCTCTACTATCGTCTTCATAATTTATTTTTATTTTTTGTATATTTTTATTAGGAATACGTACAGCAGAGAGAAAGGGGTTAAAAATAAAAACAATTTCGTCCTAATATTTGGTCATATCTGATAAAAAAATTAGAACATATTGCCCATATATGGAATAATATATAAATTCATATATGGAAATATATGTATGGCATATATGAATCAATATATGCAATATATTATCATATATGGTGTCATACATATCCATATATGAACTTATCCTTTGAATGTATTTACCAATATATGCTTCCATACATTACATATATGTTCATATCTGAAAATACATGGAACCATATATCCTCATACATGAAACCATATATGACAATATATGATCATATATGAACTTTTTCACCTGGGTAAATACATTTCGGGTATTTATTAAAAAGTTATTTGTATTTTAAATTCTTTCAACGGGAATAAATTTGAATGTAAATAATTAAGAATTAAAATAAAATAACTAAAAATTTAATTTTAAAATATAATAACGGTCTGTTTTTGTAAGACGTGTCACTCAAAAAATTCGTGTAAATGAGTGAAGAAATTCATTTTGGGGTTTTGTAATGCAAATGTCACTTTGAATTGAGTCAAAACGTAAGAGTTGTCGTTTTCGTCTCTTTTTTTGGTTTCCACAATGCGATTTGAAACGTCACAAACGTCAAAAAACAGACGTTCACAAAAAAGTATTCGTCAAAGAAAAAAGGCAACACAATTTAATATTAAAAAAAAAATACAGTAAAACTCGGTTACGACGAACCCTCGGTTAATACGAACTAATTTAAAAGTCCCGACGTTTTGGCAAAAATTTTCATATAAAATGCATCTTATAATACGAACTCGGTTAATAAGAACCCTCGGTTATTATGAACTGTTTTAAGCAGTCCCAAAAACTCGTTTTCATACAAATTACCATGTTTAGTACACTCTTTATCCGTATAATGGGATAGACCTAATATGAATTTCATATCCGTGGATGACATTCTAGATATAGATGCTAATGTTTTAACGTCACATACTTTATCAGGTGAAGAAATATTGGAAATTATTAATCCTGCCGATGTTGAAAATTTGTCAAGTAATATATTCGAACAAAATCGTGTGCCGAAGAAGCTGACAATCATATTTTGGTAATAGAAAAACTTATAACGAATTAAATCGTTAATTCAGTCATTCAGAAAAAAATAACAGATTTTTTTTTTTAAATGAAGAATTTTAAGAATTTTTAATTGTGGATGCATGAAATGCTAATTTTATTTTTTATTTATGTAAAAATCTTGTTTTTGTTTTAATAAATACATATTTTGTGTCGTTAAAAATACCCGCTTAATACGAACCTCGCTTAAGACGAACTAATTTATTTGGTCCCTCGGAGTTCATCTTAACCGGGTTTTACTGTAATACTTTTTAACAAAAAATTGTAATAAAAAAAAGAATAATGATTTTTATTTTCATTTATATTTATTTACATTTTTAGTTGTAAATGTTTTTGTTTTTTTTTATACAAATTATATTTTTATATCCAAACAAGATCCCTGACGTTATCGATTTCTGTGTATCAAAAGGAATGCCACCCAAATATCAAACATGCGAATCATGCCTTGACTTATCATCAGATCATTCCCCGGTAATATTGCATATAAAACATAAATTTAGCAATATTGAGCAACCATGTAAGCTCCACACGAAAAAGACTGATTGGAGTCGATATCGTTTCCTTATAAGTGAAAATTTAGTCACACAACTTCCACTTAAAAGCTATGAGGACATCACAGATGCTGTAGAACATCTTGTAAATACAATACAACAATCAGCTTGGAATTCCACTCCTCAGTATAGCTTCGCGAACATTCCCAAGTGTTCGATCGATATTCGAAATAAAATAAAAAAAAAACGTAAAGCCAGAAAGCGTTGGCAAACAACAAAATCTCCAGGTGATAAAACCATTTTAAACAAACTAACTGCAGAACTAAAAACGCTACTAAAGAATGAAAAAGATAAAAAATTTGAATCAGACATACAAAATTTGGATTGTACGAAATCTACAGATTTTTCGTTATGGAAATTAACTAATAAAGTAAAACGGCAGCATAAAGTAAACCATCCAGTTCGCAAGACTGATAATAACTGGACTAAGAGCAACCAGGATAAAGCAAACACGTTTGCCAATCACTTGAAAGAAGTATTTACTCCAAACAAGGCAGAAAATAATAATGAAGTTCCCGATCAAATAAAAAATTTTTTAAATGAAACCCACCAACTTGATTTACCGATTAAAAAATTTACAAAATCTGAAGTTTATAACGTTATCAGCAAATTGAAAATAAATAAAGCTCCAGGATATGATTTAGTCACAGCAAAGGCATTAAAAGAACTGCCAGAAAAAGGTATAACGCTATTAACCTATATATGCAATGCTTGCCTAACTCACTGCTTCGTACCTATCCAATGGAAAGTTGCACAAATAACAATGATACTGAAACCTGGAAAGCCAGCCGAGCAACCTACTTCATATCGTCCAATAAGTTTGCTGCCCCTTTTTTCAAAGGTTCTCGAGTCTTTATTTCTTAAACGACTGACACCCATTATTGAATCGAAAAGTCTTATACCAACACACCAATTTGGATTTCGAAAACAACACGGAACCACAGAACAAGTTCATCGTTTAGTTGAAACTATTCATGAAACATTTGAGAAAAAACAGTACTGCACAGCAGTGTTTCTAGACATATCCCAAGCCTTCGATAAAGTGTGGCATGATGGTTTACTATTCAAACTCAAGAAAATCCTCCCTATAAATTTCTATTTATTTATTAAGTCCTACCTACAAAACCGCTTATTTTTTGTAAAAGAAGAAGGTGATATAAGCGATTTAAATACAATATCTGCAGGAGTTCCCCAAGGTAGCATTATGGGACCCACACTTTACCTACTTTACACTTTCGACCTTCCCCAGCCTGAAGGTGTCATCATTGGGACTTTTGCGGATGATACAGCTGCATTAGCTGTTGACAAAAACCACGAAAACGCATCATTAACTCTTCAAAAATGCCTAAATAATATATCATCATGGCTAAAAATTTGGCGTATAAAAGTAAACGAGTCGAAATCTGTGCAGGTTACATTTACATTAAATCGTCAGATATGCCCTCCTATCAAATTAAATGACACTAAAATACCCCAAAAGGACGAAGCGAAATACCTTGGTATACACCTAGATAAAAAGCTAACGTGGAAAAAACACATTCAAACGAAACGTAAAGCTTTAGATATCCAACTAAGAAAATTCGGGTTTATCATTGATTCCCGACTCTCCATTGAAAACAAGTTAACAATATATAAATGTATTCTGAAACCTATTTGGACCTATGGGATCCAGTTGTGGGGCACCGCCTCCACCTCAAACATTGAAATTCTCCAGCGTTTTCAATCAAAAACAATTCGAAGAATTGTTGACGCACCTTGGTATGTAACAAATCATCAACTCCACAAAGATCTCAAAATACCTACCATAAAAGACGAAATAAAAACTCAGCTTGCATCCTACAAAAATAGAATTGAACAACATCCAAATCCGTTTGCATCAAACCTCATGAGAAATAACAAAACATTTGTAAGACTAAGGCGCAGGGCTCCTCAAGACTTAATGCGATGAAACTATCTCCTTTCAAAATGGAGATACACAACTCTTTAAAATAACCACAGCAAAACCTTCTTAACATTATGGTATGATCAATGGATCATAGCCATTTTATGTATATGTATCTAACTCAAATCTAATGTTTAATATCCAAAAAGATAGATTGCATTAATAAAGAGAAAAATTAAAAAAAAAAAAAAAAAAAAAATATCCACTTTTATTGTTTTCTAAACAAAAGAAATTAATTTTTTTTAAGCAAAAATTAGCTGTTTTTGTTTATATTTTAATTATAGTGTTGGGTTGCCATCTAGCAACGAAAAATGAGTTATTTGTATATGAAATAAACTAACAAAAACCGAAAAGCAATGTCATGGCAATCTCTACTGTTTGACATAACATAAAGCTTAACGTACTCAAACGTAAGTCAGGCGAACGAATTATAAAAACTCATTTCCTTACGTATTTGTTCGGGTGCCACACGTTCGTCTGAAATTATACACGTATTGTAAAAACAGACCGTAAATTAATATTAAATTTTGCTCTTAAAATTTTTCAAACTTCTTGTTTTTTTTTAATTCCTGTAAGTTAAAGCTTTTTTTTATTCCTGAGCTGTTGTAAGAACTTTTGATTTTGTTGTTTCTTATACAATTAATTTAACTGCCTATAACATTACTGAAAAACAACGTTTGTGTAATCTAAATAATGTAAGGCGATTATCCTGATTAGTGTAAATCTAGTATATATCAAATCCCAATAACACGTAAACATGTTTTTTGAAATTACGTTGTTAACAATGTTGTATGTGTTACAATTTTAAGGCTTTTTTAAAACTAAAAACTTTCTAATATTTATTTAACCTTTTTTTTTTAAATAAAATAAAATTTTATTACATTTTTATAGCTTCGTATATACAATAACATGACCCTGTGTTACAATAATTAAAAAAAAAAATTTTACAATTTGCAGTAAAATAGAAATTTCCGAATCTTCAATCATTTTTCTTTCATTATTGCATTTAATAATTTTTACCTTTTTTCTGATTTTCTTTTTTTTAGTAATTCTAGTATTTTTTTCTTTTTTAAGAAATACTATTCTCTATTTGGTGGCAAAAATTAGTTTTTTTTGCTGTTTGCATTTTTATTCTATAATTAAAACCAGGGCAAGTTTAAAATGTCAACAAAAAAAAAGCTAAAAATGGTATGCAAAATAGCATGAAAAAACTGCAAAAATGACACGAAAAAGGTCAAAAATTACATGCTAGTCCAGAATAATTAAAAAAATTACCAGTTGATTAAAGTTTTTATAATATTTTTACACTCATAGAAATAAGACTGTAAAAAAAGCATAAAAAGCTAATAAAAATGAGTTAAAAATTACGTTGTAGAAAAAAACTGCTAAAATAAGCAGATTTTTTTTTGTTTTTGTTTGCTAATTATTAATAAATAACAGCAAGAACAAAACTGTTAACTTTACAAGATTTTAGTTATATACGAGTGAAATTTTAGTTAATTGAAAATAACAATATATTCTGCTAAAAATAGCAAAAATAAATATTTGTAGACTAAAAACAGCAAACAAAAATTGTAATATCAGCCAAAATTTTTGCTATATTTAGCTTCAATTTAAAATACTCCAAAAACAGAAATTTTTGCTAAAAAATTGTAGATTGTAGACTTCAGGGGGGTATATTTTTATTCGCATTACATTTGTAGACTAAAAACAGCAAACAAAAATTGTAATATCAGCCAAAATTTTTGCTATATTTAGCTTCAATTTAAAATACTCCAAAAACAGAAATTTTTGCTAAAAAATTGTAGATTGTAGACTTCAGGGGGGTATATTTTTATTCGCATTACAAAAAAAACTTTAAAAAAGTCACATATTTTTTAGGATTTTTTGTCTACTAGGTAATATTTAGTAATTTTTTTGCTGATGTAAAACAAAATATACCAAAATATTTCTAGAAACATTTGAAAGTATATTGGGTATACAAGTTAATAATTTCGATTTGGGCAACATATGGCTTAACTATCACATATGGTTTGTGTCAATAATAACAAATATGGTAAACATCTGTCATTATAATTCAGTATTCGATAGACGCCAAAGTGTAAACACACATTTTTTTCAATCGCTATAATAATGTCGAATTTTGTGCCTAAAAAAGATGTTTTGCGAGGAAGTCTGATAAGCTTCTTTCATTTGAAGAAAACGTCTGCTGAAAATTATCGATTGTTGGTAGAAGCTTACGGTCAACATACTCCAACTCAAAAAACTTCTGAACGATTGTTTGCGCGATTCAAAAGTGATGATTTTGACACAAAAGACGAGGAGAGGCCTGGTCAGTCGAAAAAGTTTGAATATGAGGAATTGGAAGCATTACTCCAAGAAGATTGTTGTCAAACGCAAGAAGAACTTGTATTATCATTGGGAGTCACACAACAAGCCATTTCCCTACGTTTAAAATCATTGGGATTAATTCAAAAGCAAGGAAATTTGGGTCCCATATGAATTGAAGCCAAAAGACGTTGCATGTCGAAAATGCTGCTTGAACGCTACAAAAAAAAGTAATTTTTGAATTGTATTGTTACTGGTGATGAAAAATGGATACATAACGATAACCTTAAGCGCAAAAAGTCATATGTAAAGCCCGGCCAACCAGCCAAATCAACGCCGAATATCCATGGCGCCAAGGTAATGCTCTGTATATGGTGGGATCAGAAGGGTGTTTTGTATTATGAGCTGTTGAAATCGGGTCACACGATCACAGGGGACCTGTACCGAACACAATTGATTCGTTTGAAGAGAGCAATCAACGAAAAACGACCAACGGTCGGCCACATGTTGCAAGACCGGTCAAAAAATATTTGGAAAACAGTAGATAGGAAGTTTTGGCTCACCCGCCTTAAAGCCCAGACCTTGCCCCTTCTGACTACCATTTGTTTCGATCAATGCAGAACATCCTTACTGGACGCCCATATTCACTTCAGAACAGGGTATCAGAAAGTGGCTTGATTCATTCTTTACCTCAAAAACCGGAGCAGTTCTTTTGGTGCGGAATCCATATGTTACCAGAAAGATGGGATAAAGTAGTGGCTAACGATGCACAATACTTTGAATAATGTATCAATTCATTTTGTTATTATAATAAATGCATTTTCAAGCAAAAAAATCGACATTATTAACTTGTATACCCAATATTTAATGTTGTAATGTACTTTAAATCGAATTTCTAAAAAACTCAAAAATGCTTTTTTATGGCAAGGATAAAAATGGCTTTTTAAAAAATATTTGGAAAAATTGCTAATGCCATTAATAAACCCTATTTATTTACATAAAATTGAAGGTTATTTCATGTACTTCTCTTTCAATTGCTTGTTGAGGAAGAACAAACAGAAAAAACTATAACAAATAATGTACAATTGCAAGAAAAACATACAAAAAATCTATATAGGGTTCATATTGTATGCATAAATGTATTTTTATTATCAAACATCTAATAGATATGGATGTGGATGGCTTGAAACTATGACAAAATATACGCAAAATAACGTGTTTAAAATGTTACAAAAAAAAAAAAATCCCTTGACCTAATTTTAAGTTACACTTTTTGTTACAATGTTATAGATCTACACACTATATTGATATATCTTACGGTCTGTTTTTGTAAGACGTGTCACTCAAAAAATTCGTGTAAATGAGTGAAGAAATTCATTTTGGGGTTTTGTAATGCAAATGTCACTTTGAATTGAGTGAAAACGTAAGAGTTGTCGTTTTCGTCTCTTTTTTTGGTTTCCACAATGCGATTTGAAACGTCACAAACGTCAAAAACAGACGTTCACAAAAAAGTATTCGTCAAAGGAAAAAGGCAACACAATTTAATATTAAAAAAAAAAATACAGTAAAACTCGGTTAAGACGAACCCTCAGTTAATACGAACTAATTTAAAAGTCCCGACGTTTTGGCAAAAATATTCATATAAAATACATCTTATAATACGAACTCGGTTAATACGAACCCTCGGTTATTACGAACTGTTTTAAGCAGTCCCAAAAACTCGTTTTCATACAAATTACCATGTTTAGTACACTCTTTATCCGTTTAATGGGATAGAAATAATATGAATTTCATATCCGTGGATGACTTTCTAGATATAGATGCTAATGTTTTAACGTCACATACTTTATCAGGTGAAGAAATATTGGAAATTGTTAATCCTGCCGATGTTGAAAATTTGTCAAGTAATATATTCAAACAAAATCGTGTGCCGAAGAAGCTGACAATCATATTTTGGCAATAGAAAAACTTATAACGAATGAAATCGTTAATTCAGTCATTCAGAAAAAATAACATATTTTTTTGTTTTAAATGAAGAATTTTAATTGAAGAATTTTAATTGAATTTTTAATTGTGAATGCATGAAATGCTAATTTTACTTTTTATTTATGTAAAAATCTTGTTTTTGTTTTAATAAATACATAATTTTAATCGTTAAAAATACCCGCTTAATACGAACCTCGCTTAAGACGAACTAATTTTTTGGTCCCTCGGAGACCATCTTAACCGGGTTTCACTGTAATACTTTTTAACAAAAAATTGTAATACAAAAAAGAATAATGATTTTTATTTTTATTTTCATTTATATTTATATTTATCTACATTTTTAGTTGTAAATATTTTTGTTTTTTTATACAAATTATATTTTTATCTCCACTTTTAAAACAAAATAAATTAATTTCTAAACAAAATAAATTCATTTTTTTAAGAAAAAAATCAGCTGTTTTTGTTTATATTTCAATTATAGTGTTGGGTTGCCATCTAGCAACGAAAAATGAGTTATTTGTATATGAAATAAACTAACAAAAACCGAAAAGCAATGTCATGGCAATCTCTACTGTTTGATATAACATAAGGCTTAACGTACTCAAACGTAAGTCAGGCGAACGAATTATAAAAACTCATTTCCTTACGTATTCGTTCGGGTGCCACACGTTCGTCTGAAATTATACACGTATTGTAAAAACAGACCGTTAAAAAGTTAAAATTTTTATATAAATACAGTGCAAGCTCGGTATTCGCGACTACCCATTATTGCGACGGCCCGGTTATCGCGAAGGCTTAATTTTTAACATTGCAGGTTCTATAATCGCGACAGTTTAACGAAAAACGGGTTCCATTTTCTCGACTTTTACTGTTTTTTTTTTAAATTTGATTACAATGTCTATAACCAAAAAAGGGAAATTCCCGTCTTTTGGTATATTTGCCTTTTTGGATGATTTTGGTCTTCAATTTTGTCAGTTTATTCGTGTCATTTGTTGTGTAACTACATCTTTTAATATGGGAAAAGTTGAACATATTTTAAAGCCAATGATTTCTCAAAAATTAGAGATTTTAAAAAAATTTAAAAGTGGAGATTCCATAAATTCAATTTGCGTGAATTACAAGTTGCATAAGTTTTCGGTTTACCTCATTATAAAGCAAGAAAATTCATTAAAAAAGTTCGTACGTACAACAGAAAGTGGCCCTGGCAAACGTTGCACCTTAAAGAAGGCTGAGTACCCAAGAATGGAAAAAATGCTTTATAAGCCAGTCATTTGTATTCCAAAATTTATCAAACCAATGCAGGTTTCAATGCCAGTGAAGGATGCTTGAAGAAATTTAAGCGTCGACATGGAATAAGATTTTTAAAAATTACGGGAGAGAAATTATCTTCGAAACCTCATCTTATTGATCCATTTGTGAAAGAGTTTAGGGATTACGTTGATGAGCACGGGTTGACTCTTCACCAAAATCTACAATGCCGATGAATCCGGTTTATATTATAGGATGCTTAAAAATCACATTCTTGTCACATGTAATGAGAAAACGGCTCCCGGAAGAAAAATATGTAAAGAACGAATAACTTTTTTGCCCTGTTCAAATGCGAATGGCTGGAAAATCGAAAAACCAACTCGATTTTAAATGCTTTTTCAATAATCACGAAGTTATTCCCCACGTTTTCGCAGCAATCTGGTTTTTAATTAGTCATAAAAATCGAGCTTGTACTGTACTTGAAATATTTTCACAATTTTTCTGCTCTCAAATAATAACTTGTATATTTTTTATATGTATAAAAGTACTCAAATTTGAAAGATTTGAAATTCTCTGGACTTTGCTTTGTAGAAAAGTTTTCTGATTCTACTTATTATTGTATCCGGATTTTAGAGCCCTTTTTTTACTATTTAAATCTGTTTTTTTTATTAGAAAATTGTCATTAGAATCGGATTTTTTTTATAAAACCTTTTCTTCACGAAATTTTAACTTTAAATACATGCATAGAGAAAATGATCACACCTTTTGAAACGTGTAAAACATTAAAGTAAAAAGGATAGTTCATATTATTTATATATATAATCCTGTAATTCCTAGTTGGAACAAAGGGCCAGTACAAATGATTTCCATTGAATTCTGTCTTCAGCGTGTCGTTTTCTTCCCTCCATGTCATTCTGGCTGTACTGAGTTCGGATTCTATTTGACGTCTCGACGTGTTAGCAGGTCTTCCTTTACGTCGGCTGCCCTGGGGATGGAAGTCTAGGGCCTTTCTGGTAACGTCATCTTGGCTTTTTCTGAAGGTATGGCCCAGCCAGTTCATCTTCTTTACTCGTATGTCAGTCGTAATAAGGTTTTGTTGTGTTTTTTGCCAAAGATCATTATTTGAAATTATTTGAGGCCAGAAAATACGTAATATTCTTCGCAAACAACGGTTAACTTATTTGTGTCCTCTCTACTGATGTTCCAAGTTTCGGAACCATATAATAATACTGCTTTCACATTAGAATTGAAAAGTTTGATTTTTGTGCGAAGAGTTATGTGATTTGACTTCCATACTTTGTTAAGTGCGCCATATGCTTGGTTAGCCTTTGCAATGCGGTAAGCTATGTCCTCCTTACTACCGCCTGAAGTTGTTATTATGCTGCCGAGATAACAGAAGCTGTCGACATCTACGAGTGAGTTTTCAAAAATTTTTAATGGCTCTGTATTGTTGGTGTTGACACGTAATGTTTTTGTCTTCGATATGTTAACGTTTAGACCAGCTTTGGATGCATTCTCAACAAGGATATTAAGCTTTGTTTGCATACTGTTGTAGCTGTGTGAGAGGAGACATATGTCGTCGGCGTAATCAAGATCGTCCTATTTGCCCTGCAGTCCAAAAGCAATGCCACAATCACCTTTCATCGGTTGTTCCATGACAAAATCTTAAACGTTGTTAAAAAGAAGAGGTGAGAGCACACAACCTTGTCTCACACCTATTTCCACTGGAAATTTGTTGCTTATAAGACCCTCGTGCAGTACTCGACAGGATGCGTTATCATATAAGAATTTAACAAGCTGTATCAGTGGTTTTGGAATCCCTTTGCAATGGCCCCACCAATGGCCGGTTGGTGTAACGTATCAAATGCACGTTCAAAGTCTATAAATAGCAAGTAAAGGGTCCGCCAAATAACTTTTTTTTTTTGAATTCCTGAACCAATTGGACTTTGTATGGCGTCATACCAAGGTCTTTATGCAAAATTCGTCTCAATGATGTCTACGAAATGTTCAATTGTTGAGAACGACTGTGAATTGATGTTGATGGCGCTTCACGCACACTTTCTGCCACAGCAGCAAGTTTCTTTCACTTTTTTCTCAAGATAACGAACATACGGACCATATTCGTTCAGCGGAGGGATAAAACTAATTATCTGTCAAATCAGACATGAGCTAAGTGTTACCATTCACGAAATAAGCACTAGTTGAAAAAAAAAAACGTTAGATGGCGGACCCTTTATAATGGAGATCTCCACTCAACAGATTCCTCTACTATTATTCGAAGGCTACATATATGGTCTAAACATGATTTACCTCTTCTGAAACCGTATTGTTCGTTGCGAAGTTGAGGTTCAATAGTTGTAGCAATTCGTTTGTTCAAAATGTGGGCTATGATTTTATTTATCATGTTTAAAAGGGTGAGACCTCTCCAGTTTTTCATCTCACTCAGATTACCTTTTTTTTGGAACCTTTATTATTAGCCCTTCTTTGAGTTCATCCGGTAGATGCTTGTTGGTCCAGAAATACACTATAAGTGGTTTAAATAATTTGGCTGTGGTGGAGGAGTCTGCTTTCAACAGTTCAGGGGGAGAGATTCTGGCCCTGGAGCCTTATGATGCTTTAGAGAGGCAATTGCAGATTGAATCTCCTCTACGTCAGGTGGTTCTATATCAATATTTGTTATACGTGCTTGATGTTCTATTTCACTGCAGTTACAAATATTTGTGGTTATCGCAAAATTGTTCTTAGCATATTATTCATATTATTTGAATGTTGTTAAAAAAAATAGCGGCTTTGCTTTCAATTCTGTACATTTTTGCAAAAAGTTGATAAAAAAAATTAAATTTCCTACAAAAAGTTTTTAACAAATATTTTTTTAACTATAGCTAACTTTAAAATTCTAAGGCCATTTTTGTGATCTGCGTCCCAAAGTCTTTTACAAATGATAGGTCTTATCCCCGAAGTAGCAACTTTTTCTGATTTTTTTGAACTATGATTTTTTTATCTCTTATTTTTTATTTTTTTCCAGCTCCCACCTACAATAACACGTATGCTATTAAATCATTTTAAATGGGACAAGGAAAGACTTTTAGAAAAATATTTTGATGGTAATACAGAAGAATTTTTTAAAGGTGCACATGTTGTAAACCCTTTTAACAAACCTGCTAATGCTAATAAACAAAAGGTATTTAAATAAATATTAAAAAATAAAAATTTTCAATGATACTATTCTCTAATTTTTTCTTTTCATAGAATTCAAAAAATCCAGCAGAAGAATGTGAAATATGTTTTTGCCAATTGCCCTCAGATGTAAATAATACAAAAAATGCAACGTTTTTTTTTTTTTTTTTTTTTTGAATGCAACTGATTTTTTATTTAATTTTCTTGTATTTTTAGTCCATGGCTGGTTTGGAATGTGGTCATCGTTTTTGTTTAACATGTTGGCGTGAATATTTATCAACGAAAATTGTAACTGAGGGTTTGGGTCAATCGATTTCTTGTGCAGCTCACGGCTGTGATATTTTAGTGGATGATGTTACGGTAACAAAGCTGGTTACAGACGCTCGGGTACGTGTTAAATATCAACAACTCATTACAAATAGTTTTGTCGAGTGCAATCAATTGTTACGCTGGTGCCCGTCCCTCGATTGTACTTACGCTTTAAAAGTGGCCTACTATGAATCACGGCCAGTCCGTTGCAAATGTGGCCATGAATTTTGTTTTGCTTGCGGTGAAAATTGGCATGATCCCGTCAAGTGTCGTTGGCTTAAGAAATGGATTAAAAAATGTGATGATGATTCGGAAACGAGCAACTGGATAGCGGCTAACACCAAAGAGTGTCCTAAGTGCAATGTTACCATCGAAAAGGATGGTGGTTGTAATCATATGGTTTGCAAAAATCAAAATTGTAAACACGATTTCTGTTGGGTTTGTTTGGGTTCCTGGGAACCACATGGTTCATCATGGTACAATTGTAATCGTTATGATGAAGATGAAGCCAAAGCAGCACGTGATGCTCAAGAAAAATTTAGATCATCATTAGCAAGGTGAGGAAAAATTTTGTTCCACAATTTATTTTCATTATTTAAATAAAAATCTTTATTTTTACAGATATTTACATTATTATAATCGTTATATGAATCATATGCAATCTTTAAAATTTGAAAATAAATTGTATGCCTCTGTTAAACATAAAATGGAAGAAATGCAACAACATAATATGTCATGGATTGAAGTAAGTATAATAACAACTATTTGAAAATATTAAAAATTATTTTCAAACTCCCCGATTGAAAAAAAAAATTATATAAGCCATATTAAATTATATATAATTCTATAAAATCTGATATAATAAGATATAATTATGTATAATTATATCCGAAAAATGGGTTTATATAATTATATCAAACTATATAAAATTAGATATAATAATATAAGCAGATACAATTATATATTGGACCATATATAATTTTATATAGCACGATTTAAATTTTTGAATAGTTATGCTATAAACACATAGACCACAGCAGACTGCAGAGCTACACGACTGCAAATGCCGTTGACTGCAATCGTCGCCGTGTGGTCAGCTACTTATTATTTTGGAAACGACAGCAGCATAGTAAACAGCTGATCACGATTCAATTTAAAAATATCAACAGCTGTTTTTTATACAAATCAGGGATGTTAAAGTTGGTAGAATTGTACTTTTTTTGGTACATTTTGACCTTCTAAAGTACCGTGGTACTACCGCGACTCATTTGGTACAATTTAAAAATTTTTAATTTTTCCCCTTTTTGAATTTTTAGTATAGCAAACAAATTGTTATTGTGTCCTTTTTCATTGCATTTATTCGTTTTATGTAATGAGCTCTTAAAATATATGCGACTATATCCGCCAGATTTTACGATTTATCATCATTTTAAGGATTTTGAAGAATAAAGTTGGCAATTTTTTTTTTTTTAATATCGATTAAAAATTTACGATTTTTTACAAAATTTATCTGGCAGCTCTTACATATATTGACACTTGTTGCAGCCAACTTCACTTTTATTTTGAATTTATTAAAATTCTGTAGAAGTGAAAATTGATATATAGATATGGCATCACTTATAACATATGGGAAAACAGTGGACATTAGAGTGAGGTGTTGTTGGAGTTGTACTTCTGAGAATATGTATGCAAGAACAAAAACACCGTGTATTGAATAAAACTAGTTTTAATCACAACAAAACTCGCCCTAACTATAGCTCAGAGGGCTAAAGCGCTCTGTCTAACGTGTAGTGCGAGTGCATGTGGCATTAGAAATCAGTTTATCTATACCACGGTCAGTGATTGCACAGAAAAATTTCATATAGACGCAATCGAACAAATAAAAACATAACAAATATTACATTATTCAAAAAAAAAAAACAGGGTCACTGACGAACGTTCAATACCAGAAACTGCGCAGTCTGATTCAGAAAAAATTGAATATTTGCAATGTAGTTATGATTTTTAGAAAATACACTCATTCTTCTCTACCACGCCTTTCACAATTAAATTAAATAAAATTGCATATTAATTATAGTATTAACTGCAATTGTCTGAAAAAGACGTTAAAATTCAAACGAAAATTAAATTATTGTTAAAGAAATGAAAGAAAGTTCCAAACAATCTTATATATGTTTAATTTAGAACGAGCTCTCAACCTCCGTATATTTACAAAAATAAAGCAAATCAAACATATTAGCTAGGTTAATACTAGTATTTCGATCTCGTTAAAGATCTCATCAGAACCCAATGTTTTAGAAAAGTTATAGCCTCCATAATAGGCAGAACTTTAACAAAAAACCGATTAATCATTTATTTTGCTCCATTCTTGTCTTCTTAGTAAAAATATTACTTGAGCCAGAGTAAAAACTAAAATTTTTTTAACTGAAGTCGTTAAAAAATTAAAACGTTTGTAGTTTTTGGTCGGTAGTAGCTAATTTTCAAAATGAACTGAATGTCAATATGTTTCCAGACATTTCTAGTCGTTGCTGGAATTTTATCCATTCCACACTGGTCTGCAAATGTGGAAAGAGTTTTTTTCTTTTCAAAATATAATAAAAACTAAGGAAAGAAACAGACTACATTAGCCAACATTATCAAGTCTCATACAGACTAAGGATTGGTTAAGAGCGACAAATTTATGCTGCTATGATGTAGAAATTCCAAATAGTTTATTAACTAAACAAATAATTCCATGATTTGGTCTCATATATTCATAAGACTTTTTTATGCCTTATTTTATTCATACATATAATGTATGTTATTGGAAGGTTTTGTTTTTTTTTTCTGTACAAGAGAATTTTTATATATTTTTTTTGTTGTTTTAATAAATTTAAAAAAAATGGTACCGTCAACGTCCAAAAAGTACAATTTTTTTTGGATGTTGGTACAAAATTGAAAACCCCATTTAACATCCCTGATACAAATCCATTTTTGTTTCAGTAGTGCCAATTACATCTTTTTTTCTTTATTAAAATAGAAGAACATGCTTGGTTGTAGACACGTATATAAAGTTCACTTAAAAATACAATTACTTATTTATAATACATTATTATAACGTGAAAATAAATTTATATAACCCCTCTTGAATATTAATGCAATTATACCATTTAATGTTGCGACGTTTTTTGAGTTTAACAAAATAAAATATTTTTAAGCACTAATTTGTTACATATTTTGTTTTATTGTCAACACTATTTTTGTTTTGCAGCCAACAAAAATAGAAATTAACCTAAGTTGACTACAGCGGCAAAAGTAGTCGGGTAGCCGTGTAGTTGTGTTGGTGCCAAAATAATCGTTTTCATATAAACGTATGTATTTTATTTTTGACAGGCTGTAGTCGTGTAGCTGCAGTCGTCTATGTGTTTATAGCATTAACCGCATATATAATTATATCTAATTATATATGGTGCTATATATGAATATATATAATTATACATAATTATATATAAATATATATAATTATATATAAATATATATAATTATATATAAATTTTTTTTACTCTGGATCTTTAAAAAAATTATTTATTTAAATATCTCTAAATTCAGTACAATTTCTTTGTACCGGAACTTATTTTATTCTAAATTTGTTTCTTCAATTCAAAAATTTTTGTCTTCTATTAGTTTTTTCTTAAATTGTAATTGTATACTAGATATTATATTTAAAAAAAATGTTCGCTTATTAAATCCATTTTGGTTCATATATATTTTCCTGTAGAAAAGTCTTAATTTTTAGAATATTTAAAAAAACTTTATATTCGGGGCTGTTCTGAAAAACAAATCCACATAAATTTTTTAATTTTTCTGCAAAAACACATGGTTTTAAAAAGAAATCACGGAGTTAAAAGAATTTTTGTTAAAGAAAGTTTTCAAAAAATTTTCAAGATAAATCACATTTTCACCCCTGTTATGAGTTTCGAAATTAGTTAATTAGTGTGGAATTTGAAAATCACATGGAATTAGAAAAACTCAAATATTTGCTGTTTCGAAAAAACTTTGGAAATAATTTTTTATGTATTGGTTAAAAGAAAGATTCGCTTTTCTTGCACCAAACTTTTTGTGAGTATCACAGAATAGCAAAACATTTGTAACGTTTCAAACAAATTCTTAGATACCTATTAATTTTTCCCTATGAAAACATCTTAAACTTTGTGGACTTTTTTGTATTCAAAAATTAATAAATTCAAAAATTAATAAATTCAAAAATGAAAACAAGTCTCGAGATTTCAGAAAGCCTTTTTTTTCATTAAAAATTCTTAAATTCTGACAAATGTTTAATTTAAAACAAATACTAAGTTTCTAAAAACTTTTTCCCATCAAAAAATTTCAAAGCACCAAGATTGAAATTCATTCTATTTAAAAAAAGAAAAATAAATCTGAATCTTTCTATAAAAAAGTCAGATTCTTAGCATTTTTCGCTATAGAAAAATTATATGAGGATAATAGAACGTTTCAAGACTTTAAGGTTATTTATCTATAGAAAAAATAAAAGAATTTGAGAACTTCTTGTTATAGAAATCTATTAACACTCTGAGGTCTGTTAACAAAATTTTCAGAACTTTTGCCATTAACAAATTCTCCAATGTGGTTCAAAATTGGAACAATTTTTTCTATAGAAAAATTATAAGATTCTTAAAACTCTTTTTCCTTAAAGAAATATTATAAGATTCTTAAAACTCTTCTTCCTTAAAGAAACATTATTTGAAAAATGTTACTTTGGGGTTCAAATAGAACTAAAACCCACTGAAGTAAAATAATATTACAGGGATATGAACAAAAAGCTACAAGAAGTTTGCCAACTGTCCACCAGATGGCGGCAATAACAGTTATATTTCTCTTCTTTTACTTTTTAAAGAATGCTAAAATATTAATAGGAAGAATTTCCTGACAAATAAACGACAAACGCAAATCTGTACCGATCGTTGAGCATTTTGAGAAATTTTTTCATCAACAAAATTTTCCTTTCAAAAATTCTCTAAATGTGAGCGATATTTTAAACACAGTTTAGAATTTATTAGATTTTATAGTCAGTCTTTTCATTACACAGTACAACACATGATTTTGGGACTCAATTCTGAGAATTGCATGTGAAAGTAGCCCCAAAAATAAGAACTTCTGCATCATTCGTTTTGTCAAGTTGGCTACTGTAATAATTTAATGGCCATACGAACTTTTTGGCTGAAGGCGGATTTTTAGCACTTTTTTTTTATATTTTAACACGGTTATATCTCGGTATACCGTACGGAATATCTCTTTTGTGTCTGAAGCAAAGTTGTAATTATTGAATAGAAAAAAAAAACGCGGAACAATCCTACTCGAATCAAGTGGATCCGGTGCCTTAAAAATCGCAAAAATGCCAATTTTTCACCTTTTTTGCTTTCCACAAAATTTTGCATGAAAATAAAAATTCCGATTTTTTTTTTTTTTTTTTTTTTTTTTTTTTATAATTTAACCCATACTCAGGGGATGCCCCCTACTCATGCAGTGCATTGTATTGATCAGGAAAATAGGGTATGGGAAGGAGGAAAGAGGGAGTAGTGCTTGTGGATATTTGATTTAAATTTTTCTAAATTGTAAGTAACAGGGAAGACTTCTGCGGGAAGTTTGTTCCACATGCGAATTGTTCGACTAAAAAACGAATTTTCTCTGTAATGCGTTGTGCGAAACACAGGACAATCAACTACAAACGGATGTGCTCTACTAGATAAGCGAGTATTACGAATAAAAACTCGGGCTCGAGGAATAAGTTCACTTATCTCAGATGATCACCTCCCATGGTAATATCGATAGAAAAGTGTCACACAACCCACATTCCGAGGATGCTCCAATGAATCAATAGAGTTGGATACACTACTGTCATTGATAAGCTTCACCGCACTCCCCTGAACACGGTCCAGAAGCTTCAGAATAGACACTGAAGCCCCTGCCCATATATGGGAGTTGTATTCCATTTTCGGCCGGATATAGCTGGTATAAATAGTAAGGAGATCGGATGGAGTGAAGTAAGTCTTGCACCGTTTCAGAAAACCAAGGCACTTGAATGCTTCTTTCGACACTTGAAATACGTGCTTATTCCAGCGGACATCACACTGTATTTTCATGCCCAGAACATCAAGAGTATCCGATTCCTCGATACATATACCATCCATAGCTACAGATGACAATGTTAATTCCACAGCCCGTCTGTGGGTTAACATACAAAATTGGGTCTTGCGTGCATTAAAATCGACCTTATTCGCGCGACCCCACTCAGAGATTGTAGAAAGGTCTTGATTGAGTGTGTCATTCATGTTCTGCCGTATGCTCTCTAACTCCAAAGAGCTTGGCCTGTGATCGAATGAAAATGAATGACAAATGTTGCTGTCATCTGCAAAAGAGTAGATAGGATTAAAGGTCTGACCAAGAAGGTCATTAATAAAAATAAGAAAAAGGGTAGGAGAAAGAACAGAACCTTGCGGTACCCCTGAATTTAGCTGAAACTCGTTTGATGAGACCACATCTAAAACAACACGTATAGTGCGGTCTCTGAGAAAACTCGTTATAAATCGAGAGAAGACATTACCGACACCAAAAGCAACTAGCTTAGTCACGAGTGCCCCGTGCCACACGCGATCGAACGCCTTGGAAATATCTAGAGCAACCACTTTACTCTCACCAAAGCGGTGGAGTGACCGGCTCCAACGTTCCGATAGAAACGCCAACAGGTCTCCCGTAGATCGACCGCTACGGAAGCCATACTGTCGATCATTTAAAAGTGAATTGGTCTCTAAATATTTCACAAGATGGTAGTTAACCATGGTCTCCATCACTTTGGAGAGCGCAGAGCAAATTGCGATTGGGCGGTAATTTTCAGGGTTGTTAGCCGTACCCTTTTTAGGGATTGGCTGGACATTGGCCACCTTCCAGCATGAGGGGAAGACTCCCGCACGGTACGAGGAGCTGAAAAGTTTTGCCAATGGACGTGCCAACGTAAAAGAGCACTGTTTCAGCACCAGTGCTGATATGCCATCCGGCCCCGGTGACTTGTTTACGTTGAGATCCTCAAGAACCCTTTTGACTGCCCGGGCCCGAAAGAAAATCAAAGGCATAGTATAGGATACCCTTTCGAGAACGGGCAGTGGTTGATCGCTTTCCGGCAAGAAAGAATTTCTTGCAAAAAGTTCAGCGAAGAGGTTGGCCTTATCAACCGGATCGGTGAATGATTGATCGTCCTTTATAAGAGTTGGAATAGAAGAACTAGCATTATCCTTTACTCTTTTAACGAACGACCAAAAGGTCTTACTGCCCCGAGGAGCAGAAAGAACTTTCGCACGTAGACGCCGTTCGTATAAAACCTTTTCGCGTCTAAGTACTTTGGCACACTCGGTTCTCGCCTTTTTGCGATGCAGATCAGTAACGACGTTCTTATTCGAACGCCAATTACTGAACGCTGCCTCTCTGGATCTGACTGCATTTTTGCACGTCTGGTTAAACCAACACTTATGTTTTGATTTTCCCGAAATATGCTTCGTTGGAATAAAAAGTTTCATTCCTAGCATAATAATATTTTATTTATTATTCTTCAATTAAATAACCGAGCCCAAAGGGCCATATATGGCTAAGAAATAACTACTACACAAGACTACTGTATTATATAAAACAAAAACATAAATAACAATATAATATTAAAAAAAAAAGAGAAATACAAATGTATTATAAAATAGTAAAACATTAGAAGTTAAAAGTTCTTTAGTACAGTGTTATATTAACGTCATATAGACAGTCGCAATTAATTTTTAATTAATATGCATTTTTTAATTTAGAAATGTTGAGGTTAAGAAGAAGAATAAACGTTTTTCTCTAAAAGCTATAAACACTATTAATTTTTAAATCAGACTAGACTAGTTTCTGCCTTTTTATGGACAGGCTCATCAGTGATTTTATATTTAAATTGTATTATTTTTTGTGTCTTATAATTGTCAGATTGTCTCTATATGATAATTTTTTCAAGAATCAAACCTGCGGCTGTAAGAATCAAACCTGCGCTCATCTTACATTACAAACGTAACAATACCAAGTCATGACCGTTTAGCGATCACACCCAAGTATGGCCTTGAATCTAATGCAGCTAAATTGCAGTTTTCTTTCCTATTAGATTTTTCTGTTATTGTATATTATACTCAGAAGTGACAACACTAACAACACAAATATTCTATTTTTAGATTTTTGTTTATTTTTCTAATTTCCTCCGTCTCTATTTTTTTTTTTGATTTTGTTTTTTTCATATTTTTCACCTTTTTTGCTCAATAACTGGATTACAAATCCATAAATATGCTGTTTTTTTTTTCTTTATAAACTTTATTTTGCATGAAAGTAAAAATTCCGTTTCATTGAGTCCCAAAATCATGTATTGAAAAACGTTGTACTGTGTTGGAGAAACTTATTTAGATTATGGCAATTTTATCTTATAATATCCGAATTCCTATGGAAATTTTGACTGAGTTTGCTCAACAAATTCTAACTTCGAAATAATTTATTTTAAATAGGAATATGATGAAAAATACGATTTTTATAAAAAATATTACATTCAAAAGACTTTTGTATAAACAAAAAGTTTCGTTCAGAAAATTCTCACTTCTAAATAATCTTTTCTGAGGCAAAATTATAAAATTCTGTAAAATTTTTTTCATACAAAACCAAACAGATTTGAACGATATCTTTAACTTACACTATAAGTAAAATTTCAAATTTTGAAATGACACACCAAAACCCCGGGACACGTAAACTTAGTTTTGGGTAGTAGAATCCAGTGGTATAGTATAATCTGTTTTAATAGGTCAGGTCAAAATAAAAATATAATTCAATTTTAATTTTGCATTAACTCAAGCGATTTTTTGATTGTATGTTAAGTAAAAGCTATCGAAATCTCTTTTGAAAATACTTTATTTATTGTTTATATGTCGGAACTCAAAGCTAACAGTAATGGTCGATGTTCTTTGGATTCTACATCAATACCATTTTCTTTAAACAAGCATTTTTAGATTTTTAGACCTTTTCTTAGGCAGAATCAAATCAAACAACAGATTCTTATTACTTTTTTCATATAAAAAAAGTTTCCATATTCTGAGACATCTTTCTTTAGAAAAATTCTGCAGTTCTGAAAACTTTTCAGCTTAAAAATCTTTAAATTCTAAAGACCTTTTAAATTTGAATTTAAAAAATTTCATAAACTCAGCAAGATGTTTGAAAAACTCGTTCTTTTTATTGAAATTTTATTATATTTGGTTATATATTTTAATTTTTGTTATATCCTTTTAGGTGCAATTTTTGAAAAAGGCCGTTGATATTTTATGCCAATGCCGTCAAACTCTCATGTATACGTATGTGTTTGCGTATTATTTAAAAAAGAACAATCAATCAATGATATTTGAAGATAATCAAAAAGATTTAGAATCTGCCACTGAAAAATTGTCAGAATATTTGGAACGTGATATAACATCAGAAAATTTAGCTGATATCAAACAAAAAGTTCAAGATAAATATAGGTAAGTGAATAATAACTATTATAATATCTTCAAAATCTGATTTAAAATTCAGATTCAAATTACGCAATTCGACAAGCAAACAATTAGTTAAAAAATATGAGGCTATTTTTAAAATTTTAACGGAATCTGGTGAAAAATAAAAATTTTATTACGAAACATTCAAACTGGACTCTATAAATTTTATAAATTGTCAAACTTAAGCCAAAAGTAACAATTTATATTGCGAAAATTCATGGTAGACCATGCATTTATAAATTTAAAAATAGGTGGCCTTTAAATGGGCCCGGTCGATAATAAATATTTGGTGACCTCGCTCTAGGAGTACAAATTATGAGTTCCGACCGAACAGTTCGGCCAAAAAACTATATTTGGTAGGTTTTTGGGTATCTAGAGGCAATGATTATAAATCTTTTTATTGGAAACATGTTTGTTGAGCCAATTTAATTCGATTTTGTGTATAAAATTTAAGGAAAAAGCCAATGTTTAGCTATAAAGTTAAAAGTTCGGTCGTCGAACTATTTTCGATTTGGCCGAACTTTGAAGGCCGAACAGTGAATTTATTGCTTAACTACGGACTTTTCTTTAAATTTGTCACTCAAAATCGTCTCTAATCAGCCCAATAAAAATTTGTCCATAATGTTTTAAAATAAAGAATACAGACCAAATGCATTTTCTGGTCGAACTGTTCGGTCGGACACTATTAAAAAGTAAATTGATTTTATAAAAGTGAGCGTAAAGTGGACATGGTCGATGAAAACTATATAGCGATCTTGCTTGCCTGTATTATGGAGATCAGCTGTACCAAATATGAGCGACATCCTTTAAAAGATAAAACTTTTTCTTCTCATTAAACAATATGAAATGAAAATTTAACAAAAAAATTTTTTATAAAGTGAAACATAGAATTAAAATATTAAAACAGTAAAACAGTAAAACAGTAAAACAGTAAACGTAAAAACTGCGTTGCCAAAACAAAGTATGGCGGCCACGTCAAGGACAATCAGGATCAAGTCTACTAAATTTGATTGTAATCCGTTTAATAATAAATCACATTCATTGCAAAGTAACATACTTATTTTAAAAAGTGGTCGCAAACGATAAATAGTAAATGGCGACATCACCTGGAGTATAGGAATCTTGTGTAACAAATTTTAGAGAAATCCGTTGAAAAATAAAATAAAAATGTGTGATGAACTACCAAAAGGAAAGGGATTTTAAAAAAATTCAAGAAAGGTTGGCATAAAAGGGGCCGTGGCAAATATAAAGGTAATGGCGGCCCTGGCTGGAGGATAAGGCTAATGTGTACTAAATTCGAGCGAAATTGGAACATAAAAATTTGATTTTTTTTCATAAAATTGAGCGAAAAAATAGGCGTGCCCAGTCAAAAAGTATATAGCGACCTTCCCAGAAGTATGTGGATCGAGTCTACCAAAAATCGGAGAAATCCATGAAACACTAAAAATTGTTATAGCGTACAAAAAAATAAAAAATTTATTTTTTATGGATAGAGAATGTAACCCTATATTCTTGAACTTGAATAATTTTTAATTTCATTTAATATATTTTTTAATTTTATATTTTAGATACTGTGAAAAAAGGCGCAAGGTACTTTTAGATCATGTACATGAAGGTTATGAAAAAGATTGGTGGGATTATTTGGAATGACGAGACATTCAATCGACGGCGCGTAAGCGATGTGGTACCAAATTAAAAAGATATTCATTATAATTTTTAAAAAACAAAACAGAAAAAAAAGTAATATTAAACAAAATAATAAATAAAAACAAAACAAAACTGTACCACACATTTTACTATAAAAACAAACAGAAAAATCTAAAAAAAATATTCAAAAAAACATAAATATAATAATAAACTAGTAATAACAAAAAACATAAAAACGCCCACAAAAGAAAAAAATACAAAAAAAATGTTTTTTTGGTCCATTTACTATAACTTACCATATAAACCTAAAAAAAATAGAAGAAAAATCACTTGGTTTTGTTAAGTAGAAAAATTTGGAAACAAGTTACAAAAAAGTTAACAAAAATAAATAGATGAGTGTTATTACTACGTTCGGTTTAAGAGCATAATAATAAATTCTAAAAAGAAAATTATAATTAATTTTACAACTACTAGAGCAAAACTTAATTAACATATCGCACTTGATCAACAAGAGGGTATTAACTCAAAATTTTAAAATTTTCAGTAGAGTCAAAAAACTGTTTATGGCCACATTTTAACAGAATTTAAAAATTCAAACATATCATAATAAGCAAATTCCATTTGAAAATATATATACATTGTTTTTGTTTTAAATTTTACCACTCATTGCAAAAAAAATCTATTTTTTGAGTTAATACCATTTTTTTGAAATTTTATCGATTTAAATTTATAGAATAAAACAAATTTTATCAACAAAACAGTATCAACTCAAAACACAACCAAATATAAATAAAACAGTTTGATTATTTTTAACATAAATAAAGGCTCAAATCAAAATAATACCTTTTTTATGAAAAAATACGATTCATTTCTATTTGAATTTTTGTATTAACTCGAAATAATACCTTTTTGTTGAAATAAAGGTAATCACTACATTAGCACGAAAATGGTCTCAAAAGTGGTTTTCGAGATGAAAGAGTAATCGGATTGATGTTGTTAGTTGATTTCTTGAAAAAAAGTGAAATTTTAAAAATTTTGAGTTAATACCCTCTTGTTGATCAAGTGCGATATAATTCTAGAAAGTACCAGGCAAGACAACTGATGATTGCTGAGCTAAACATGATATTGAATAACACGCACACCCAGTTCAAAAGTGACTCAACTCAAAATTTTTCATTTTTCAGAAATCGAAAAAAAATATTTGCAACCATATACCAATTGAAACATAAAAAAAGACATAACTGTTTTTTTTAGCAAGAGTTAACAACAACAAAATACACTGAACTTTTTTTTTTATAGATAAACAAGTGTATTGTGCATAGTTTAAACATATAAACCCTAAAAACTAAAATTTTGAGTTAAGTCACTTTTGAACTAGGTGTGCGAAGTGTTAATTTTTGGTCTTAGAAAGTTATTTTTTTTTTATTTATTTGTTTATTTTTGTTGCAAAATTAATAACAATTTTTTATTTAAAATTTATAATAATATGATGTTAAAACCGATCGAACAATCTTTAGATCAACTAAATCTACAAATCAATTGAAAAAAAAAATAGTTCAACAAAATAAATTTTAAAATTATATTTGTTAAAAAATTGATTTAAGCTAAAACATAACAAACAAAAAAAAAATCCAACAATAACTTATTAATGCTTAGCATTATTGAAAAAAATATAGTTTTGATTATATTAAACAAAAATTAATTACAAATTATTATTTTCATCTTAACATTTTACTTGACCAAGTGATTTGTGTTTTTTGTTTTGTTTTTGTTAACAAAAAACAATTAATTATGCTTAAATACCTGTTAGTTTTTTTTTTAATTAGTAATTTTTATTATGAATTAATTTTCTTTATTCTTAGTAAAAAAAAAATTCTAATTTTTATAAAAAGAATATTTATGATAATTCTATTGAATGAATAACGTTTTTGAAAAAAAAATTTCTTTATCCTTTACTTTATAATCTTCTTTAAATATTTTTTGTTAGCAACTTTCTTTTAAATTATTTAATAGTTATGCAACCTTTCCACTTCCTCCTTTAAAATTCTCACTTATTTTTATTTTTTTTATAATTTTTTTCATTTAAATTTTAAATCATCCTTTTCCTACATCTTTCTTTTCTTAGGCTATTAAAACAAAAACATTGTCTTCTTCGTTGCTTTAAACAAAAATAATGTAAATAGTTCTCTCTTATTAAAAATTAAATGAAACAAATATTAAATTAAAAAAAAAAAATAAAAAATAAATTAAATTGTATAAAAATTTAAAACAAATTATGTTTTTCTTTATTTCATGTCTCATGAGTGAAAATCACAAAAGGAATATTGTTTTTGGAATCTCATTTGCTTTGGAATCTTAACAGGAATTAAAATCTTCTTCGTGTTTATCAGTTTCTTTTGGATAATTTACGCAAACACTGTTTATAATGAAAATATCATCAAAATTAGAAAATCTTTGTGAGAGTTAAACAATAGGAAAAAATGCTTACAAAGCTGGCTGTTTTGAATGGATCACACGGTGGAGAGACACTAATTTGGTTGGACGTTTCTTGCACTGAGTGATTGTATAAGGTTAGTCCGTAGAAAGTTGTAGCTTTATTTAAAGGCCTAGTAAAATTTAAGAAACAATCAGTTTTATTTGAACATATTTAAAGATGTAGAATATATACTATTTGAATATCAGAATATTTGAATTATAACACTGTGTGTAATTTTTTAAGTCATGGCAAAATAACCATATACGGACACCACTACGTGATAAAAGACTAAAAAAAAAAGACCCGTGTCTCCCAATTTTTCCCAAAGTCATGTACTTTTTCTTTTATGGGCCGCCAAAGATTTGGGGCCTCGGTATCATTTTCCCAAAAAGTGATCATTTTCTCAGGCTCATATCTTGCAAACCGTTCAGAATTTCGATTTACTCTCTATGGCAAAGTTGTAGCTCTTGTCATAAAGAACAAAAACTGCGAACATATAAAATCAAAAAAATTTCACCTTCCAGATCAAAATCGCAAAAAACTTAAAAAAATTCGATTTTTTTACCTTTTTTCCTGTGTTCAGGTCCACAGGTAGCAAACCGTTCAAAATTCAAGGAAACAATCAACTACAAAAATTTACCTAAGATCTCAATAAACAAATGATTCTTAACACTGTTTAGGTAGCGCGCAAAAGTGAAAAATTTTTTAATTTCATTTTTTTTCCTTTTTTCTCCTGTTCAGGTGCATAGGTAGCAAACCCAATTCCCAGGAAGTTTATATGTTCTAGAAATTTGTTTATTGAGATCTTAGGTAAATTTTTGTAGTTGATTGTTTGCTTGAATTTTGAACGGTTTGCTACCTATGGACCTGAACACAGGAAAAAAGGTAAAAAAATCGAATTTTTTTAAGTTTTTTGCGATTTTGATCTGGAAGGTGAAGTTTTTTTGATTTTATATGTTCGCAATTTTTGTTCTTTATGACGAGAGCTACAACTTTGCCATAGAGAGTAAATCGAAATTCTGAACGGTTTGCAAGATATGAGCCTGAGAAAATGATCACTTTTTTGCGAAAATGATACCGAGGCCCCAAATCTTTGGCGGCCCATAAACAAAAGAGGATATGACTTTGGGAAAATTGGGAGACACGGGTCTTTTTTTTTAGTCTTTTATCACGTAGTGGTGTCCGTATATGGTTATTTTTTTTCGAGTTGCACTGTGTAATTTAAAGAAGATATTAGAGATCAAGCACTCAAAAAAGTATGACTGTAGAATCTACTGAAAAATTACGGTTAACACAATTGTAAATTCAGTTAAAAAGGCGAACACGGTAATTTCAGTTAATTCCATTGAATACACAATGAAATGTTCTAATTACTATTTGCAAACCAATATAAAATAAACAAGAGTTTTAAGAAACTCGACAAAATTTTGTGTTTTTTTAAATAACTAACAAAAAATGTATTTACTGCAAAAATACTAATTGTTTTTCAAAATACTAAAATAACTGTTACAAAAATACAGTATTTTTCTTAAGGTGGGACAATACATTCGCGGCAGAGAAAATAGACTTTTTTAAAAATTCACAACTCAGTCAAAAACAAACATTTTTCCAAAATTTTATTTTAAATTTTTATTATTGTCGACAATGAAACAAATTACAAGAAAAAATTCAAAAAAATATATTTTGCCACTCCAACATGGTTTTATAGAGCTCCAAACTGGCGGCAGAGAAAAAAAACGGGGCCTCGTGCTGGGAGTCTCAAAAAAGTGCTGGGAGTCTCAAAAATTGTCCGATCTGAAAAAAATGACTTTTTTAAATCTTAACAAAATTGGTTACGTATGACACGAGCTTTTTTTAATTTTTTTTCCAATTTTTGGTGATGTTCCAAATTTAAAAGTGTGTTTTTTCGGAAAAAATATTGACTTTAAAAATACAAAAAAAAATCGAAAAACAATTTAAAAAAAAGCTTGTGTCATACGATAGTGAATCAAGTTTATAAAAATACAAAAAAAAAAAAAAATTTCGTCAAAAAATGAACCCGCTAGTGCCGCAACCAGTACGAAAAGCATGGTTTCGAGATAAACGCGTTCAAAGTTTGTGAAAAAAGAACAGAAAAGGTTACCTTCAATCTGCCATGCCTGCTTCGTACTGTATGCATTCGTTATCTTGTGTTGTGCTGTTTCTTACAGTTTTTTTGCAATCGTTTAGCAATTCGGGCTTCTTTTGAAGCTTCATATGCCTTCACTCTGGCGCATTTCAAACGATTTGCATCATTTCCTTTGCAAAAATTCAATGCTGTATCTCTATAGTAGTACGTAGGTAGCGCGAAAATTAAAAATGCTCTTTCACTAATCCGGCTCTGACTTTTGAACCCGTAGGAATTTTTCCATGAAAATTTTTTTCTTAGAATCTTAAGAATATTTACTAAAATACAAAATTATAAAAAAAGGCGATTTCAAAAAACGGCCAATGTCATGTCCCCCCTTAAGTCGTTTTTTTATATTAATAGATTTTTGTAATATTTCATAGAAAAGCAACTGTAATTGCAGTTAATAACAACAAGTACTGATTACTACACAAACAACTGTCATGTAGTAACTGAAAAACTTTTTTGAGCATTTGACTACATATCTCCAAAAAAAACATATTTTACATTTAAACATTTTAGCTGAAATTGTTTGTATAGGACGAACATAGAAAGACTTCCTCTTTTTCCCTGCCCGTAAAAAATTACTGAGACCCAGTTTTAGTTAAAAGTTCCTAACTCCCAAAAGTTTATGCTGTGTGCTTAAGCCGGAGATTTTTATGTACTCTACAAATCAAATTTTAAATTCATTACTTCAGCGGCTTTGGAAGGCCGTTTATGGGGAGACTTTCTCCAATATAAACCCGCATTTTACGCAGTTCTTTTCAAAAGTTCCAAAAAATACATTGTCAGTGAATTTATCAAAGTTAAGGTTTCTAACTAAAAGTTCAATGAATCACGCAAATTCACGAAATAAAACCTGGTTCCGAATTACGTAATTTGTGATCGTAATTTTGCTATCGAAATTATTTTTTTTTCTGATCAGGGATGTTCTAGGGCGGCCCTAGATTGAAAATAAAGATAAAACTTTGTGATTTCATTATTTTTTTTTTTTATATATATATCTTTTATTCAATATAATATTTATACAATAATAATTTTAACGTCTCAGCGCCATAAAGGCTTTGTAGAGGCTAAAAGGCAACTCTGTCTATATTACATATAGAAAATTTTTAGAATCTATTTTTATAATTTACATAATTTACAATAAGAGAAAAAAAAAAAAAAATAGTAATAAAATAATATTTTATACTAGAAGTGTTTCAACATTACGAAGTAAAAGATCTTTAATGGATTTTTTAAATGTAGACAAAGCTTGTATATTACGAATATTGATTGACAATTTATTATACTCACTTGGTCCAACATAAGCAATGTGTTGTTTTGTTAAATCTAAACGACATCTTACAGTATTCAAATTTAGAGCCTGTCTAGTATTTCTTTGAGTGTGTAAAATATTTTGAGTAAACTGTGTGAAACCACGAACATCTCCTCCTCTAATTGTTTTGAAAACGTATGTTAAAACTTTTTGTTTATATAAGCCTCTTACTGGAAGAACCTTTTTAGCATATTTTTTAAATAAGTCTACCGTTGAAAATCTTAGCGGAAGATTAAAAACCAGCTTTAGAGCTTTATTTTGAGCAGATTGAAGGGACTTTAGTGAACTGTTTAGTATTAATAAAACTGTTTTCGAACGACTTCAATCGATCGCGAATGCTGTAATTCGAAAAAAATAAAATATAAAAATTAAGGTAAATTTTGAATGCTTGACACAAATTTGCTTTGAATATGTTATTTGGACATTTTTTTGAATTTTAAAATCACAAATCGGTAAAACAACTAAAGGAAACATTTACTAAAGCAAAAAAAAATTGTTGGGAAAATTCTACTCACGCACACTTACTCACTCACGAAAAAACTTGACTCGCACACTCACTCACGTTCACGTGAGTAAAATTAGGCTTCGCTCACACTCACGCGTGAACACGCTAAATTCTGCTCACGTACCCATCTCTATTATCGACACATATATATTTTGATTTTCATATATTAGCTATATATTTTGATATTGGATGATCCGAAATTTTATATTTTTCACTAATGAAATCGTTGGAAATGAAAATTTTGAAAAGCATCGAAATAGGTGTTTACCTATTTTACATTTTCTATTAAAATATACAACTTTCACCAATATCAGGATTTTCATGCAGTAAAGGGTTAATGAAAAGATATTTCAGAAACCTTTCCTTTGGTGTATATTTTCGCACGTTCACTCGAAGAGAGCGTTTCCTGCAAAAAATTAAGATTTCTAAAATCACTACATTTTAAAAAAATATTTAACACAATGGATATGCCACTAAACTTTCAGTTGCTTATTTTTTGCGTTCGTACTTTTTTTAACTGGGTTCATTAAAAATTAACTGTATATAAAAATCATAATTTTTAAAGCAACAATTATTAATCATACTTTTTCGTATACAAAAAAAATCGCCAAAATAAAAATAAAACATCAAATCTGGCAGCATTAAAGATCTACGCAACTTAACAAACAACAACACCACATTCTTCTTTACTACTTATTTTCTTTTTTTCATTGCACTTTTTAGTTTACACGCAAATTTTATACGGTACGGTTGCTCGGAAGTAGTGTTTTACATAAATTCTAATTGTGCATTAAAATAATAAGAAAAATTAAATATTCTTTTAGAAATATTTAATTCAAGTGTAGTTTTAACATATTTTTTTATAAAATATCCGCAAATTGATTGCAATAATTGCACGAAAAAAATGTTTTTAATTCAATATAATGCTGCGACTGCGAACCGGTTGGTGTTTTTCTTTTGTAAGGTCTTTCGTTTAATAGAAAAAAAATAGTGTATTGTGTTGCAAGTATAAAAGCTCTAAAAGAGTTGAAATGAGAAAATATAAAAAGGCAAATTTGGTTTAAAAGCCGCCTTATTTATTGAGCTAAAAATGTATGTGTGTGTAAAGAAAAAAAAGTGTTGTCCGTGTTAAGAAAAAAAAAGTGTTGTCCACATTTATTTGTTTAATTTATTAACAAACGATAAGAGGAAAAGGAAATAAAAACATGTGAGTTCTCATTATTATTTTACTTCTATTTAAATTTTTCATATTTGGGATGGAAAACATGTACATTTTGACCTTTGTTGGTACCGTGCTACTACCACGATTCATTTGGTACAATTTCATAATTTTTTTAAATTTAGATTTTTGTATTGATAGTAGCTTACTGTACTTAAGGGGTTTACCCTCTATATATTTGTTTTCCTCCCCATTCGATATTTTAAACTGTATATAGACAGTGAAAAGTTTGGCGAAAAATTCGCAGAAATAAAAAAGTTGCAGCCTTTAGCTATATTTAGCATTTTTCTGAAACAGCATATTGAAAGTCGGGTGCCTGCAGGCGGCAGTGTTAATAGCACACCGATTTTAGATCTTTTATTTTTTCTTTGGTGTTGCAGAGGGCTAAAGACGTGAATATATTATAAATGTTTGGAAATTTTTTTTATAAACCCAATTTTTTGTTTTTTAATTTTTGAGTTTATCACCGAAGCTAGGTTTTTTTTTTGTTTCACATTTTGTTTTTTTTTTTTTATAAAAAAACTAAATTTTTTCATTTTTGAGTTTACCCTAGTACCATTTTAATGTTAATCAAAAATATTAAAATTAGGCTACGTCAAAGGACTATAGAATTTATTCGTATAAAAAATAAAAATGTTATTCTTGGATGAGTACTCATGGCTGCCCGACGAACAATCAAATTTAAATATTAAAAAAAAGTCCTTAACGAAATGACCACTAGAGATGCCATGGTAGTTCAAATTTAAAATTATAATTTTTAGAAAAATATTTAATTTTGTGTCTTTCTGCCGCAAAAATAATTTTTTTAATAGATATTTCTTTTTTATAATTGCTTAAATATGATTTTATAATTGCTTAAATATAATGATTTCAAGCTTTGAACAAATTTTCCAATTGCAGAAGTGAACCAAAATCGTTTTTACAAAAAACTTGCAAATATTTTCTTATTATTTGCATTAAGTGGCACATTTTGGTCCCAAAGTTGCAAAAAATAATAAAATAAAACTTCTTTTAGCAAACTTCGTTTAAAAATAATTATAGTTAAACGTTTACCGCTAATATTTTCATAGAAACTTAACATTCATATCTAGGGCAATGAATTTTATGCAGTTATCAATTTCGAAAAAATAAATTGCATAAAAAAATACAATTCTTTTTGACGCTGAACAAAAATTCTAATTCCGATTAATGTAAAGAAAATACGATTACACAGACTTAGACACTTTACATTTTTCTCATTTTTCAAAAAAAAAACTAAATCGCGCAGAAAACCGTGGATTTTTTTAAATGCAAAATTTTATTCGCAAAATTTAATTTTCCGGTCTTCGGTGGAACGGCAGATATATAAAACAATTTCGTACCGCTATCGGCAAAAAGTACATATTTTTTGTCTGATTGGTACAAAATCTAAAAACTCATTTCCCATCCCTGTCTCATATAAAAGCTTTGTTAAGAGCTAAAAAATTACCCCTCAGAAAGATCGTTTCTTAAATACTCTATTTTTCGCATCTGGCAATGCTTTTTTTTTGTTTTACTATTTTGTTTTGTTATGTCTGTGCTAATTCTCTTTAGTTAATTCGCGTAATTTCTTTTAATACGGTTGTGTTTTGTGTCGGTAAATTTTATTTAATTAAATTTTCGTTAAAAAAAAACTTCGTTTGTGCAAATAATTTTACTTAAAAATGTTCCTCAAGTATTGTAGTTTAGTAATAAGAAAAAAGTTTAATAAAAAGTTTAAAAGAAATTGTAAAAAATAGCAATTTATAATTTGCAGAAAATGCAATATTAAATGGCGACCTAGGCTTCCACATGCTTTTGCGTGTTGTTAGTGTCGCGAGAGAAAAAAAAGTAATCGGTTTATTTGTAGTGATGTGTTAAAATCACAGTGAGTAAAATGCACATGACACTGATAGTATGTACACACAGAGAAAAATTTAGCTATTTGCCAACTGAAATTCAGTTACTACGACTCAAATTCGGTTATTACGAATTTAAGACGGTTGTCACAACTTAGCATTAGTTTTCGCAACAAAATTCGGTTAAGTCAACTGAGTTTTAGTTGCAACCCCCATAGTATTTAGAAATCGCTTGTAAATATCGTTGTACTAACTGAATTTATAAGTTGTTACCATTAATATACACTTTTTAATTCGGTTGGCACTTTATTTCTCTGTGTGTAGTAGTACAGTAAGAGTATGTTTACAATAAAAGCTTGAACTTAAGGCAAAAATATTTTACCATACATTTTCTATGTAAGCATATCTGCATGATTTTTTTTTTTTTGGCTAAACGTTTGTTTACCGGTATAACTCAGATCAGTTTTAAATTTTCACGATCAGTATAACTTTAAATGCTGAGCTCAAAAATACCGTTGTTTGTCGGCGACCCCCGGTTCCCGAGTTATGGACCTCCAAAGTTTGGATTTTAAATTCTTTGTATCTTCGACATTTGTAATCGGATCGAAACAAAATAAATCAAATCATTTGAAATATAATTAAAAAAAATTTGATTTGAGATAGAATACTTTCAGTTTCATTAACCCTTTCACGACCGAACTTAAACTCCTGCAAAATTTGCATTTTTTTTTTGCGGATTCGGTTTTGTCGACCCAGTATTTCTAGAGAAAAGTGGCGTCAAAATTATGTTTTCCAACTATGAAAAAATCCATGGGACATACATATATATCTCATTGGTTTTCAACGGTCAAAATTAGTGAACAAATACTTCACTCAAGTAATAGCGAACGACGTGTTTGATATGCCGGTTAAAAAAGCTCATATATACTCATATATATTTTGTATATGATCGTATATGGTCATCCAGGCACGTAGCTAGGAATTTGTTTCGGGGGGGGGCTTTCGATTTTTATTTTGATTATATATATTTTTTTTTTGCACACTAGAGTAACAGCTTTTTTTTTTTTTTTGTTTCCTAAATTTTTACCTACACGTAATGGGCAATCATGAATTAATAATAGAAATCGCTTTCTCAGGTCATTTTGAAACAAAAACCTCCCTTTTTTTGTTTTTACTTATTGTGTTCATTATTTTGCGAATGTTGATGTCTATATCGCGAAACAACGCTTTAATCTGTTTGATCACAATCCGCGAAACACGTCAAATTTGAAAACGTTTGTGTACTTTAAGTTGGATATGCATCGTTATTGTCTAATTACGTTAAATTTTCAGCTAAATATTAATTTTTAGTTTAATTAAATAAAAAAAGGATTATGCGGAAAACTTTTTGAAAACCGCGAAAAATAAAATTGCGTTACTTGATAAATGTTAAAAAAAGTAAAAAAGTTTCAACTTCTAATAACCCGATTAAAATTAATATGATGCTTTATAAAATCATACGAAATTTAATATGAGTCTTAATACAGTTTTATCCGAGAAATGGGCATAATAATTAAATAACATCCGAATAATGACGCGATACAATTTAATACGATTTAACATAGCGGTAAAATTTATATCTGAACTGATACTGATATATACAAAATAAGCTATAGTTGTAGCCTGTTTTTGATTTAAAACGTCATGAAAATCCGAAACACCTATTAATCCTTTTAGACTTTAGCCACTCGCAAAAGGTTTACAACTTTATAATTTGTAACAAATTCCATAGCATTTGGAAATTTTATTATATTCAAAAATAAAAATAATATAGTGAAAATGAAGATTTTGTGGAATTTTTTAACTTACACCATTGAATAACAAACACGGAAAAAACGTTGAAACTGAATTTAGAGTTTAAGATTGAAAAAAATCTTAGACTCAATTAAGAACTCATAATGTTACAAATGAAACAAATTCTTTTTTTAGGGTTAAGAATCAGAAAGAAATCAATTCAAAGACAAAAATTGCGGTAAATTTTGCGTATAAAATTATACACAAAATGGTGCACTTAATTGTACTATTGTATTGATGTAATACATATTTACATCCCAAATATAATTGACAAATTTTCTAGTGTGAGTCTGCATGGGGTAATATACAATTTTATCTAAAATAAAATTGTGTTTTTTAAATATGATATAATATCAAAATATATAATATTTTGCAATGTCTAGGTATATAAATATAACGGTATTATTAATTGGATTAGTTTTAGCGTTTTAGCGTATTCTAAATATATGGAATCATATTAAATTTTTTCAACGAAATTAATTTTATATATTTATATAATTTATATAATTATGTCCTGTTAAATGCACTGGCAGACAAAACCTTATAAGTGTATATAAAATAATGTATTATTTTATGCAAACGTTTTAACTCGGGAAATTAAAGATTTATAACCGTCCAAAAAACATATTAAAAGCAAACATCCTATATAATTTGCCTGACACTTATAAGGAAGCTTTTCCGATGGGTTCCCTTTGAAATTAAAGAAATTCGGATAGGTTAAAGTAGCATAAATATATGAAAACGTATCTATTTTTAAAAATGGTGGTGAAATTTAACACATCTTTGTATGAAAATATGTTTAAAGTTTACGAAATTTACACTTATTTAAAAACAGCGTTAAAATGCTCGAGAAAACACACATTTTGAAAACCATTTTGACACTATGTCGTGGACCCCGGCTGCCACTTATTTGAATTAGATTAGATTAGACTAGATTATAGTGGCACTATGCACCGCGACCAGAAATTGGTATTTTGTGCTGCCAGCGAACACACCCTATAGGTTCAGGCTCCCTACGAAGCCAATTATCCTACCAGGTGAACAGTTCCAAACGTCCGATGGCGTCACTATTCGGTCACCAAAATAACGCACCCTCCTGTCGGAGAGCCTCGGACATTTGCAGAGAACATGCTCAGAGGTCTCGGGTTCCAATTCACAAAACCTTCACGTATCCGTAGAGGATCGTCCCATCTTGTACAATTGATACCTAAGGCCACAGTGTCCTGTGAGGTAACCCGTTACGGTCCTTAGTTCGCCCCTTGTCATAGACAAGAGTTTCCGCGATCTCTCCCCAGAGGGAGATATAAACAGCCTCGCCTGTCGCTGCCCAGGCGATCTGGCCCAATAGGCCCCAAACTCCGACTCCCTCCATCTTCTGAGCCTCTCTCTGACATACCCATTGGGTACGCCGCGGAATTATTTTAACAAATTATTTTTTTCCCCTTTTTTTCATATATCCGACTCATGTCTTGTATTAAAAAAATCGTAAATTTTACAAGCAAGCGTGATTGTAGTCTGAAAGAAATAATAATAAAGAACAAATATAAAATTGGAAAATTTAAAAATATACCTGACATCGCCTAGGTCAAGAATAATTGACTATTATTCTTATTCTCAATTATCAATTATTCTTGCCTAGGTCTTATTTAAACTAAATTATGTATTTCCAATTCACTTTGATTTATATTTTGGACAATTTCAGACGCTTTTAAAATTTTCTTTAATCAATTTTTTAAATAAAAACCCTTTAAAATTTCTAAAAAAAAAAAAACTACATCGTTATAACACATAGACTGGTTTAGCTGCTTGATTTTAAAATGTCGCATTTCAAGGAGCGCCGATAGAAATTTGTTTACATTTAGTCTAAAAAAATTGAGAAAATTTGAGTCACATTGGACCACGTTAACACATTATGCATATCGATCAAAGTTTGAGGCTTAAATTTGTTTCAAAAAATTAAAAAAATAGATGAGATATCGTAAAAAAAATACTGAAAACTATGTTATCAGATGCGTGCGTAGCAAACCAAATTTAAATAAAAAGATTGCACTGTACGTAAAGTAACGACTTTTACGGCACAAGTAAGCTTAATTTTGAGTCTTAGTGGTAGCTCCATGTTAAAAGTTTATGTCAAAATACACAGAAAAATCACTGTCAAAAAAATTTCAATTAAACTTTTGTTCGATTTCAAACTTACTTTCAATTAACTGTTTAATTGAAAATGAATTTGGTATAAAAAAAATTTTAGTTTTTATAACGTATAATAACAACATTGAAACAAATGCAAAAATTTTAAAAAGTCGCCAAAATTAAAAAAATCGTTTAAAGTTGAAAATTCGCGTTTCTTTAATTTTGGTGATTTTTTTAAAATTTTTTTCGAGTTTTGGCGTTTATTTTGGGAGTTTTTTAAATTTCTGCAATTTTGAGGATTGTTTTTTAAATTTTGGCAATTTGTTTTCAAATTTTGCGATTTTTTCAAATGGTCTCGATTTTTTTAAATTTTGGCAATTATTTTACAATTTTCGTGATTTTTTAAAATTTTGTAATTTTTCCCAATAGTAAACAAAATTCAATTAAATTTTTAATAGATGTGAATAAAACTATATGTAATTGAAAATAATATTTATTAAAAAGATACAAATTATTTTAGTTGTTACTACAATTGCATTAACACGACCGAATTCAGTTAAACTTTTGCTGAATCAACAAATATTTTAATTAAAACTCAATTTTAGTTTTTTCTTTGTAGACATATTTAATTTTTAGTTTGCATTGTCTCAAACAATTTTTTGATTATATTTTAAGTCAAAGACTTCGAAATCTCTTATTAAATGATTTTATTTATTGCTTTTTGTCGAAAATCAACTCTAACAATGATAGCCGCCCATTTGCAGGCGATGTTTTCTAACGAAATTTTAAGATTCGAATCATATAAAACTATTTCCTATTTGATCCAAGTCAAAAATAAATATTTTCATATTAAATTTATCAATAACATTGTTACTTTCTAACGAATTGTATTAAGTTTTTAAATTTGTCAAATCATTTCGGGGGGGGCTCTAGCCCCCAAGCCCCCCCCCCCCCCTAGCTACGTGCCTGTGGTCATCCATATTCGTATGGACAAATATAGTCATATATGTTCATATATTAATTTTTATGGTCATCCATATACGTTTACACATATATTTTGTAATTTTTTTTTTTTTTTTGAAAACTTTGTATATTAAAAAACATTAAATAGAAAAAAAAACAATATTAATGAAATGAAATATAAAATGTTTTTATTTGGCAAAACAATTATATAAACTATGTATTCATGTCAGCTCAAACATTCAGTTTATTGTCGCATCACAACGAAATATTTGCCGATAAAACGGCATTTTAAACAACTTTAAAATAATACGATCCTTTTAAATTAAATCAATGTGAACAATATTAATGTTATAAGTTTTTTAAACAGGACCTTCCACATAAAAATACGAATTACTCGAAAATTTTTACTTTTTCTCTTACAATTCAAAAAACTTAATACTCTATTTAGGTCAAATTACTGAATGTTCAGTTAAAATTTAAAATGAAAATGAGGCTTCATAGTAAGATTTAATAATGATCTTGTACCATACAAATTTTACATGAAAATGTAAACTTACAGTTCAACAATTCATACTAACTGAACGTTTTGAGTATTTCCTATTTAAACAAAGTTATAATCTTAAAATTCTCCACAATGTTTTAATTTAACTAACGGTTATACTTATATCTGCACTTCATAAGGCTAACAATAATTACTGAGCCACATTTTTTATTTTTGTATGGACTTATTTGTCAAAAATAACAATTTAAAAAAACTTAATAAAATTTTAAAATAAATCCTTAATTATAAAACTCATTAGATACACCATTTTTATATATTTCAAAGTCTTTCTTTAGGTATATGGAGTCACTTATACTTCCTTATGTGTTCATATATGAACCCTTTTTACACATAAGAAATGCCATCTACTTCCATATTTGCCCATATATGACCCTCTTTAGCGAATATGAAATAACATAAACTTCCATATTTGTGCATATATGAGCACCTTTTGTATACCTCCATATATGACCATATATGAGTACCGTTTGCATATATGGAATCACATACACTTCCATATACGCCTATATGTATATGCAACATATATGTCCATATATGAATATATTAGTACATATATGAACTTTTTTAATTGGGATGCTAAACACTAATATTTAAAAATTTTTTATATAGATTCAGTCGTAACTCGAGTTTTGACTGTAGTCCTAAAATATTATTTTATACGATATTTCGAAATTGTGAAGGGATAGACAAATTTGGAGACCAGATTTGAAATCAGGAGATAAAAATAAATAAATAGAATCAAATAAAAATTGCTTAAATTTCCTTACGAACAATAAAAAAAACTGAACAAAAACCTCCTCCTTTACCTTTGACGACCAATGGGATATATATGTAAAATATTGTATCAGTGGCCTCCAGGAGGTGGAATTAATTAATTCCAAATATCTCATTGTTTATTGAAACTTGAAGGATTAGACCATGTCCTACCAAAAATTTCGACCCCCTATGTCAGATATCGTCTGAGAAGATATTTACCAAAAATTATAAAAAAAAAATATTCATATTTTTAAACTTTGGGGTCACTCTATCAGGCTCCATATTGGTCCACGTGGTTAGCATGATCTGAAAACTACATATATCCTTTGTCGATACACATCACAACTAAAAGTAAAAATGGGACATATATCAACCATTCGTCGTCAAAGGGTTAAGCGTTAAATTGTAAAAGACTGTTTGTTAACCGAACTAAAGTAAAGTTACAAAATAAGAAATATTTCATAAATATGATGAAGAAGTATCATAACTTTTTATAAAATGCTTCATAAATGTTATAAAATATATCACAAATATGATAAAGTAGTTTCATAAATTTTTATGAAATGTTTCATTAATATTATGAAACGTTTTATAAACGTTTTATATAATGGTTAAAAAAATTATATTTAAAATTAAAAACACATCAAATAGTATTTAATTGATGGTTCAAAATTTCAAATAATTTCTGGTACTTTTTAAGTTTTAAAAAGTCTAAGGCCTGTTAACTTATCTCTGAATAACCAAAGTTTAAGGCTTAACCATAGTTGCGAATGACAAATTTATATGTGGTTAAAGTTATACTCTGGTTATTTTTAGAAAAGTTACTGGACTTAAATAATATTTTCTAAATTCCAACCCCAGGTGAAAAAGTTCATATATTGTCTTACGATTTTTTATTTTTTTTTTTTCTTAATTTTCTTGACCGAGAAATAAAGCAAAAAATTTTACTTTTAATCAGTGTTGCCAGAAAAGTTTGTAGCTTATATCCCCATTTCGCTTGTTGGAATCACTAAAAATTCCACCAAAAAATTTTAATCGCCTATTTGTTCCTTTTAATTATAATATATAAAGAACATAAAAGCCATTATATTGAGATCAATGTTTAAAACTTATTTTTAAAAATAAAAAATAAAATCAAATGCATAGAGCAAAAAATTCAAGATCAAAAAACAGTTCTTATATTTTATGTCAAGTAATTCTTATAATGAATTTACACTTCCACGAAATCTGACTTAAAATCGAGTTAAATCCAGTTACAAATCACCCTCGTTTACATTATAAAATTTGGCAGGCAAACTTGATTTTGGTGTGACAACAACAACATTTTGTAAACAAAATAAAAAATAACCTCAAAATTAAAATTTGTCTAAAAAGTTATTAATTTATTGGCGGAAGACAGAATTTGAAGCCATTAATAAAGAAACAATATTAATTTTGCTGAAAAAGGTGTTTTTTTTTGTAAGGAATGACTATTTGGAAGCAAGATATTTCCTTCTGTTCTTCTCGTTAACATATCAATGTTTTTTGAACAAATTATCTTCGCCGTATGGAAAAATAAGTAACTGAATGCTAAATTTAGTTATGCTTACAATAAAAAATTTCATTTTGGGTTTTACACTCATATTATTTATGGCGTTTTCTTTTCTGACAAAAATGTCACATTTTTATTGTGCTTTGCCCTCATTTTTTGTGTTATTTTCTAAAATAAGGTGAACACCCTGAGAGGGTGCTGTGTTTCTTTCTAAAAATGTTGCCATAAAAAAGGCAAAAAGTGAAATTTTAGCGTCCTCAAGTTATTTATAGGGTTGTTGTTGCCCTGTTTTTTTTCGATTTATCAATCCCATGTGTATATATTATAAAGTTGTTTGCGAGAAAACTCTCACCTTGGTAGCCGAAGGGTAGTGTGCTGGCTTCTGATGCATAAGGCCCTAGGTTCAAACCGTCATTGAACCACTATTTTTTTATTATTATAATTTAGGAGTTTTATTCATTTTGTTTTATGTTATAATATTTTATTTTCTGTTTGCAAGTATTTAATAATTTTTGACCTAAAATTCTTTAAAAAAAAAACAAAATTATAATAAAAATTATAAAAAAAAAAAATATGAAGCTAACTTAAAACTTAATTAAAACAAAAAAATAGTTATTAAAAAAATTCTTTCATGTTGGCTGAGATTCGAACCTGGACTGCCATAACAATATTGTATAAACACACATGTTTAAAGAAAGCAATATGTGATAAAATTGTGTTCTATTCTGTTTGTAAAAATTAAGCATTTTATTGGGGCTAGGGCAAAATTTGAAAAATGTTGCACATTAACCCATTAATGCCTGACCCCCGATTCCATTGTCCAATATCGATGAAATTTCACACATTCTTTACTTAAGGTTTTGGAAGTTATTTGATATAATTTTCTTTTCGATTTCCCATACTTGGGACTTATGAATTAACCACTGACATAAAATAATTCCTCTGTGGGTTTTTAATTAAATTTTTTTGTTATGCTCTTTCATGTAAAACTCTTAATTTTTACTTGAAAATAATCGATATTTCAAGCAAGGGTACTTCATAAAACTGTAAAATACGTATTTTAATGGTCATGTCATGAAATCATACCTGTAGCCCAAGTGAGTGGTCCTACCCAGCTACAAATTTTTTGTACTTTAAAGAATACCTAACACTATAAGCCAACAATAAGGTTTTCCGATGTGTCGCTTCTCCAATTTTTCAGAGGCAATTTCAATTCTTTCTTTCAATTTTACACTAACATTTTCCTAAAATATTTTTATCCTTTCTCCACCTACCTGTAATAATCAATTTGATGGAACTCTTACCTGGCTTTAGCTATAAATTTTTTTAAGATGGCTCCTTTTGGGCCAATAGGCAGGAATGGGTTAAGAGGCAACACTTTTTTTCCAGGAAAGAAAGCACCATTAGTTTTCTAAAATAAAATATTTTTTTTTTTAATTTTTTACATTTTTTTCCACAAGGTGATGCCATATTTTGCGCAAATTTCTCTCCCAAAATAGGGGAAAACACATTGTTGTATATCGCTACAATCTAATTTTGAACGTAATTTTAAACCAGATTGTCCGACTAGTATGAATTTTTATGGAAAGTCTGGTTTGAAGTTACGTTTCATAACCAGATTTTCCAAAAATCAGGTTAAAACCAGATTACAGGTGTAATGTGAATTCACTATTAAATATATATATATATATTTTGATTGAACTATTAAATATTTTTAACAGACCAAAATTTGATCGATTTTACACACAAAATAACGCTACTGTAATTAAGTTGCCATTTTTTTTTAATTTTTCTGTTCAATTTCCATTTTTCAATTACAAATTTCTTAAGTTAATTATAAAAAAAAATAGATATCTTCTAAAATGTTTCAAAAATCTATTTCCAAACTGAACTTGAAATCCCCTTATCTGACAACACTGATTATTAATGCAGTGCAAAAAAGGTAAAAATTAATTGTCGTGCTGTGTTAAAATCACTGTGGTTAAAATGCACAATCATTTGATTTGCGTAAACCAAAAAAAGCGTAAATAAAAATAAAATTTAAAAAAATAATAGAGTAAAAAATAATAAGCACTAAAAGATATATAATTAAAAAGAAATAAAATCGTAATTAAAATAAAATTTAAATAATATTATCATAAATAAATTACAACGTAAATAAAATTTAAAAAAATAAGTTCGTAAATAAATAATAAGCGTTAATAAAAATAAAACTTAAAATTATAATATCGTAAATTTATCGAAACGTAATGATTAAATTAACATGGTAAGTGATTTGTTTCAATGACGTAAAACATTAAGACAATTTTTGAAATCTAATTTAAAATTTAAGAAAGCCAAAATGACCACTCACTGATTAAATTTAAGTCGCATTTTGGTTCCATTCGATTTATTGTTTATACACTTAGAATACTATGTAGGTAAAGACCACTACAAATGTAGTTAAAAACAAATGAAATTACACTTAAAGAAAGAACGACTTACATTTCAGTAAATTCAACTAACATTGTCATTTGTTTTTTAATGTTCAAAAAATGACTAACAATTGTACCACATATGTTAGTAAAAAATAAACAAACATTTTTTTTTATTTTTCTAAATAACAAAAAACAACTGTAAAAAATGAATATAAAGTCATAAAACAGTCATTTGTTGTGGTTTGTTTTTTTTTAAATGAACTACAAGGTTAGTAAAAAATTTAATTTGTTCTACAAATGACTGACATTTACATTAAAAATTAACTGTATTACAACCCAAACAACTAAAACCCGGTTAAGACGAACTCCGAGGGACCAAAAAAATTAGTTCGTCTTAAGCGAGGTTCGTATTAAGCGGGTTTTTTTTTTTAACGATAAAAAATATGTTTTTATTAAAACAAAAACAAGATTTTTACATAAATAAAAAATAAAATTAGCATTTCATGCATTCACAATTACAAATTCAATTAAAATTCTTCATTTCAAAAAAAAAAAAAAAATCTGTTATTTTTTTCTGAATGACTGAATTAACGATTTCATTCGTTATAAGTTTCTTCGGCACACGATTTTGTTCGAATATATCACTTGAGAAATTTTCAACATCGGGAGGATTAACAATTTCCAATATTTCTTCACCTGATAAAGTATGTGACATCAAAAACATTAGCATCTATATCTAGAAAGTCATCCACGGATATGAAATTCATATTGGTCTATCCCATTAATCAGATAAAGAGTGTACTAAACATGGTAATTTGTATGAAAACGAGTTTTTGGGACTGCTTAAAACAGTTCGTAATAACCGAGAGTTCGTATTAACCGAGGTCGTATTAAAAGATGTATTTTATATGAAAATTGCCAAAACGTCGGGACTTTTAAATTAGTTCGTATTAACCGAGTTTTAGTCTTAACCGAGTTCGTCTTAAGCGAGTTTTACTGTAAATATTTTTAAAGCAGAAGTTCCCTGAGTGTAGATATAGGTGCCTATTCACAGGAAAGAGATTTTTTTTCTTTATTTCTAATTTTGCTTGTTCAGACTGCACTAAAAAAAAAAATTAGTAAAATCTTCTGCTGAAAATTAGCGAGCTTACTTTTTTTTGCTAACACTTAGTTCAAAACTTGCTAAAAGTTAATAAAATTATTGCTGAATATTATTAGACTGAAGAAAACTCAAAAAATTTGTGGAATAGTTACAGTTAAGTTCATTTTTTTTTGCTGAAGATCTTAAAATTTTTTTCGTTATTTTTAAAATAATTTTCAATCCGTTACAAAATATAAAAATGTTCATAATCCCACATTTTCGTTTATTACATACGACATGGGCCTTTTGCGACAGTCTTGTGGTATGCACATCTGTGGTTAGTCCTGTGGCATGCCAATATGTGGTTTAAAGCAGGATAAATGACCCCCTCCTATGACAAGCCAATGTTAAAGTTGCCAGTTGTTTACATAGGGTAGGGTTTAGCAGAGGACCGGTCTCTGGCACGAAGGGATCAATCCTGTGGCACATGCAGAACCGGTCCCATTCCCCATAGGGATGCTTATAATATAATATTTTACTGATATGCATATTTTATGAAGAAAAACATGCTTACTTAACAGTAATTTATATTTGAATTTTGTCCATTTACTTAGTTGGCATAGATTAATGCTTAAAATCCGAGACAAAATGATCTTTGATCTTTTTTTCTCTCATGTATCAAAATTTTATTAAAATCGAAGTATTAATCTTAAAGTGTTTCAGACTCCGGCGATTGTTTCCTGTAGAAAATTATTAGGGGTTTTCTATAGCAAAAGCGTTTTTGAGCATTTTTAATGATAAAATGATTTTCAGCCAGTAGACCTTAAAATCTGAGATAGATAGATATAAGTTGTCAGCATTAGTTTGGAAGTAGTTCTATTTACTTAAAAAAAAATAATATTATCTTTGTTTATTTCCATAAAAATTAGTAAATATTTGTTATGCTCATTTCTTTAAACATCACTAAATACATATTTGTTTTCTAATTAAAGTTATAATTTATGCTCTTATAGTTTGTTATGTATTTATGTTATGAAACATGTGATTAGAATTGTGTAAATAATATAAAACAATAATATCAAAGTTGACATACTCGGGACTAGTTAATTGAATGGACCAATTAATTGACGATTTAATTGGCATTGTTTGAAATCAATGGCAATTAAATTTTTTGGCTTGAAACAATAAAAATGAAATTTTATTTTAATTAAAGTTGATCAATGACGATTTAATTGGTATTGTTTGGTTGAAATCAATGTTAATTAACTTTTTTGGCATTGCAATTGCTTAAAACAATGAAAATTAAATTTTATTTTAGTGCCAATGCCAATGCCTTTAACAGACAATTATAATTGTTTGCTACAATTGTCTACAAAAAAATTTATTTCCAAATTTGGAAAAAAATCCTTTGTTTGTGTGCTAATTTTATAAATATTAGGTATTTTATCAAGTATATAAAGGGTCCGCCAAATAACTTTTTTTTTTTTGAAAATGCTATAAAAAAAAACTACTGAATATTTTCTCAAATTTCTTTTTTTATCTGAAAGTACAATCCTTCCGGTTAATAATGGCAAATAATTTCATTCAAATGGCTGCCTCGGCTGGCCATGCAGTAGCCTACACGATCGGTCCAATTATGCCTCTGGACCAAAATCCGCACCAAACAGTGACTCGTTTTGGGTGTATCGGCTTTGTAATGTATGCGTGCGGGTTTTCTGTGCCCCAAATGCGACAATTTTGCTTGTTTACATACCCGCCAAGATCAAAATGAGCTTCATTTGAAAAGATGATTTTTTTGGCAAAATCGGCATCATTCATTTTGGCACACATTCTGCAACATTACCATGATTTTCAAAGTAATGTCGCAATATTTCCCTGCGTTGTTCAAGCGTATACACAACCATATTCGTTCAGCGGAAGGATAAAACTAATTATCTGTCTAATCAGACATGAGCTAAGTGTTACCATTCACGAAATAAACACTCGTTGAAAAAAAAAAAACGTTAGATGGTGGACCCTTTATTATTAAAAGCTGATCCATCATTACATATTCGTTACCAAACACGACTAAATAGCGTATACATATGAGATAAAACTTGCACAAAATAGCGAATACTTTCAAAGTTGGAACTTAAATTTTTATCGTTTTTTCCAAAACAAAACACTTTTTATAAAAAATTATTTTTTCGTCAATTACAATAGGTTGTTTTAGGCATTGGTGGCATTTCATTACCGTTCGTATAATGAATGTCTATTAAAAAAATTTCATTGGCTTTGGAATGGTAATGACATTTATTGGCATTGACCGCAAGTAATGTCAATTAAATTTCAATGCCAATGAAAAATTCCCAAGTATGGAATTTAAGGCATTATGGGAAAACATATTCTCAAAAAGGCGTATTAGTATATTTAACCCTCTGTTGGAAAACACAGCCAAAAATATTTTTTTTTTCATTATAAAAAACGATTTTCATATCATGATGCTGATTTTAATCTGTATTTTTTTTTTTTTTCAATTTCAAAATTCGCAAATTTAAGACCTTTTCGAGGTCCTATATAATTTTGGAATACAACTAAGTATATATAAAACTATCTCTGCAAAATATTTTTCATATTCAATATTCAAATCTTTAATTCTGTTCAAAAGTAAAACCTTAATATCGAAAACACTGTTCCACACATGGTTATAAAATTTTTCAAATTATATCGGTAAAAATCTTAATTTTTTAATCTTTTTGTAGGTATGTATATCGAACGATTTAACAAAACAATTTTGTAAAGTCGAAATTTCGCAAACTTTCCTAAAAAATGTAAAAAATTTACAATTTATACAAAAACTTATGGTGTTTTCTTTCTGGAAAAAAGTGTTGCCTTCTTAATGTGCAACATTTTTCAAATTTTGCCCTCGCCCCATTAAAATGAAGCATTTTTACAATCAGAATGGAACGCAATTTCATCACATATTACATTTATTTAAACAAATCTGTTTTTTAGTGTTGTTAAGATTCGGATTCGAATCCCAGCAAACTTTAAAAAAAATTTTATGTTTTTTTTAATAATTAATTTCTGTTTTTTTTTTTAATTATTTAAAAAAATTGGATTTAGCTCCATACATTTTTTTTCAATTAAATTTTTTTTATAATTTTGTTTGTAAGCGAATTTCAGATTAAAAAAATTATTAAATACAAAAACAAATTAAAAAAAAAATCGTAAATTAAATTTAACAAAAAAAAAAAAATATAAAAAATGTGATACCAATATGGGTTCGAACTCGGGATCTTCTGTGTCAGAAGTCAGCACACTACCACTCTGCTACCAAGATGAGAGTTTTCTCGCCAAAAACTTTGCATGTGTATAATGAGATTGATAAACCAAAAAAACAGGGCAACATCCAACCCTGTAAATTTTTTGAGGGCAGAAAATGTGGCATTTTTTGCCTTTTATAAGGCAACATTTCCAGAAAGAAACACGGCACCCTCTCAGAGTGTTTACCTTATTTTAGAAAAGAACACAAAAAGGCAATTTGAGGGCAAAGTGCAAAAAATGCGACATTTTTGCCAGAAATGAAAACGCCATTAGATTTTACCCAATATATTGGCAACAAATTAAAATATTTGTTTTTATTCTTTAAACATGACTAACTTTTTGTTTTCAAATTATAGTTATATTTTATGATCTTATGGTGTTTTCTTTTTTTGGAAAAAATGCATAATTTTGGTGGGACATCCGGGTTCAAATCTCAACTAACGTAAAATATTTTTTTTAACTTATTTTTTTTTATTATTTAAAAAATTTGCAGTTAGCTTCATAAAATTCTTTTTTGATTTACTAAGTTTTATTATAATTTAGTTTTCTAACGAATTTCAAATTAAAAATTTATTAAATACTTGCAAACAGAAAAAATTCAAAATAAAATATTATAACAACACAAAATGAAATGAAAACAAAAACAAAACAATTTATAAATTAAATATAATAAAAAACAAAAACAAAAAAAAAAAAAAAAAAAATAAAGGTCCAACGAGGGTTTGAACCTGGAACCTTCTGCATCAGAAGCCAGCACACTACCACTCGACTACCAAGGTGAGAATTTTCTCGCAAACAACTTTGCAATATATACACATGAGTTTGATAAAACAAAAAAACAGTTTAAAAGCAAACCCTGTAAATTTTTTGAGTGTGGCAAAATTGCACTTTTTGCCGTTTAATAAGGCAATATTTTTAGAAAGAAACACAATACCCTCTCAGTGTGTTAAGCTTATTTTAGAAAAGAACACAAAAAAGGAAATTTGAGGGCAAAGTGCAAAAAATATGCTACATTTTTGTCAGAAAAGAAAACGCAGTTAGACTTGGACTTCCCTAGACAACACAATAAATAATCATTTCTGTATTAAACCATGTGACTAGAATTATGTTAATATAAAACTAATTATTCAAATTAAATGCGTTATTAGGAAGCATAACATAAAAAACAAGTATTTAAGCATATTTAACCCTCTATTGCACAAGACCGCAAAAAATAATCTTTTGATTTTAAAAACAACATTTGAAAGTGTTTCTCATAGATTTCTATATGCTGCTTTTAAATTTGATTTTAATTTTTTCTATCCCCTCGTTAAGATATTTGCAGACTTACTAAAAAGCAAATCATCTTTTCGAGTTGTAGACCTTTCAACTCCTGGCCCAGGAAAAAACTATTTATAAGTCTATTCATACCAGAATTCAATACAAAAAACGAGGGGTAAAAATTATTGAAAAAATAGTTCAAGTTTTGAACAAAGTATTATTCAAATGAAGAGAGTTTAGGAAGATCGAATTTACAGATTTTTTACTACAGATTCATATATACTTAAGAGACCATGAATCTAATGTCAAAAAAAACTCGGTCGAACCGCTCTTACAAATTATGGGCCTTTCTATACTTCAAAAAAGTTGTGTACTATTTTCCGAATATTTCTGGATCTATTTTGGAATCCGAACCCACAATAAATATTAAAGATTTTGAAGTACTTCTACTTCTACTACAAAAAACGAGGGGTAAAACTTACAAACCCATTTAGTATATTAAAAATTATTGAAAAAATAGTTCAAATTTCGAACAACGTATTATTCAAATGAAGAGAGTTTAGGAAGATCGAATTTACAGATTTTTTACTACAGATTCATATATACTTAAGAGACCATGAATCTAATGTCAGAAAAAAAAACTCAGTCGAATCGCTCCTACAAATTATGGGCCTTTCTTTACTTCAAAAAAGTTGTGAACTATTTTCCAAATATTTCTGGATCTATATTGGAATCCGAACCCATAATAAATATAAAAGATTTTGAAGTACTTCTCCGCGCACGGTGCGCCTGAGTCGATTTAAATAAAATTTGCGTGTTACTCCAATATGCAAACGGATTCTGTTTCTAGATTTTCTAAAAAACTATTTTCCAATGAAAACGAATAAAAATCTAGGTGGCGCTTTTTTTTTTTGCTGCCAATCAAAATTTTCAAAATTTGACCTTTCATCAGTTCAGATGCACCTCACCGATTTTGATAAAAAAAAATTAGAAACGATTAACATGCGTAAGCTGAGTCGAGAATTGTTTTGTCAGACACGCCCCTTTAAAGACAGCAATGCTTAAGAGTAAAATTTCTGAAGTTTCAATTTTCTCAAAAATAACTTATATGTATGTATGTTCGGGACAAATTATATCTCATTGGAAAGCTTATACAATTTTCTTTCGTATGATTTATATGGATTTTTATTTTCCACGGATGGGAGCGTGTTATTTAACTTTAAAGTTAAAAAAATAATTTAATTAAAAAATTTTAACTTGAAGTAAAAATTACTTTTAAGCCTTGCCGCGTAAGCCGATAGCCTAAGTTGCTAGTGCTTAATTCTTAAGATTTATTGTAATTTTAATTATAGTAAATAAATTAAATAAATCAATAAAAATAAAGTCTTGCCGCATCCAAAGGGGCGTGTCTGACAACAAAAAAAATCCTAAATTTTTTATCAAAGACAGCAAAAATTTTGAAAAAAGCGCCACCTAGATTTTTGTCTCTTAGTATTTTAGTTAGTATTTTTATTTTTAATTGATAAAATACAGAGTTTTGTTTTTCGGTAATTTTTAATTTTAAAGTGAAATAACACGCTCCCATCCCTGGAATATAAAAATGTAGATACATATAATTTCTCCCGAACAGATAAGTACACAGGTAGACATTTACAAATTGGCCAATGCTATCACTCGGGTAATAGGACAATGCTGTCAAGTTTGCTAATCTCCCGTTCTACCAAGGCATAACCAACCGTCGCCGACGCTTTGCCAACACTGTGCCGATTGTGTTTTTCTGCTTGGTTAGTTTTTGAGAAAATTGAAACTTAAATAAATTAAATCTTAAGCCTTGCCGCCGCCTGCAAATTCTAAACTCAGCTCACGTATCTAAATCATTTCTAATTTTTTTTTCAAAATCGGTGAGGTGTCCCTAAACTAAAGACAAGCTAAATTTTAAAAACTTCGATTGGTCTCGCAAAAAAAGCCCCACCTAGATTTTTTTAATTTTTGTTGGGAAATGGTTTTTAGACTATCTACAAACAGAATCCGTTTTACCAGATTGGAGTAACACGCAAATTTTATTTACATTCACCTACAATTATTTTTCCCTGGGTCAGCGATTAAAAAAATAAAGACCCACAACTCGGAGAGTCGATTTGAAAGAACTGTTTCACTTCAAGTTAGTAACACTAAAAAATACATTAAATAAGTTCTAAAGCGAAGTCTGGTCGAAAAAACTCGGTTTTTGTGGAGTAAATTTATGTGAAAGTGTGATATTATTAGAACTTTAACAGCTTTTGTGGAATATCGCTTATATTATTAAGCCGTCACCTTAACGTATTTTATATTTTTCCAAAAGTTTGTTCTAATACCACACTCAAAAAAAAAGTTTGTAAAGTCAGCAAAATTTTAGTCAATAGGGTGCTATCAAAAAAATTGCTAATGTCAGCAAAATGTTTTGCTGAAAATCAGCGAGCTGATTTTTAGCAACAAAATTAGTAGATTCAGCAAAAGTTTTGCGAACACTTAGTAGATTAGAAATAAAAAAGCGTTGGTAAAAATTAATAAATTTTTTGCTAAATTTTAGTAGACTGAAAAAAAAACGCAAAAAATTGTAAAAAAAATTGTAATTTAGTTAATATATTTGCTGAAAATCATAAAACATATTTTTGTGATTCTTTTAAAAATAATTTACAATAATTACGAAATATAAAAATTTTCATTTTCCCACATTGACGACAGGAATATATTTAATATCTGAAAATATATAGAAATAAATATATATAACATAACAAAAATTTTCTTTCAACTACTTACATCAATGGTAGTCTAAATGATGCTTTCTTTTAAAGGACGCAACTGCCGAAGATAATTATAGAAACGAAACGAAAAAATAAACAAAAACAAACGAAACTAAAAAAACAACCCTTTTTTTGCAATAAGAAAAAGGAACCATACAAATCTACCTAAGATGTATGTCTTTGTCTTTCGCTTTACTCTGTCTACATGTCTGTATATGTTTGTTTGCAATTTGACCACACTAGATTATTAATCTATTACCATTTATTATAGAAATACATATTAAATTTAAATATTTTCTTTTGTCTTTTATTTAATTAATAGGCAATTATTTTCACAAGCTGGTGACAACGCAAAATTTAAGTTGTTTTAATTCTCAATTTTGTTTTATGTATGAAAAACAGATACAAAAGTCTTCCATGGTTGATTTTTTTATATGTCTTATTAGAGTTGTACTTTTTAGTATCATTTTCCTCTTCTCTACTACATCTTGACATGCCGCGACATCTGCTTCATTCTGCGTATATCTTTCAATCTGGTTGTCGTCCACACTATTAATGTGCTTATCAGCACAATTTTTTTTAGCAAAATTAATTAGTAAAACATTAGTATATTAGTAAAGCATTAGTATAAAACAGTTAAGTGCTGAATAAGTATAACAAAAATTTTAGCTGAAAACACGATTTTAGCAAAAAAATTTGCTAAAAAATAGTATACCTGATTTACAAGACGTTTTACTAACTTTTGTTAGTACTTATTTTTTTGAGTGCAGGAAAAATATAATTGCAATTAAAAGAGTATATTTTAGTGTATTTAATTTAGACAGATTAATAGATTTTCTTTCAAAAGAATATTTAAATTTAATTATGTTTATTGTTTTTTTTTTATGGCTGGTTTAGCTGGTAAATTGTTTATTGTGTAAATTTTAAATTTGTTTTGCACAAATATTGGCTGGAAATCATTTTTTGTTTGTTTCAACAATACAAAATTTTAAATTGTTTTTCAATTTTGTTAAGCTTTCTCTAAATCAGCGTATAATCCAATTTTATTATTTTAATATTTTAATATAAATATTGTATTATAATATCAGGTTTTTTTTATCCAGATTTTATACGTGTATCAATTATTGTTGCTAGTACAAAAGCAAATGTCATATTACAAAATCAATAAAAATGGACCACAACACGCAAAAACTGGATAGCAAAACTGTCACAACATTGGTTTCATTTTGCGTATTATGATCCGTTTTAATTTGTAATTCGAATTCTGCTTTTGTTAATGATAGCAAAATTTAATTCAATTTGTAGTGAAATTAACCTGAATGAAAAAAGCTTTAAAATTTTTAGAACGAATTGAAATTTTTTCAAAATTGTTCAAACAATTATGACAATTTTTGTGATTAGCTAAATTATGAATTACTTTCAATTCAGCAGGAGAAATATACTTGCAATACATATTAAATTAATACATAAAAATGTAGCTTATTCAAAATTAACACGTTGACTGCCACGGCAATTTTCAGAAAACTGGCCAAAAATTACAATTTGATCTATTTCTAGATTATAGGTATCATCAAAAAGCAAAAATGATGTTTTTTTTAGGAGAAAAAGGACCTACGAATTATCTCGTAGTTGGCTTCTATAACAGAAATCGCTTTTCAGAAGCCAACTACGAGTTAATTCGTACGTACCCAAGCAAAAAAAAAAACGCCGAGAAACGCGTTACTTCTGTCCAGCCTGGGAAGAGAAGCCAGCCCTTTGTGTGGAAAATTGTTTTAAGAATTTCCACACACAATAAAATATTACTTTATTTCTTGTATTTGAGTTATTTTTTCCATTATATTGAATGAATTTTTCCATTATATTTTTTTTTTTTGTTTTTAATAAATGTTCAGTTCACGCAAGCCAACATTGACTTTTTGTTCTTTTCCCAGAAGCCATTTATCGATACTAGCACTGATATAATACGGTTTTATTCGTGGAGGTTTAGTGAGTACGAGATAACTCGTAGTTGGCACCCTAGAAGGGAACGCAAGCTACGAGTTATCTCGTAGTTGGCAGTCAACGTGTTAAGCTGTCAAAAGTATTGCTAAACTGAATTTTTTTAAAGCAAAATAATGAAATTAAATTTTTACACAGAAAAAAATATCAACCTAAGATTTGAATTTAATTTGTTTCTAAGCAAAGATTTAATTGAATCAATTAATATTTTAATTGACTTTTAAATATATAAATACGTATTTTATTTTAGACGCAATTATCATATTATTTTTAATACACTGTATGCATAAATAGAAAATTTTCAGTATAAAATACCAAATACATTTGAAGTTAACAAAAAAAAACAAACAGACTCAGCATTGCAAAAAACACACATACCAATTTATAGATCACAAACTTTTTTGTGAGTATCATATTTTTTTTTGTAGAAGTTATTTATAACTTTTTTCCCTCTTAATTTTAATAAAAGTTTTAATTGATAGTATCATTGCCGTGATAGGTGCAAAATCAATTAAAATATTAATTGATTCAATAAATTTTTTAATTGAAACCCGTTTTTAGTTTTTTCTGTTATATTGTTAGTTAAGTGTAAATTAAACAAAGCCCCAGCTGAATTGATTTAAATTTAGGACTATTAGGAGGTTTATTACTAAAATCGAGTTTAAACGGAAATTCAGCTACTAAAAACTTAATTCAGCTAAGTTTTTAGTAGCTGAATTTTTTTCGGCTTATTTAGGAAACAATCAATTCAATTATTAATGGTAGAGTTTACACATTATATTTAGATTAAAATCAATTCAGCATAAGGGATATTACTGCAATGGAGAATTGATATATTAAAATCAGGTTTTAGGGAAATTCAGCAAGAAAAAAGTACGTTAAAGTAAAGTTCAGCTACCAAAATACTAGCTGACCTAATTTTTTTATAATACTAGATAACTGTTGTAATTGATTTGATAAAATATTAAATAAAACAATAAAAATTGTATGCAATATAAAAATCTGCATTTAAATCAAGTTTAAGACTAATTCTGTTTAGCTAAATTAAATTCAAACTGAAAAACAATAATCTTAAATTTTATATAATATTGAATTCATCCGTTAAAAATCGTTTTGTAATGAAAAATATTTGGTTTGCCGAATAAAATTAAAAATTTTGTAAATTTTAATGTCACTCAGCTAAGATTTTCTAATTTATGATGATCCAAAACTAGATCATCTTAACCCAAATAATGTCCACGGCGATAATTTTTAACGAATTTTAGCCGTTACGTTTGAGTCAATAATTCAACACTAAACTTTTTATTTTATTTAGTTTTTTTTTGTTTTGATAATTTTATTTTTTGGTTTTTTATTTTAAATTAACAATTAATACATATTTATACATACATATATATTTAACATAACATTTCTATATAATTTACATTACCTAAACATAAGAACAATAAAATAAAATACCAAAGAGGTGTAAGAATTGTAACCAGATCCACTATAAAAATATAGCGGAAGCATTAAAAAAATGGCTCATCTTCCATCACAATAACATTAACTTTTCTTCATAATAACTTTAAAAGATGTGTACAATTTGTAGGTGTGGGTGTGTATGGATGTGTGTGTGTTTGTGTAAGTGTGAGTGTATGTGTGTGAGTGTAGTTTGGGTGGGAAAGATTTTAGTTTGGAATTGGAATGAGTATAAATTTGTCTCCTTAATTCAATTCTTTACGTGTTGTGTTGGGTAACAGCAGACACATGAGACCACCACCCATCAATAGAACCGCCACAATGAAGGTAGGAGCTGGACAATATTGATCCAATAGTGTAGCAATAACAATATTGCCAATAATACCACCCATACGAGCAGCCACCATAGAAATGGCCACACCTGTAGCACGCAAATGTGTGGGGAACACTTCGGTAATCAAACAATCCAAAGCAGCATTAGCAGCTGAAATGGCACCACTGAATACAGCCGATACAATCAAATTTTGGGTGGAATTGTAGACAAAGTACATAGCAGCTGAACAGACACCAGCTGTCATAGTACCAAAGATCAAAAAGAATTTACGACCCAATAAATCCATACCCAGGATGGCAATCAAATTGGCGGGCAAAGCAGAAGCCAAAGAGATCAAAGATTCCATAAATACAGCCGAGGGAATGTGAGAAGAGCATACCGCATCTTCTTGAGCATCTTTACCGACCACATATTCAGTAACTGTACATACACCAGCTCTTTCACCGGGAAAGTTGGTGCTATATTCCTCGAAACGATTAAATAATTCAGGGAACCACATCATCAAACCATAATAACCAATATGGAAAGTAAAGTTAATGATAATAGAGACGACAGTGAATTTCAAGATGGGTGAAGTAAACAGTTGTTTACTGTGATTCACCATACCGGATAACATTTTTGAGTATTTGCCCTTAATAGAATTTTGAGATTCCTTTAATTCTTCCATTAATTTTTCATCAATATCCAATTCAGTTACGGGATACAATTCAGCGGACTTTTTAGTGTTGGTTACAAAAATGCCACGGAAAATAGCCAAAGCCTTGTCCTGTTTACCCTTGGACAATAAGAATTTGGGTGATTCAGGCAAATAGAATAACAAGAAAGCCACAATGAAAGAGGGAATAGAGCAGGTCATCAAGAAAATACGCCATGAGTTATAGGTAAATAAAGGAGTTATCCAGCCAACGCCAGTGGGAATGATGAGCCAAGCTAAACCGGCTACAAAGAGATTACCAAATGTCCAGAAGGCAGCCATGAAACTTAACATAGAGCCACGTTTCGATTTAGGTTGAAATTCGGCGAAGTAGGACCAGATGACAGGACCACTACCGCCAAGACTGTAAAGAGAGAGAGAGAAAAATAAATATTGACAATGCAAAAGAGTATACGGTGATTTTAAATTACAATGGGGAAACAATGAGCTTTAATATGGAAGCAATTATTAATTAGTATGACAAACATGGTATTAAGCAACTAAAAGTTTTGATAATTTCAATATAGTTCTAGTGAATTGAGCTATTAATAGATAAGCTGAATTGCTTTTTAAGTAAAATAGTCTCGTAATTTTTTAAAGAATATGAAATGTATTTAGGTAACTGCGTTGTAATGTATTAAAATTAAGTTTTATTTCATTCAGCTATATCAAGTTCTTGCAAAATCAGCTATATAAAATGTAGCTGAATTGAAACTTTTTTAAGAGTACTAAATATAATTAACTAGCTTTTTTCTAATATTCAATTCATTAAACGCGAAAATTTGGACTGTCACTAAATAAATTATTCAAATAATGCCTAAGTAAAATTCCTCTTTCAGCAAATTTAAGTTTAATATCACTAAAAAAAATGCTTAATTCAGGTTACCGCTAGGACAAAAAGTATTTTAGTGTCTGAAATTCTGTTTGTTTTCTATTTTTATATCCGATTTATTAATTTTCATTTATGTGCATATGTTTCGCAATACACCTGTTTAAATATTTCAAATCAAAAAAGTTTTTTATTTTACTTTTGTATGAATTAAATTAAATTTATATAAATACGCATTCTTCCAGACAAAAGAAGTAAAGCGGAAATTATTCTTATTGAAGAAGATGTTAATTATTTTATTTATAAACAAAATTTTTTTTTTTTGCGAAATAGTAAGTAAAGAATTTTTAATTAGGAAAAATTTTTTAAATAGGAAGACATTTTGGGAATTAACTTTTTGATTACAAGATTTTTTTTTAATTCAGCTAAAAAAAATTAGCTGAATTTTTTAAATCTAGTAAATGTGAGATTAGTTATTATTTCTAAAGATACTCTCATAAGCTGATTAGACCTAAAGTATTCTCATGTACATTAGGCCGGGTCGATTTGTATGGAGGCAAAAAAATCGCTCAACGTTCAAGGAAAATCGTATTCTAGGGCATCAAAATAAGAAACTTTGCCGAAGGAACCATACCTCTACAACGATTTCTGATGTGCCGACTTTTGACCCGTAGGGTCAAATTTTGAAAAAGTAGTCTTTCCAAGATTAGGGTCTCTATTTCTTCTCCGGAAGAAATAGAGTATAAATATATTCGATTGGGTTGGATTCGATTGGGGCACTCTAAATGGGTCAAAGTGGGATTTTTCAAAATTTCACCCTACGGGTCAAAAGTCGGGACATCAGAATTCGTTTTAGAGGTATGGTTCCTTCGGCAAAGTTTCTTATTTTGATCCCTAGAATACGATTTTCCTTGAACGTTGAGCGATTTTTAAATCGACCCGCCCTAATGTACATGCAACAAGTCTTATTACATTCTTCACCCGACGTTTGGTCAATTTTTTGTTAACTTTTTCTAGGGTTTAAAAATTTTTTTAAAGAGTGCTATTAAAGGATTTAGCTGGCTGAATTATTAAAAAAAAATATTAAAATACATATCGCACTTGAGCAACAAGAGGGTATTAACTCAAAATTTTAAAATTTTCAGCAGAGTCAAAAAACTGTTTATGGCCACATTTTAACAGAATTTAAAAATTCAAACATATCATAATAAGCAAATTCCATTTGAAAATATATATACATTGTTTTTGTTTTAAATTTTACCACTCATTGCAAAAAAAATCAATTTTTTGAGTTAATACCATTTTTTTGAAATTTTATCGATTCAAATTTATAGAATAAAACAAATTTTATCAACAAAACAGTATCAACTCAAAATACAACCAAATATAAATAAAACAGTTTGATTATTTTTAACATAAATAAAGGCTCAAATCAAAATAATATCTTTTTTATGAAAATATACGATTCATTTCTATTTGAACTTTTGTATTAACTCGAAATAATACCTTTTTGTTGAAATAAAGGTAATCACTACATTAGCACGAAAATGGTCTCAAAAGTGGTTTTCGAGATGAAAGAGTAATCGGAATACGTTGAAATTTTTACAATAGATAGATATTGATGTTGTTAGTTGATTTCTTGAAAAAAGTGATATTTTAAAAATTTTGAGTTAATACCCTCTTGTTGATCAAGTGCGATATGGGAATTATAGGTATTATATTTAGGTTATACAACCACGTGTTTTGCCAAAACACGTATTTATGCTCTTTTATTATATTCCAACAGTTCTTTATTCTTTTACACATGTTTTGGCAAAACATTTGTTTTGCTATCTAGTCTGAATGTCGTATTATTCAGCTAACTAAAATATCAGAAATCGTTTTGAAATCGTTGAAAATCCCAAAAATGTTAGAAATTTATATTTGACCTGTTGTTTTAATATGTGATGAGGTTTTTATTTTTAAATATTTTTTATTTTTATTTATTTCATTCATTTGCAATACAATAAGCCTTAAAGGCCAAAGACGTATTGCTAGTGTGCTACATAAATTCAAGAATATATTTACAAATAGCTTAGATTAAATTCAATAAACAGTATATATATATATAAACAGTATATATATATAAACAGTATATATATATATATTCTGTAGTGTCAGCTGGGGGTTAAAAAAAGGTATCATTTGTATGGCCAGATTGTTTGCGGTGCTGGCATGCCCGCGTTTCAGCTCGGCTAGAGCTCGCCGGTTTTGGGGGTGGTTCTTGCAAACCTCTGGCACTACCTGACAGTTACAAAAAAAAATAAAAATCATGCCAGTCTTGAAACCGTATCCAAAGGGTATAAAAAGTACAAGATTATTATTATTATCTTTTCGATATTTCGAACAGCTTCGCTGTTCACCTTCAGGATAAAATATTAAAGATTACTGAGCTCACAGAAAATTTAGAAAAGGAATTTAAAATTGTTTTGAAATCAATATTTAGTTAATAGAACTTTGAATTAATTCAGTTAAATTATTGTTTTCTATTGACATTTTTTTAATTAATAATTTCGCAATAGGTAATTAATTGCTGAATAGTTTTAAACTATTGTAAACAACATTTAATGTTATTATTGATGATTAAAATTATGTTTTTGACAAATTCAGCCAATTGAATTGTTTAGAAACTGACAAAACAAAAACATCATCTTATAAATATATTATGAATTCTTTACGACTTAAGTTTGTTGAATTTAATTAAATTGGATTAAAAACAAAAATTTCAAGATGCTTTGCATTAAAAATCACATGTTTATGTCTCGTTGAACTATAGATTTTAGGAGGTTTTTATGTTAATTTTTATGCTTATTAAACACTTATTTTAATATTGTAAAATCATCTAATTGAATTAATTTAAAATGATTAAAAGACAAATTCGAAGGTGTTATTCATTGATATATCACGTGTGTGAAATTTTTGTGAACGACTGATTTTTTGGGGGTTTTTATATTATATTTGCGTATTAACACTACTATTTAAATATTTCAAAATCTTCTGTATTAAGTGTCAATTTTAAAGTAATTTTTTATGGGTTTAAAATATTTAAATACTTTTTTTTTCAAATATATCTATATTTAAAAAGCATGTGTTAAAACGGCACACTTTAATCAAATTTAACAAAATCATTAACAACTTCGGATCACTGTTTCTATAATACACACTAAATTTTAAGCCAGTTTTATAAAAGTCAAGACATTTTCTCAATATTTTCACTGCAGCAACAAAATATAAAAATGATAATTTTTTCAAGCATACGTTAATTAAATTAACATATCAATTTCGGTACACAATAAAATGATGAATCACTATTGAATTTAATGCAAACAAATATTGAAATTTAAAAAAAAAATCGTATACTTACGCAGCGCCGTTTAAAAATCGAAACAACATAAACCATTCGTAAGTTTGCGAAAATGAAGATGCGACTATGCAAATGCCATTCATAAAAGATATGACAATCAGTACTTTTTTACGGCCCATTGAATCTGCAATACTACCCCAGAAATAGGCACCTACCATCATACCAATGAAAATGATAGAGTTAAGCCATCCCTTGGTTTCAGTATTCAGATTCAAATCACATTGGGCCGAGGGTAAAATGAAAGACATAGAAATGACATCCATCTCTTCACTTGTACTGACAAGACCACAAATTGCCAATAATATGTAGTGGAATTTGCCATAGCCGCACATTTCAATGGCCTGTTCAAAACCGGCCTTAAGGCCGGTTGAATGGCCACCATTTCCGCCTTTTTCTAAATCATTTTTGTCGGTTTCGTATGCGTTGTTGATATGATATCCAGGATCTTTAGAATCAGAAGTCAAGCCGTAGGGTTGTAAAATTGAACGATTATCTACCGTTGAATCGCTTGTATTATTGTGATTTGGTTGTAGTCCAGTATCTACATTATACGCTAAAATAAATAATAAAAACTTAAGAATAGTTTTAAAAGAAATATCAAAATACTTACAATCACTTGAATTTTTTTGAGAGTCACCTTTTACCATTCTACGAGTTCGAGTTGTTTTAGTTTTTGTGTCGCGTAATCCGCCAAAAAATAAATATAGTGTAATGTGGAGATGAAAAATTCGTTTAAAAATAAAAACAACTATTTAAACTATTTAAAAGGTATAGTATAGTCGACTAGTTCCAACAAGAGGTTTTAAGTTCTAGAAAGAGAAAAAGAAAAATATTTGTTAAAGAAAAAATCTTTTCAATGTTCGTAACATAAATGAAAAGGTAAATTATATTTTAAATAAGTGCTCTTAAAATTTAAATTGCACTGAGTTTTTTTTTTGTGTATATTCTTTTTAAATATTTTAAGTATCATTTTAATCAAATTTTTGTTTAGTTTATAAGAAGCTTAAATAGTTTGAAGAGTTTGAAACATTTTAAATGAATGGGAAATAGAAAGAAGTGACATAATATAATTTGTTTAATATATAACGACCCAAAAACACTTATTGATATTAATCATTAAATATAATTTACAATGATAATTATAAAAATTAAACAAAAAAAAAACTAATTCAGCTAAAAAAATGTTTAATGTTAAATAATTAAGGTCTTTGCTTAGAATTTTTGTTTGCAGCTTAACCCTTTAACCGGCATAAGCTTTTTTGGACTGAAATTTATTCCACTTGTTCGGCACGAGAAATAAATAATATTTTGTTTTAGCGAAATTTTTTTTTGTTGCCTATTTTAGGCGATATGGGTCAAAATAGGTTTAGAGGCTATCTTTAAAACTAACATATAAAATTTAAAAAGTTAAGGCATAAATAATTCTTCTTACAAAGATATAACAACAGTCCAAAAATTAGCCGTTTTGAGCTTTTAGATAAAAAGATATGGCGATTTTCGTTTTTCGAAAAACGCGAAATCGAGCGAAAACGAACCTTAACTTTAATAAATATTGACGAAACTTTGAAGCTTTGATAGTGTTACCAAATATAATATTTCTGCCAAATTTCATAAAAATCCGTCCACTTGTTTCCAAGATAAGATGATGTCCTTTATATGTATCCGTTTAAAGTCCTGTATGTCCTTGGAACAAACTTAGAGTATTTTCCAAAAGTTTAAGCTTTAATCTTCCTTTGTGTGGAATATGAATGGTTTCATGTTAACCGAAATGTGTTTTAAGGACTTTTCAAAATTGTGGTTGTTTCAAAATATTTATTTTCTGAAACCATGACACGCGTTCTCGCTTCCAAACCATGACATGTACACAAAACATTACTTCGCAAAATATGTGGCTAACTTCGTTCTCTATAGATATAGCTCACATTTTTATAATAAAACACTTTTTGGCGAACTTATGGCCAATTTAAAATACCCCGCCTAGAGGCGGGCTTGCCGGTTAAAGGGTTAAATGATGTCATTCAGAAATTCATGTATAAAATTAATGTTAAGTACTTATGGTTATATTCAATTCTGCTAGGAAAAACTATTAATTTTCTATAATGTTTAAGCTAAATACGAGCTAAAAGTATAGAATATAGCTTTCAAGTACTTATTTATAGTTATACTCAGCTAGATTTTGTTTTATTCCGCAAAAGAAAGTTTAAGAAAACTTAAACAGTAAATGCTTTTCTACAAAATTTAGCGTAGTTAAAACTTATTTATCTAGATTTAACTGTTATTTAGGTAAAAATTTCATAAAAACATACATTTTAGTAATATTTAAAATTATGTCTTTAGCTAGGATAAATTTTAATTCAGCACAATAAAAAGATTAACCTTAAAGATTAAATTAGTTTGATATACACAGAAAAAACTAAAAACGGGTTTCAATTAAAAAATTTATTGAATCAATTAATATTTTAATTGATTTTGCACCTATCACGGCAATGATACTATCAATTAAACCTTTTTATTAAAATTAAAAGGGGAAAAAAAGTTATAAATAACTTCTCCCAAAAAAATTATGATACTCACAAAAAAGTTTGTGATCTATAAGTTGGTATGTGTGTTTTTTGCAATGCTGAGTCTGTTTGTTTGTGTGCTTGTTTTTTTTTTTTGTTAACTTCAAATGTATTTGGTATTTTATACTGAAAATTTTCTATGTATGCATACAGTGTATGAAAAAATAATATGATAATTGCGTCTAACACTGCAGTCACACGATCAAGATTTTCTTGATAGTAAAAGACTATCAAGAAAATCATATACTGTTTGTCAAAATATGTAAAAATTGACAGCTGTGACGTAGGCTGCACGCAAGTTGAAAGCAATTTCAATATTTGTGAAAGGAAAAACAAAAACAGCTTCAAAAGAATTGTAATCAGCTTCTGAAGCAAGTTCGTTTCAATTTTAGAAAGTGTGAGTGTATTGGTAAAAAAGTGTAAGTGTATTAAAACTTGATAGGCAAAACTTGATCGTGTAACCCTCAAGTAAAATAAAATATGTATTTATATATTTAAAAGTCAATTAAAATATTAATTGATTCAATTAAATATTTGTTTAGAAACAAATTTAATTCAAATCAAATCTTTAATTAGATATTTTAGGTTGAAAATTTTTTATGTGTAGATATAAGAACATCTCAGCTACAGCTTTCTTTAAACTAAAAACTAACTTTAAACTATTTCAGCAAGATGAAAATGTTTTTCAGCTAAAACAAAAAAAATATGCGTTAAATTGAGGCAAATATTTTTCCATTTATTCCGCTTATTTTTTTTATTTCACAATTTATATTCAGCTAAGTCAAATAGGTTATTCGGCTCAAAATTTATAGGATTTTCTAAGATGTAGAAATTTTTAATTTTGTTCCAATTCAGCAAATGGAAAATATGTCAAAAGTAATGTAAAGAATCTTAAGGTGTAATAATTTAAATCATTTAAATTGTATATATTGGCCTGGGTTCTATATTCCACTACGAAGTGAAAGTGGAATCGTTTTTAATTCCACATTATCAATTCCGCTGTGTTCTGAAAAACGAGTGAATCGTTTTTTTCACGACGATTTCATTTTCATTTTGTTCTTAGCAACAACATAAAAAAATGCGGGAAAAAACCAAATTATCACTTTAAAGTGAATGAAATTGCAATAAAGAAGAGTGCAAAGAACGGAAAATTTAAATAGAAAAAGGCTTCGTGACTGTTCAAATCCTTTGGAACTACCAGAAAAATCGTAAGACAATAAATAAAACTGAGTCGCAAGTGTTTAAAATTAATAAAAAAAATAGTTTTATTGCGTATTTTAGATTAAATAAGTATGCATTTATGATGGTTTTAGAAGAAGTATCACCAATGGCTAAAAAGACAAGCATTCCAATTATTTTGCAATTGGACACATCACTAATCAAAAAGGGAAATCATCGGTTGCGGTTCCTTATTTTCTATATTTTCAGTACCTTCGTCATTTTTATTTAATTTTTGTAAAATCACGTTTAATACATTGTCGGAACTGGTGCCATCTAAGTTTGACAATTCAGTAGATGAATTTGTGGTTGTTTACCCTTTGCTAGTCGTCACGAATGATTTAGCAGCTGGAACACCTTCGACTGCTGTATAAAGGCCAGAAAGTTTGGCAACTGAATCTTCTTTGGATGATATGTGTTGGATATTATTGGTTCCTCCACCTGTTGCCATTACCTCTTCTCTATTTTAGGCCAATTTTTTGCGAATAGTAGCCTTCCAATCAGCCCAAGCCTTTCTCCAACCAGTTGCATCGTTTTCTGGAGGTCATATGCTGTTTAATGTACTTTCTAAGTCCTTCCACAACTGGCCTTCAACTGTTTTGTCGCCCCTCTAAAAACCTTTGGCCAAACCAGATTTTTTTTCCATGAATGTTAAAAATGGGACCTCTTGTTCCGGATTCATGTGTTTTCCCGTAACTTTTTCAGTTAAATAAGCGTATATTAACAATATATCACATTTACTTACATTGTTTGATTTTTTTTTTACTTTTAATATTCAAAATAATTTTATTTTCTAAAAAGTTTGGTTTTTCACTCAGTTAACTAATACCGTTTTACAATTACTTTTTTTGTAGTGAAATTGTTTTATAGAACACATCAAATCACTTTAATTCCACTAGAAACAAAATGAAAATGAAATTTTTCTTTTCAAATCACTTATGTGGAATTGGGAAAACAAATTGAGCGAAAGTTTCACTTTCACTTCATTTTCGGAATGTAGAACCCATGCGATTGTTTGTATTTTTACAAATTTAACTGAATTTTAAGTATTATTGTAAATGTTATTCAGCTAACCAAATATAGAAAGACTAATAACGAATGCTCATTCAATCTAAAATAATTAGTTTTAGTAAAATTTTCTTAAACTTTTTTAGATTTACTAATTTTTATCTGAAAAATCATTGTAATTTAAATGATTTTATTATAAACCGATAATAAGGAGACTCAGCGGCGTCCTTTTAAATGTTGGTTGTACACAAAAAAACTAACATTTTCTTCTACTTTTTTTTACTATTCAAGTAGGAAAAATTTAATTCAGCTACTTTAATTCAGCTACATTTTTATAAAAGTTTGGATATTTGCGAATTTAGCTTAGTCTAAGCTCATAAATGAAATTCAGCTAAGAAAACTTCCAAGTTAAGTAAAAAGAAATGCTTAATTAGCAGCTATATTTCCGTTTAGCTGAGATAATTTTAATATGGGTACACAATAACAATATTTTGAAACTAGAAACGCAAAATTTTATCATTTCCAATGCTAAAAGTTATTAACATAAATTTGGTTAGAATATACACAACTAAATTTCAAAAGAATTTGCATATTTGTATCTAATTCTTAATGTATCAAACACATTATACAACTGTTAATAATTTTATATACTGCTTATAATTTATTAAAAAGCAATTGATTTAATTAAGCGCATTAACTCATTGACCTATAATTGCTTAGACTTAAGTGTAATTAAAACACACTCTACTCAATAAAACACTTGTTCTAAATTTTGTCAATAAATTAAGCATTTAAACAAACGTGTTTATAAGCCTACAAAAAAACATGAACAATAAAATTTTTGAATTTTTTATTTAGGGGAAGCTGTAGCTGACAAATTCACGCTATATTTTTGAACGCAATGCCAACCAACTACTTTGAAGTGATGATCATGGGCGCGTGACATTTTTGCAACAAAATAATATTTGAATTTTTTTAAAAATCGAGTTCTAGAGAAAAAGTACACAAAAACGAAAACAAAAAAAAATTTTGTTAAAAATATGTTTGTAGTGATTGTTAGTAATTAAGGCGGCAATTATTAAATAAAAACAAAGTATGTATATATAACTAATACATATTTCATTAAGAATACATAAAAGCGTTAAACAATCATAACACGAATTTTTTTTAATTTAAAATGAAAAAAATAATTATTCATTTAAAAAATCAATTAAATAAAGGCAATATTTAGAGAAAAAAAAGTTAGTTTAAAATGACACAAGAAAACATTTCTAAATGAAAAAGCCAGTGAAAATTTATAATTTGAGTAAAAAAATATACTGATTTTAAATGTTGCGCAATCTAATTTTTAGGGGGTAATAATGGGTTAGAAGTTTGTTCGAAACTTTTTATTTGAGAACTTTTTAATATTTTTTATATTCTGTAGGATACATCTCAAAAATACTTTTCGTTTGATACCTAAAATATAAAAATCTGAAAAATAACAATTAATTGAGCTGAATATAAACCATTCCAAAGAGTGAGATTGAATAAAACCTAACACAGATTATCACATAACTTTTTTTATGTTTAAAAGAGAACTTTTATTTTAATCAAGTTATCTTTTAAAAAATTCGCCAGATAATGTGTATAAATTATTAGCGAAATCGGATCATTACTTTGTTTACAAATGGACTTTGAACAAAAGGTGAAAACAAAAAAAGTAGCATTTTTACAAAAAAAAACCTTAAATTTCGTAGAAAAAAATATGCTTAATTGTTCTGAACTCAGAAAAAATAATTTATATTAAGATTCTTTTTAAATTATTGATGAAGGCAACAATGCAAGTTCCCAATATAAAAATCTGTCACTATTTTTTCGAAATGGTCTGCTCCTATCAATTAGGGCACTAAAACTGGCAAAAAAAAAAGCTCCTTTACTCACTTTTTGTTCAGCTTCCATTTGTAAACAAAGTTATGATCCGATTTCGCTAATAATTTATACACATCATCTGGCGACTTTTTAAAAGATAACTTGATTCAAAAAGAAGTTCACTTTTAAACATAAAAAAAGTTTTAAGTGATAATCTGTGTTAGGATTTAATCGATCTTACTCCTTAATACAATAATAAACAGAAATGCTGAAATGTTAAGTAATAATTTCATGTTGAAATATTACTTAAAATTTTTTTTCCCATCGATGTCAGAAAAAATATTTTAATTTCAGCTGAATAGTAAACATTTTGTCAAAATCTTAGATTAAATGGATTAAATATAGTTGACCTTTTAATGTTTATTTGATTTTTGTTGTTTGGATCTGAGGTCCGATTAAATAAAAATCTATTAATTGAATTTTATTATATTTTAATGCCCAACAGTTCATAATGGGAATAAGAAGTGTTTTGTGATCTTTATTAAATATTTTAAATGTAATTATCGTTGTTATACTATTATTTTGCCTTTTTGTATAATTTTTTGAAAAAAATATTAACCCTCGAAAAACAAATAATAAGTTCTTCAACAAAATTGTTTATCGTTGCCTAATTTAGACGATATGAGCCAAAATAGTTTAGGGTGCTTTTTTAAAACAAAAGCATATAAAAGAGAAGTTTTGGACAAAAAACATTTCTCTTACCAAGGTATAACCACGCTGGAAAAACTATTTTTTTTCTGCTCCTATTTAAGAAGATATCGGGATTTTCGCTTTTTGGTAAAAGCGAAATTAGGCGAAAAAGTATCTAAACTACAATTTATATTGTTCAAACTTTAACGCTTTGCTATTAATACTTAATGTCTTCTTTCTGCAAAATTTCATAAAAATCTGTCTTTTAGTTTATAAGTTAAGACGATGTCCTTTAGAGGAATCCTAATAAAATCCTGTGAGTCCTTGGACTAAAGTAAGGACTTATTATTAAAGATAAAGCTTCAATCTTACTTATATTTTATTATAAAAAGTTTTTAGTCAACTTAAATTGTTTTTTTAGATTTTTGGAAACTTAATTTTTTAAAAAATAATTAGTTTTTAAAATTTTCCGAAATTTTGATTTTGAAGCTTTCTCGCTTCCAAACCGTGGACGGCACACGAAAAATTCTTTCGCAAAATATTTAGAAAATTTAGTTTTCTATCGGAATATATTAATTTCTAAGTATAAAACGCTCATTTGACGCATTTGTGGTAAATTTTATGAAGGCTACCCTTAGGCAGCCTTACCTGTCAGAGGGTTAATTGTTTAGACCCCGAAAAGATGATTAGAGATACAGTGGACGAAATAATTATAAGTTCATCCACGTAATTGTGATATTTTTAAAAACTATTTATAATATTTTAAAGTTTTTGCTATCACATAAGAATAACAATAATGCCAGTCGACTCCAAGCCCCTTTCAATCCATTTGCTGCAGATTTTTCTTCTTTATTTTAAAGTCCACAAGTTTAAAATGTCTGCCCAATTAAAAAAAATATGTTCTATTTATTGTAAAAAGTAATCCCTTTTTCACTATTCGCAATGTCAATTTTCGTCAAACTAAGACTTTATGCTAACGTGCCCAATATAATAGATTAAAAATGTTCCCCTCTACTACATTGTCATATGACCCAAGTAAAATCCAAAACTGCAAACTGCAGCAAATGGATCGAAGGGGGTTCGGTATCTGTTATTTTTGTGTGGGAGCAAACACTTTTAAACATTGCAAATATTTTGGAAAAATTCACAATTTCATGTTTGAAATTATAATTATTTCGTTGACTGTACTTACTAGGGTGATCAATCGAGTAAAAATCGAGTAAGCGGTTTAACTATTTCGAATTTGGACAAATATCAAAATTCTAACTTTTGGCAACACAAATAAGACAAGAAACAATTTAAATAATAAATTATATTAGCAGTTATTTTATTAATTAAACAATTTTCGTAACAATTTTTCGAGTAAGGGTAAAAATCGAGCTTAAGGAATTGATGTACAAAATTGTTATCTTTTAAAATAAGTTTGATTTGATAGAATTAACAATATATTTAAGAATTTTTAAATTTAAATATTTATTATTCAAGTTATAAGCAATTTTTTACTCGGTTTACTCGATTTGATCACCCTAGTACTTACTAATCGAAATATTGGGCAATAAAATATAATAAAACTCATTTAATAGTTTTTAATTTAATCGGGCCTCAGAGCCAAACAACAAAAATCAAATAAATCCTAGCATAATATATAAAATCCGTAAAAGTAACCTTTTAATATTAAACAAATGCTTTTACTTTTTTATATTGAGCCCAATCCACACATTTCTTAGCCGAATAGCAAATATTTAGTAATGTTTTAATTTCGATAAAATAAGGCTGAATGCAAATATTTCTTAACTAAATAACCTAGTTTTAATTTTAAACCAGTAAACATTCTGTAAAAATCTTAAATTAATATATAAAATCCGTAAAACTACAATATTATGTAGCTGAACTTTAATATATTTTTGCTGAATATCAAACAAATGAAATATTTCTTAGCTGAATAACAAACATTGAAAAATATATTTTAAACTCCGATAAAATTAATATTTAATAAAGCTGATCTTAGCTAAATAGCAAACATTAAGCAATTTTTAAACTCCTATAAAATAAAACTGAATGCAAACAGATAAATAACACAATTTTAGGCCAGCTAAATAGTGAACATTTTGTGTAAATCTTAGATTAATAAAACTAACATTCGTAAAACTAACATTTTATGTAGCTAAATTTAAATATTCCTTAGCTGAATAGCAAACGTTTAATAATTTTTGAACGCAAATAAAATAAACATTTACTGGAGCTAAATAAAAATATTTATTAACTTAATAAAATAGTTTTATTCCCGCTGAATGGTAAACATTTCTTAAAAATCTGTAAAAGTTACATCGTATGTAGCTGAATTTAAATATTTCTTAACTGAATATCAAACAAATGCTTTTATGTTTTATATATTTTGCCCTATTCACAGAAAAAATTATGAGCCAAAAATATCTAAATTATCGATTGTTTGAATATCAATGGCAATTTAAACAATTTTTTTAATTGATTCAATTAAAAAATTTATTGAATTTTCTAATATATCCATACAGTGTTGACAACATGTAAACAAAATTTTTAAAAATTTGGCAAACTATTTTTTTTTTATTTTATTTAGATTAAATAATCAAACAAAGGTTAAATTATATCAATATATTATTTAATTTGTAAATAAAAAGAAAAAAAATCGCAAATGATAAACTTTTAATAAGTTGAATAGTTTACCGATTTCAAATACACGCGAAATCGTAGTTATTTCACTAGAGTTTGCAACACTCTGTTTGTTGAGATATTCGTGTTCGCACAAAAACTTAATTTAGTTTCGTGTTTTATCTGTGTAATAAAAGTGCACATGTGGATTTAAATAAATCTTATCGAAAAAGGACAATTAAACTATTATTTTTGTAAACAATTAAATTTTCAATAAGTATAAGTGTCATTAAACTATCATTTTAAAGTTGTATGTGATTTTTTTAAGAAAGCAATTCAATTACAAGAAAAAGTTCAAGACAAGACAAGCAAAACAAAAATTTTGTCTTAACTTTTATTTGTTTTCTTATAATACATTTTTATATTAAAAAGCTTTAATTTTATTATAAATAAAATGTCAATTTAGTTTACAAACCTACATTTCTTTTTTTATTTAATTATAACAAAAATAAAAAAAAAAACTAGTTTTCAATTAAAACTACCATTGTTTTCTTCTCAAGTTTCAATTAAAGTTTTAATCAATTTAACTAAACTTTTTAATTGAGGTTGTAAAGAAAAACAAAAACTCTTTTAATTGATATTATTATTATTTTAATTGAAAGAGTTTTAATAAACTGTCTGCAAATTTTTCTTAGTTAATACTATCATTTCAGTGGTAGGGCAAAATCAATTAAAATATTAATTGATTCAATAAAATTTTTAATTGAAACCCGTTTTTAGTTTTTTTCTGTGTTCACATATTTCTTAGCTGGATAGGAAACATTTAATAATCATTTTTAATCTTCGATGAATAGAAGAAGTATTTCTTAGCTTAATAATATAGAAATTGTAACAACAATATGATACTTTCATATAAATTTAGTTCCAGTCAAAACTACAGTGTGCATTAAAATACCACAAAAGTTAATACGTCATTCATTTATGTTAATTTAAGTATCCATTATTTAATAAATTATGCGTTTTTATTCTTAACACTTTACTTTATTTATATTTTTTATTAAATATGCATAATTTTTCATAACACTTGCATATTTATTAAAAAAAAAAAAAAAGAATCATACGGGAGTATTACTGACTGACTGTGGCGTTTGTACTAAATTATGCACATATTAATGAGTTCAGGATTTATTATGATTATTATATTTTTGTATAGTGTTTTAATTAGTTTGTTGTTCATTTTTAACTAATAAACTACTTTTGTTTATCAGAACATTATTTTAGCATTATTATATACAGTTAAAATGCAGATAAAACTGCATTGTTTTGTTTCAAAAATTTAAAAAAAAAAAATGTACAGTTCCTGTTTACCTTCATTAACTACGTATAAAGTATTTTTTTGCGCCTGACAAAAAACACAACAAATTTTGTGTTAATAAATTTGTAAATCTTGTTAATTTTTTTTATAACGTGACGTTTCAAGAATGAAAATAAACTAATAGTGACAAATTTTTTATTACAGCTGTATTAAATTATCTTTTAAAGAATTATTATTTCTTAAACTGAGAAATTAACAAAACTAGCAAATTTTTGTGCCTGACACTAAACACCGTATTTTTTGTGTTAACAAATTTGTAAATATTGGTTATTTTATTTATTACGTGACGTTTAAAGAATGAAATACAAAAATAGTGACACGTTTTTTTTTTACAACTGTATCTCGTGAATTTTTTCTTTAAAGAATTTTTTTAACCTGAGAAGTAACAAAACTAGAAAATTATGAATTACAATTTAAAGCAGGGGTGACCACGGCCTATGCGCTTGGTACTCAATTGTTTTTGTAAAAACACTTAGCTATAGGCTGTGTGTTTTAATACACATATAGAGCGCTCAGCACTAGCAATACGAAATACACAAACAACTTTGTCTTATTAGTTTTTTTGTCGTTCTTCACTTTATACACGCAAGCGCAAAGCAACAACACTTTCGTATGCTTTGCTGGTAAACATTGAAATATTTTTTTCTTTTTTCTTTGTATGGATTGGTTTTTACAACAAAAAATATTGAATAAAAATTAGTTTTTCTTTAAATGTATTGGTGTTTGCTCTTCCATAGGGAACTTTTGGGCACCCCTGATTTAAAGACTATAAATGGATAATCAAGTATTTTTTAGCTGAATAAGTACCCAGCCAGAAATTGCCAATGGTATGAAAAATCTAGCACTGGCAGAGCACTATTTGCCAGTGATTCAACAAATAAAGTGCTGGCAAAGCACTGATTTACAACGCTCTGCCAACGTTAGTAAAAAGTGCTTTGCCAGTGCTTAATTAACAAAATTTACATCAGTAAAAATAATAAAAGCACTGGCACAGCTCTGGCTTAGAACACTCTGCCAACATTCGTAAAAAGTGCTTTGAAAGTACTTGATTTACAAAATTTACAAGCGTAAAAAAAAGCACTGGCACAGTACTGACTTAGAACGCTTTCCCAACATTGGCAAAAAGTGCATTGCCAGTACTTCTTTACAAAATTTACGACCGTTAACTTAATAAAAACAGTGGCACATCCCTTGTTCACAACAAGAGTGGAAAAATTCAAAACTAAATTACAATTTTTGATTTGAAGTTAAGAATATTAAGTTCTCTTCCTAGTAAAAAACGCTGCTTACTTGCAAGCAGGTTTGTAAGGGAGTTAGCCCAAAATAATCCCTTACGAACCTGCTTACATATGCTATGATTTTTATATGGCGAATTCCCACTTGGAAGCATTACTTTTGGGCAAAATAAGCGCGGATTTTAGCGCTTACAATAAGCTGTGATTTCATAGCTTTCAGTAAAATCATATTTCATGTCTACATTATTACGATTAAAAGTAATAATATGAATATTATATAATTTATTTATAAAATTCTATAGATATTTATTTTTTCTTGTTACATTTTTTGACATATAACATAATCATTTTATTTTTTTTTTACCGCTCCACATGCTAGCTCTTCAGAAACATTAAAATGACTAATTATTTTTTATTACATACACAGAAAAAAAAATTGCGCCAAGTACACATTTTGTTGAATAAAAAAAAATAATCAATTTTTTAATTGATTCAATTAAAAAGTAATCAATATTTTTGTTTATTTAAAGTAATCAATATTATTTAAAATATTGATTACTTTTTAATTGAGTCAATTAAAAAAGTAATTGAGTCAATTAAAAAAGTAATTGATTATGTTTTTTTTATTCAACAAAATGTTTACTTGGCGCAATTTAAGAAATATTTTTTTGTGTGTACTCGAAAATAACAAACAGAATCGGAAATCATTCGGGAAAATTTTGACAGATCGTTTATAATCCACGATATGAAACATTCTGCATTACAACCTGCATCCTTATAAGGGATTAGGGTAAGCTGCTAACAACCTGCATCCTTGTTAGGGAAAACAGTAAGCTCTTAATTGTTGTTTGTTTATTTTTATACCAAAATTATTCGTTTCTTTTGCTCCTTCTCGGTATTATGTAATAGTAAGCACTTACATCAGCGCATTTGTTATATCCTGCTTCTAAAAACACGAAAAATTTTTACTGGGCTTATTATAGCCAGCACAAAGTATAGTTTTTGTACTAAAATTTTACTTAGAAATTTATTTTCAAATTACTTTCTTTAGTAAAATTGTAGTAACAAATCGTGCTAACTTATCACAAAAATAATTGGATAAAAAAAAATATTTAGTTATTTTGTAATTAACTTAGCTGAAGCAAGCCTATTGCTATTTCTGTTCAAATTACCAAAATCATTCAATAAGAAATAATACAACTCTTTACTGAAGTGAATTACTAAGTAGGACTTTATTGGTCGTTTTTGGTTTTGGTACTGGCAAAGCGCTTATTGCCAGTGCTTTCCCAACGTTTTAAAAAAGAAACGACCAAGCCCTGCCCGGTGTTATTATTTTGGGGTTGGCAAAGCACTTATTATATTATAAAAAAAGCACTTTATTGGTTGTTATACCAATGCTTTGCCAACGTTTTAAAATTATGGTTTTGGTACTGGCAAAGCGCTCCTTGCCAGTGCTTTGCCAAGCCCTGCCCAGTGTTATCATTTTGGGGTTGGCAAAGCACTTAAATCTTCAGATATCCAACGCTCTGCCAACGTTCATACCACCGTTGAAAGCACTGGGCCAATGCTTTGCCGTTCGTATTTTTCTGGCTGGGTAGTTTTAGACTCATAAATATATATTTTTGAATAGTAAGTGATCATTTAAATTGACTTTTCTTCAAACTGTTAAACAAATGAGTTTAAGGTTTACAGAAGCTTATATAAAGGTATTTTTAGCTGAATTATCTTTTTAGTGTTTCTGATAAAAAAAACAATTTTTCTAAATTAAAATAAATCCAAATTTCCTCAGCTGAATAAAAATGTTTGTAAGCTGAATTGTATATTGTATGCAATACTTGTAACATTAATATTAATCAAAATTTAGCTTCAATATAACTTGTAAACTAATTTGTGCATGCTTATATAAAATACAGATAACACTGTGCAAAAAATTTCGGGTCATGGCAGACATCCCGGACCATTCCAACGGAAAATGAAAGTAGACCATTAGTAGACTAAAACCCTCAGAGGGTTTTGAAATCTTTGTTTTGTTTTTATAGGCCCTTGAAGTTGACTCTTTTTTAGCTTACGTTTGGTATTTTTGTTAAAGTAGATGAAAATAAAATGTTGAAATGGGTGAAAATAAAATGCAATAACGACGAAAGCGAGGATGCTAATTTTCACACAGACTGTTTGGTAGCTTCTTTAGAAGTGTGGTATTCAAAATAAGTTAAATCGGTCTGGCGCCTCGAAAGTTATGAGTGAAAATGTAAGGCAGCCTCAAAATGTTTCATACAAATTGGCGAATTTTACTAAATTAAGTGACTTGTCCATTTTGTAAGCAGACATAGAGAGATGAATAGTGTTGAATATTCACCTCAAGTACTTTTTTCACCTCAAAATTTTTTTTCATCTTCATGTTTGTTTACTACAAGAAAAGTTGAACATTTTGTAACCAGGAACATAGTGAATAGTATTGAATATTTTATCTCAAATACTTTTTTCACCAAAATTATTTTTCATCTCGATATTTTTTTTTTTCACTACAATAAATGTTTTCACATTTTAAAATATTTTTAATCTCAGAGATGAAAAAAGTTTGAGGTGAAAAAAATTTCGAGGTGAAAAAAGTTAAAGGTGATAAAAATTTCGAGGTGAAAAAGTTTGAGGTGAAAAAAAATCTGGTGAAAAAAGTACACGAGGTGAATATTCAACACTATTCATCTATATTAAATACAAAATTCTATTCTAACAATTAGTTGTATTTTTCTGCCCAAAATAACTAAATTAAAAATTATAATTTCAGCTGAATTCAAGTTTTTTTCTGAATTGTATTAAATATAATTTTAATCAGTTTAAAAAAATTAAATAATTTTTTAAAAGCTAATGAAACTATACTTTCCCACATTTGTTTAAGCAAAATCATTTTTTTTAAGTTTGTTTGTTTGATACCAAAAAAGAAAACTAATTAATAGTATTTAAATTCTAAATTTTGAAAGAATTTAATTTTGTTTAGCAAAATTGAAATTCTTATTTCAAACAATTTTTTAACAAAACATTTACTAAACTGCAAAAAAGCATTGTCAAATCCAAGAGCTGAATTCAAATTTTTTCGCTGAATTGTATTTTTTTATAAAATATTTGCAAAATGAAATTAATATATTACAAAATTGATCTTTCAAACAAACACATTTTGGCATTTTTAAAAAATAATAAAACTGTTTGAAATGTTGTTTTGACCAGAGTGGAGGGCAGTGGTAGGAAATTTTGTTTTTAATATTGTTTGTTGTTGTTCATACTCCCTGAGGATGTCATTTAAAGAATGACGAAATATTGGAGATATATAAAATAATAAAGAATATTTTATAAATACAAACGTGACCTAGAACTCAATTATTTAATAGTCATTCATTTCAAAGGTCGAAAGGATATCATAATTTATAATAAAATATTAAAATTAAAAAGAAACAATTATTATTATTTTTTATTAAAATAGAATTATATGATAAAAGATAACAATTTTTTAATTATCTCTTCACTGTACAACATAAGTATTTAATTTTAGATATTATTTCCCGCTTTTACTTTAGCAAAGTCATCATTCAAATTCCAAAAAAAAATTAGCTGAATTGTAAATTTGTATACGATACAAAAGTTTACACTTTTGAAAAATATTTTTTTGGATTTCAATAATGATTTTGCTAAAACTAATGTAGGAAATAGTGTCTAAAAAGTCAGTTTTGAAAAATAATTAATTGTATATGAATTCGAAATCTGTTTTATTTAAAATTTTGTTAGCTGAATTGCAATTTCTGTACACAGAAAAAATTATGGGTCAAAAATATCTAATTAATCGATTGTTTGAATATCAATGGCAATTTAAACAATTTTTTTAATTGATTCAATTAAAAAATTTATTGAATTTTCTAATATATCCACACAGTGTTGACAACATGTAAACAAAATTTTTAAAAATTTGGCAAACTATTTTTTTTTATTTTATTTAGATTAAATAATCAAACAAAGGTTTAATTATATCAATATATTATTTAATTTTTAAATAAAAAGAAAAAAAAATCGCAAATGATTAACTTTTAATAAGTGAATAGTTTACCGATTTCAAATACACGCAAAATCGTAGTTATTTCACTAGAGTTTGCAACACTCTTTTTGTTGAGATATTCGTGTACGCACGAAAACTTAATTTAGTTTCGTGTTTTATCTGTGATAATAAAAGTGCACATTCAAATAAACCTTATCGAAAAAGGACAATTAAACTATTATTTTTGTAAACAATTAAATTTTCAATAAGTATAAGTGTCATTAAACTATCATTTTAAAGTCGTGTGTGATTTTTTTAAGAAAGCAATTCAATTAGAAGAAAAAGTTCAAGACAAGACAAGCAAAACAAAAAGTTTGTCTGTACTTTTATTTGCTTTCTTTAATACATTTTTATATTGAAAAGCTTTAATTTTATTATAAATAAAATGTCAATTTAATTTACAAACCTACATTTCTTTTTTTATTAAATGAGGGGCATATAACAAAAATAAAAAAATACGAGTTTTCAATTAAAACTACCATTGTTTTCTTCTCAAGTTTCAATTAAAGTTTTAATCAATTTACTAAACTTTTTAATTGAGGCTGTAAAGAAAAACAATAACTCTTTTAATTGATATTATTATTATTTTAATTGAAAGAGTTTTAATAAACTGTCTGAAAATTTTTTTAGTTAATACTATCATTTCAGTGGTAGGTGCAAAATCAATTAAAATATTAATTGATTCAATAAAATTTTTAATTGAAACCCGTTTTTTATTTTTTCTGTGTATTTCAAACTAATTTTTTAACAAAACATTATTTAAATTCAAATAATCAAATTAAAAAGGAAAAAGAGTAGTATTTGAACCATATTTGACCTTAAACGCTTGGTTCTTAAATTTGAAATAAATAATAAAAAAAAAAAAAAAAAAATCTGCTATTGCAATCAACATTAGTTTTTTAAATGCAGCTGAATTTCAGTTTTTGTTTGCTGATTTACATTTTTTGTTCAAAATCGTTGTAAATAAGCAACAGTAACAGTTTATAACAAATAACATTCATTAATTCATCTAAGAAAAATTTAGCTGAATACATACAAAACAGTTTTTTAAACTCGACTTTTAAATAATTTATAACAAATAAATTAAAAGTTTTACTTGTTATTAACATTAAGTAATTTAAAACAGGATTTCTTTTGTTTAATATTTACCTCTCTTTTTGTATTGCTGATAAAAAAAAAATGTATAATAAAATCGTTTTTCGTTTTTTTTCTTAAATAAAATTTGTATTCGTTTTTGTACGTGTAGTTATAAACATAAAATTTGTATAAGCTTTCAATTTCAATTAACACTTTTTGTATATTAAATTAAAAAAAAATATATATATAAAAAATTACTGTTATAAATAAACAAAAATGTGAATTTTTTTAGTCCCACGAGCAATTTTAATCAAATGCAAATAATTATATTGATAATTTTTTAACGAAAACATTAACGGTTTACACAATTTTAACGTGTTGTTAAAAAAATATTGGAATTTTTTTTTTTTTTTGTCACACTGTATATTGAATTTTAAAAAAGTTTCTTAATATTTTCTTTTTAATTAAAAGAATTGCTTTGTAGATTTTTTCCTTAAGGAGAACGAATGAGTATGTTTTTACGCGCCAGACAGCAAAATGTTTCTGAAGTCTGTAACGCGGCTTTAAATACGATGAAGAGTCTGTTGAAATGATATAAAACAACAAAATAATATGAACAACAGTAAAGCAACAATTATTAACTGCTTTTTTTTGGAAGAACATACAAATTGTATTTAAAACTGGTGCTTAATGTTCTAGTCGTATGAAAAAAGTGAGATATGTATAAAAAAAAAGAGTATAAAGTTGTTTATAATAATGATAAATTTGGTTTCAATATAAGTCTCTCTTTATACTCAATTTTCAACTTTGGCTCTTGTTTAAGAATGTGTTATAATTTAAATTAATCCTTTACTGCATGGTGTTACATATCGCACACCTAGTACAAAAGTGGCTCAACTCAAAATTTTTAATTTTTCAGAAATCGAAAAAAAAAATATGTGTAACCTTATACAAATTGAAACATAAATAATGACATAACTGCTTTTTAGCAACAGTTAACAACAACAAAATACACTAATGTTTTTTTTTTATAGATAAACAAGTATATTTTGTGCATAGTTTAAGCATATAAAACCGAAAAATTAAAATTTTGAGTTGAGTCACTTTTGAACATGGTGTTCGATCACTGTTGCCAGGTTTGACGATTTTTAGTATCTAAATTACTAAATGACGATTGGACGATTTTTGCTTCCAAAATGCCGATTTTTTGACAAACGTTTAATGTGTCAGCAAAACATGTTTATTTGCTATTCTTAAAAATCACCGGATCTATTTTTGGATTTTTAATATTGCGTTAAAATTAAAAACTATTTTTTATAGAAAGTTTAGCAAAAAAGTTGTTTTATGGATTCATGTTAGGTTTATTTTAAATTATTTTCTGCACTTAATAAAGACCACTGCAAATGTAACTAAAAACAAATGAAATTTCACTTGAAAAAAGAACGACTTACATTTTAGTTAATTCAACAAACATAGTCGTTTGTTTTTTACTGTTAAAAAAATTAACTACAATTGTATTATTAATGAGTGGTTCAGTCAGTGCAGTAAAAAATAAACAAACATTATTTTGTTTTATTTTTTAAAATAAAAAAAAAAAATACTGTATAAAATGAATGTAAAATAATAATACTGTAATTTGATGTGGTTTGTTTTTTAAATGAACTACAATTGTAGTCAAAAATTAAATTTTTTCTACAAATGACTGTTTTTTCACTTAAAAATAAAGATATTGTATTACAACTGAAACAACGACAAATATTTACAGCAGAAGTTCCCTGAGTATGTGCTTACTTTTTCCATGGTTGGCAAACACTACCTTTTCATGATAATGGCAGTTGCCTGCCACGGCCACGCCAATGCCGTTATGAACGTTTTAAAGCTACGATTCCAATAGTGGCATGTGTCTTTACAGGGTTTATTTCAAAATTCTACCCATTAAATTTTGTTACATCAACATAATAACGCGCTATCGTTATAAAATATTGTTTGTAATATCAAACATATCTCTTAGATTATTTTTGTATTTTCACAGAAAAAACTAAAAACGGGTTTCAATTAAAAATTTTATTGAATTAATTAATATTTTAATTGATTTTGCACCTACCACTGAAATGATAGTATTAACTAAAAGAATTTGCAGACAGTTTATTAAAACTCTTTCAATTAAAATAATAATAATATCAATTAAAAGAGTTATTGTTTTTCTTTACAACCTCAACTAAAAAGTTTAGTTAAATTGATTAAAACTTTAATTGAAACTTGAGAAGAAAACAATGGTAGTTTTAATTGAAAACTCGTATTTTTTTATTTTTGTTATATGCCCTCCATTAAATAAAAATAAATGTAGGTTTGTAAATGAAATTGACATTTTATTTATAATAAAATTAAAGCTTTTCAATATAAAAATATATTATAAGAAAACAAATAAAAGTAAAGACAAAATTTTTGTTTTGCTTGTCTTGTCTTAAACTTTTTCTTGTAATTGAATTGCTTTCTTAAAAAAATCACACACAACTTTAAAATGATAGTTTAATGACACTTATACTTATTGAAAATTTAATTATTTACAAAAATAATAGTTTAATTGTCCTTTTTCGATAAGGTTTATTTAAATCCACATGTGCACTTTTATTACCACAGATAAAACACGAAACTAAATTAAGTTTTCGTGCGTACACGAATATCTGAACAAAAAGAGTGTTGCAAACTCTAGTGAAATAACTACGATTTTGCGTGTATTTGAAATCGGTAAACTATTCAACTTATTAAAAGTTAATCATTTGCGATTTTTTTTCTTTTTATTTACAAATTAAATAATATATTGATATAATAAAACCTTTGTTTGATTATTTAATCTAAATAAAATAAAAAAAAATAGTTTGCCAAATTTTTAAAAATTTTGTTTACATGTTGTCAACACTGTATGGATATATTAGAAAATTCAATAAATTTTTCAATTGAATCAATTAAAAAAATTGTTTAAATTGTCATTGATATTCAAACATTCAATTAATTAGATATTTTTGGCCCATAATTTTTTCTGTGTTGTACAAAACATAAATTTTTAAAACAGAATCAACAATTGGAATTTGTTGTTTCTTTGTTTTGTAATTTTGGTTTATTTTTTTAAAGATATTTTATATGAAAAACTACATTTTACAAGCATTACAAAAACAAATTTTGCTGAAAATAAATTTAAATTACAAAATGAGGTTGTTTGCATAGCTCTTTTGTTGAATTATTTACAATTAGATTTCAATACACAATTGATTATGTTTTTTTTTTGTATTTGTATACACATTTGATTAAAAATCAATTGATTGGATTAAAAATTGCTCAATATTGTATACCTTTATATTTGATATGTACATAAATTTGATTAAAAATTACTTTATTGTTTTTATTTGATTGATTTGATTAAAAATGCTCACATATATTAGATTTCGTCTTTCTATTGAAACGTAGGGACTATGCGAAAAACATTTTTTGACATTTTAATTTTTTTTTTTTTTTTTTTGCATAAATAAACCTTTTTATTAAATTTAGAGTTTTTTATTTACATAATTTTTAATTTATTTTAAGAATTTTTTTGTTAAAAATAAAAATATTACATTTTATTAAACAAAATTAAACTGTGAGATTTTATTCGTTCGGTTTGAGATCATGACAATTTTTTCTCTAAATTAACAGAAAAATTATAATTTTTATATGATAATTTACTTTGACTATTAGAAAAAACTTAATAATAAATAATAACTTTTTCAGTGTTTTTTCTAATAGTCAAAGTAAATTATCATATAAAAATTATAATTTTTCTGTTAATTTAGAGAAAAATTTTGTCATGATCTCAAACCGAACGAATAAAATCTCACACAAAATTAAACTTTTAAAATTGCATTATCAATTTTATGATAATGTTCTAGAATAAAAAAATATTCTCAATTAAACTACTGAAACTAAATTATTTAACTAAATAAAGGAATAGACTAATTGAGAATTTATAAAAATCTTATTAAAATTAATTCAAAATATTTATTACTAATACATACGCATTTATAAAAAACAACTACATAAATATTACAAAATACAACAACAATATATTCACGTTATCTCGTTTTTTTTTATAAAATGATAGTATAAAAAAATCGATAGAAAAGAAAAATGTCTAGCAAGTTGCGAGCAATTATTTAATTGAATCAATTAATTTTTAATTGACAGCTTTTAAAATTTTCAACAAATCGGTTTAATTGAAAAAAGTTGGGAAATATTTTTTTTTTTTTTTTGTGTATTAGAAATTTTTGCAGTTTTATGAGAAAATATCAAAGCTCATAATTATGAGCGTAGGTCTCAAAGGGTTAATGCAGTTGCTTAGTATCAGCGTCCAGATGGTTACACACAGAGAAATTAGGTGCCAACCGAATTGAAAAGTAATAACTTATAAATTCAGTTAGTACAACGATATTTACATTAGGTTTCTGAATATTTTGGATGTTGCGACTAAAATTCAGTTGAATTAACCAGACTTTGTTGTGGAAACTAATGTTGAGTTGTTCCAACCTACTAAAATTCGTAATAACCAAATTTGAGTCGAAGTAACCGAATTTCAATTGGCAAACACCTTAATTTTTCTCTGTGTGTAAGAACAGAGAAAGTAATATGAATTTTCAGGAAATAAAAGATTAACTTTCAGCAAATTTAATATTGTAACGTTATATTTCTTTTACAGATTTTCGCCATCGCATTAGGTTTTTGAGATATCTTAAGCTAAAGTTTTAAAAACCCTGTTTTTCACCATATTCGGGAAGTTATAATATCGCTAATAGTGATTTATTAACAAAACTGTTTATGTCATCTAAAAGTCCTATTTGTTGCCTTTGAAATTCCGGTTTAATCTTTCCAATATTTTTTACCTTCACGGAGATATTGTCCATTGATATGGTATTTTCACTATTAAGGCGTATCGCATATTAATATGCACATCATAATATTAATTAATTTCCACGGACGATAACTAATACAATAAATGAGATACTCGTATCTTAATAATTTCAAAAGCTTTTTGAGTAAATAAGTTGACTATCAAATGCTAATAAATTTCGCGATGTTACATGCTTCAGAAGTAGCGAAAAATCATGCTTTTTATATACAGTTGAACCTCGATTATCCGGGCCTCTATTAACCGGGTACATGTGTTAACCGAAAATATCCATTTTATTCCTTTATACGTGTTTGTTACATGTTACATGTAACATAGTTATCCTCTAATAAAATCCTTAAAAATTAAAATATATGAAAACGCTGAAAAATTATACCTATAATTTTTTTTTTTTTTTTATTAATTAATAATCAAATAATTACAAATTATATACTATTACCCTAACCGAGCACTAGCTACTATGGCTTTCGGCGCGTTGTTGCGAAAACAGACCAGCGCCTCTGGTGGGAATCGAACCCACGACCCCCGCACTGATAAGCCAGCACGCTACCAACTAGTCTACCGGGGCGCACATACCTATAATTTTTTTTTTTTTTTTTTTTTTTTTCTACCAAAATATATAACTGTTTTTAAATCCCAAGTTGCATGCACTAAAGGGTTAAATGTGTTTTTTTTTTTTTTTGCATATTCATTTTGTTTATTTTTGTAATATTTTTGTTTCAATTCATTCAAATTTCAAAAAAGAATCCATAAATATTTTGAAAGTGTTAATTTTTAACAAATATTATGAAGTTTCTATCATATTCACGCGATGTTTAAATGTACATCATTATACTATTTATTTACACATAAATTATATATAGACTAGGGAATATTTTTAGATATCTTAAATGGCAAATGTTTTAATAAGAGAAACTTTAACAGGTTAAAAAAAAAACTTTTTATGCAGCTGAATTAATGTAAAACATAGCTGTAGTATGTTTTCTCTTCAAATTGATTTATTTGTTGTTATAAAGCTTCTGCTGAATTGTGATTATCTTAGCTGAATATAAAAAAATATGAAAATATAAAAGTTAGCCAGCATTGTGTATTATTCAAATTTAACAAAAATTATGTTTTAAACACCCGGTATAATTAAATGTTTTTTTCTGAATGAAACTAAAAAGGCTACATGTACACTAGCGCGTCCCGAATTTGGCTTTTTTTTCGAATTTGAAAATGCTTGCCCCCCCCCCCCCCCCCCCCCCAAATGATGGGGATTTAGGACCCTTTTACGAGAAAAATAACAAAAAAAATTTTGGACAAAAAACCAGATGGCTACCGGATCCTAAAGATTGCAATCCTAGTGCATTTTGAAAAAAAAAATATTTTTGATTTTAAAAAAATTGACGCCAAAAGTTGCGCAATACAGAGTACATTCCGGGAAAAATGTTAAAAAAATTTCCGTAGAGCAATTTTGGTGCAGCGTTGCATCTTAAAGATGGAAAGTGAGTATATGTTTTTTTTTCTTTCTTTCTTTCAAGCTAAATTAATCACAAAAGCTGCGCAAACTAGAGGATATTAGTTAAAACAGCGCACAGTGGAACGAGATGTACTTTTTTGTAAAATTTTGCGCAACTTTTGGCGTCAATTTTTTTAAAATCAAAAATATTTTTTTTTTTCAAAATGCACTAGGATTGCAATCTTTAGGATCCGGTAGCCATCTGGTTTTTTGTTCAAAATTTTTTTTGCTATTTTTCCAGTAAAAGGCTCCTAAATCCCCATCAAGCTAAAAAAAAAATTTTTCGGGATGCGCTAATGTACACACCAAAAATATTGAGAAATCTAATGTAAATATTGTTGTAGTAATTTACCATTAAAATACCCTTTTCAATTCGATTGGCACTTTATTTCTCTGTGTGTAAGAGAGACATATTAATATGATAAGTTTTATAAATATTTATAGCTGAATTGATTTTTTTAAAGGAAAACAATAAAAACAAATAAGAAAATAAAAATAATTTCAAATATTAACGCAGCTGAATAAATGTTCAAATTAGCTGAATAATGCTTTCGTTACATTTATAATCAAAATATATAAAAATCCTTAAACAAATTACTTTTTAAAATAACCAAGTTTAGTGCAGCTGAATTTAAACACTTTGTTGATATAAATCATACTTGGGACTAGGTCATTGAATGGATCAGTTAATTGACAATTTAATTGTCATTGTTTGATGTCAATGGTAATGACATTTTTGGCATTAAAATGGCTTAAAACAATACCAATGAAATGTTGTTTGATCATAACTTTTAAATACATTTTTAACTGAATCAACATTTTCTTAGCAGCATATTTATGACCATATATTTTTTTATATGATCAAATTGTTTGAGCTGAATTTGAAATAAAAGTTTTGAATTCAATTCTATTAAAAATGTATACATATATTTGCAAATAGTTGTAATTGATGTCGCCCAAGTCTGAATTATCTGCATGATATCAATGGATTTTTGCACATCTTCTCTCTGTGTGGTTATAATCAGAAAAGACAAAAAAAAATGACAAAATGCCAAGGAAAAATTTACAAATGCATAGGCAAAAAAATTTTGGAAAAACGGCAAACAAAATAGGTAAACTACAATTTTAAAGCTTAAAAATCTTTAAAAAAAAGGCAATTTTTAGGCCCGAAAATGAAAAACAAATAAAAAAAAATGCCATAACAAAAAAAAGACAAAAAAGGCAAATTTAAACATAACTTTCGTTTAAAGAACATCATTTTACTATAGAAAAACTTTTGCTGAATTAAAATATATCGCACTTGATCAACAAGAGGGTATTAACTCAAAATTTTTAAAATATCACTTTTTTCAAGAAATCAACTAACATCAATATCTATCTATTGTAAAAATTTCAACGTATTCCGATTACTCTTTCATCTCGAAAACCACTTTTGAGACCATTTTCATGATAATGTAGTGATTACCTTTATTTCAACAAAAAGGTATTATTTCGAGTTAATACAAAAGTTCAAATAGAAATGAATCGTATATTTTCATAAAAAAGGTATTATTTTGATTTGAGCCTTTATTTATGTTAAAAATAATCAAACTGTTTTATTTATATTTGGTTTTATTTTGATTTGATACTGTTTTGTTGATAAAATTTGTTTTAATCTATAAATTTAAATCGATAAAATTTCAAAAAAATGGTATTAACTCAAAAAATAGATTTTTTTTGCAATGAGTGGTTAAATTTAAAACAAAAACAATATATATATTTTCAAATGGAATTTGCTTATTATGATATGTTTGAATTTTTAAATTCTGTTAAAATGTGGCCATAAACAGTTTTTTGACTCTACTGAAAATTTTAAAATTTTGAGTTAATACGCTCTTGTTGATCAAGTGCGACATTATTATTTCTGTTCATTTTTCATTTAAATGGTTTTATGACTATGGCTTTTGTTTAAAATTAAAAACCTTAACTGAATTAAAATTTATTTATGAAAGCTAATAAAAAAAATTTATACTTTTTACGATTAATTTTTATTTACAAACACAATATCTATTAATTCAGCTTAATATATTTTATGTTACTTTTAGTATAACAATAAAAAAAAACGTAATTATTAAACAAATTGTTAATACGTTATTACAGTTTTTACTCTCAGTTGTTGAAATTATTATAATTTTAAATAAAATGGAAAGTTCTATTGTATTTGTATTTTCATTAAAAAAAAAGAACATTTAAATTTTTTTGCATTAATTACAAAGAGTATCGTTTTTTTTTTTTTGATAAATTTAATAATTAGTGTGTCAACAAATCAAATAATTTTAACAAAAGCTGTTAAAAAAAAACAATGATTAGCTATATAAAACAACAATAAAATAATTTTCTATTATATTTTTTTCGATCTATCACCCCTGGCTTTTAAATCGGAGCGAAAGTGAAAATTTTAGAACTTTCCGGTGTTCTTGCGATTAAATCAGAACGTTTTTTCCTATTTTTTATTCGTGTAAAAAAGCTGGTCCAAAGTAAAACGAATGCCCGTTTTTTCTAATAAAATACAATTTAGAGTCAAAAATGGTGCTTAATATTAAAAATTTAGAACTTTTTTTTTTCCTTATTTCTGATTTTATTGTATTTTTGGCTGTATTGTTTATACTCTAAAAAACTGTTTTACAAAAACATTTTTTTGTTTTGATATTCTAGAAAACACTCAAACAAATTTACAACAATGTTAGAAGCATTTCTTAAAAGCATTTTTTTTTCATAAAACCATATCGCACTTGATCAACAAGAGGGTATTAACTCAAAATTTTTAAAATATCACTTTTTTCAAGAAATCAACTAACAACATCAATATCTATCTATTGTAAAAATTTCAACGTATTCCGATTACTCTTTCATCCACTTTTGAGTCCATTTTCATGATAATGTAGTGATTACCTTTATTTCAACAAAAAGGTATTATTTTGAGTTAATACAAAAGTTCAAATAGAAATGAATCGTATATTTTCATAAAAAAGGTATTATTTTGATTTGAGCCTCTTTTTATGTTAAAAATAATAAAACTGTTTTATTTATATTTGGTTTTATTTTGAGTTGATACTGTTTTGTTGATAAAATATTCAAAATAATACAAAAAAAAAATCGATAATATTTCAAAAAAAAATGGTATTAACTCCAAATATTGATTTTTTTTTTTGCAATGAGTGGTAAAATTTAAAACAAAAACAATGTATATATATTTTTAAATGGAATTTGCTTAATATGATATGTTTGAATTTTTAAATTCTCTTAAAATGTGGCCATAAACAGTTTTTTGACTCTACTGAAAATTTTAAAATTTTGAGTTAATACCCTCTTGTTGATCAAGTGCGATATGTTTTTGGCACTCGAAAGCTTTTAGGATTTGAGAGCACCAAATTTCAATTTCGTGTGATTTCACAAATTCGTTCTAATTGCAAAACGTTCTAAAGTAGGGACATGGGCGTATATTATATTAATATTTTCAATAACTTAAATTTTCTTTAACGATATTGTTTTAATTGATTTTGTTTATTATTGTTTTAATGTAACATTAATATGTTAATTATAAATTTTGGTATTTAAACAATATTTTTATTGTTGGTAATTCATTTTTACAAAAACTTGTTAAAATTATATGATAATTCTTTATTACGTTTAAATGGTTGTAAATAAATGAATTAACCCACATTACGTGTAAAATTCTGTGAAATTTTTGTAGGTTTTATGGAAATTTTGTAATTTAAAAATAAACTTTAAAAATTATAAAAATAACATCAACAACTTTTAAGTAAAATGTTATTAACACAATTAATTATGTAAATTTTTGTAAGGAATTTAAACAAATATTTATGTATGTGCATTAAAATAACATATTTGTTTTATAAATTAAAAAACTTATACAGATGTTGCACAAAAAATATATCGCTCGTGATCAACAAGAGGGTATTAACTCAAAATTTTAAAATTTTCAGTAGAGTCAAAAAACTGTTTATGGCCACATTTTAACAAAATTTAAAAATTCAAACATATCATAATAACGAAATTCCATTTGAAAATATATATACATTGTTTTTGTTTTAAATTTTACCACTCATTGCAAAAATAAATCAATTTTTTGAGTTAATACCATTTTTTTGAAATTTTATCGATTTAAATTTATAGAATAAAACAAATTTTATCAACAAAACAGTATCAACTCTAAATAAAACCAAATATAAATAAAACAGTTTGATTATTTTTAACATAAATAAAGGCTCAAATCAAAATAATACCTTTTTTTATGAAAATATACGATTCATTTCTATTTGAACTTTTATATTAACTCGAAATAATACCTTTTTGTTGAAATAAAGGTAATCACTACATTATCACGAAAATGGTCTCAAAAGTGGTTTTCGAGATGAAAGAGTAATCGGAATACGTTGAAATTTTTTACAATAGATAGATATTGATGTTTGTTAGTTGATTTCTTGAAAAACGTGATATTTTAAAAATTTTGAGTTAATATTTGTTGATCAAGTGCGATATAATATTTTATAATAATGCCAAATTCACTTATATAATTTAATTACACTCACAAAAACACTTTTTTTTTAAATACTTTTATTTTACGCACCTTTTTTAAAAATATAGTTTTCAAATTTATTCGCGTTTTGCAACCTTACGAATGGTTTATGCTCTTCTGGACTGGTATTTCTTAAATGTTTATTCAAATTTAACAACTTTATCTAACTTTCAGAATATATAGGTTTTGAGCTCCTTGCGGCTCCAAAAACCGTAAAATAATGGTAAAGTTTGTGTTAATTCTAGCTTTTTATATCAAAAAAAAAAAAAAAATTGTTTTTAGATATTTTTATTTTTATCGTTTTCTTTTTAATTGATAAGCATGTTTGTACATAAAGAAGCTGCGAATGATGCTGATCACTCAAAATAATAAAAAAAAAATTGAAATTACGTAGGTTCATGGGGTTTATGAAATTGTTATAAATTTTAAAGGCTAAAAGATAAAAAAATATCAACATACATATAATAAAAACATCAAGATAAAAAACAATCAGTATGAAATTTAATTTTGTTATTGTATTTTCAAAAATGTTCTTGAGGAAAACAATTTATTTTTGAAAAAAAAAAGTTAATAAACTATTAATACGTTTTATTATTTCAAAACATTAAAAATTATTGCAAAAAATTCAATTTTTTTAATAGTTTTTGAAAACTTGTAGACTGTACACTAGGGATACAACATTTTTACAATTTTTGAAAATATCAAAATGCCCCTATCCATACCATGTAGTGCATAATAAAACAATAAGAACTGCATCTTTAGATTTTCGATATCGTTAAAAAAGGTTCCGCGTCAAATGCAATTAAGTTTGGGATCAGTAAGTTCTAAAAATATTTTCTTTGCAATTTCATTAAATGATAAATAAATTATAAGTTTTTCCATTAAATATTGAATAATATTCTGTATGAATTCAATTAATCGTGATAAAATATTGCGGCTTACCTACACTCAAAAAAAAAAGTTTGTAAAGTCAGCAAACAATTTTGCTGAGTCAGCAAAATTTTAGTCAGGAGGGTGCTAGCAAAAAAATTGCTAATGTCAGCAAAAGCTTTTGCCGAAAATCAGCGAGCTGATTTTTAGCAACAAAATTAGTAGATTCAGCAAAAGTTTTTCTAACACTTAGTAGATTAGAAATAAAAATGCCTTTCTAAAAATTAATAAATTTTTTGCTGAATTTTAGTAGACTGAAAAAAACGCAAAAAAATTTTAAAAAAATTGTAATTTAGTTAATATATTTGCTGAAAATCATAAAACATATTTTTGTGATTCTTTTAAAAACAATTTACAATAATTACGAAATATAAAAATTTTAATTTTCCCACATTGACGACAGGAATTAATTTAATATCTGAAAATATATAGAAATAAATATATATAACATAACAAAAATTTTCTTTCAACTACTTACATCAATGGTAGTCTAAATGATGCTTTCTTTTAAAGGACGCAACTGCCGAAGTTAATTATAGAAACGAAACGAAAAAATAAACAAAAACAAACGAAACGAAAAAAACAACCCTTTTTTTTGCAATAAGAAAAAGGAACCATACTAAGATGTGTGTCTTTGTCTTTCGCTTTACTCTGTCTACATGTCTGTATATGTTTGTTTGCAATTTGACCACACTAGATTATTAATCTATTAACATTTATTATAGAAGTACATATTAAATTTAAATATTTTCTTTTGTCTTTTATTTTTTTAATAGATAATTATTTTCACAAGCCGGTGACAACGCAAAATTTAAGTTGTTTTAATCCTCAATTTTGTTTTATGTATGAAAAACAGATACAAAAGTCTTCCATGGTTGATTTTTTTATATGTCTTATTAGAGTTGTACTTTTTAGTATCATTTTCCTCTTCTCTACTACATCTTGACATGCCGCGACATCTGCTTCATTCTGCGTATATCTTTCAATTTGGTTGTCGTCCACACTATTAATGTGCTTATCAGCACAATTTTTTTTAGCAAAACTAATTAGTAAAACATTAGTATATTAGTAAAGCATTAGTATAAAACAGTTAAGTGCTGAATAAGTATAACAAAAATTTTAGCTGAAAACACGATTTTAGCAAAAAAAATTTGCTAAAAAATAGTATACCTGATTTACAAGACGTTTTACTAACTTTTGTACTAACTTATTTTTTTGAGTGTACACTGTCATGCAAATTTGCGAAATATTATAATTTATTGCTAAAAGTATAAAAATATAAAATTTTGAAAAAAAAAAAGATTTTGAAAAAAAAAAAAAAAGTCCTAAAGGACTTTTAGAAATCGGCTTCGACTCGGGACGTTTTTGTTCCGAAATGACCTGAGGAAACATTTTTCGGTTTCAGCACAACATCGGCTACAGCGTAGTGATAGGGCCTTATTTTGGTTGTACCCCTACTGCACACCCAGAAAAAACTAGAAATAAGTTTCATAAATTTTCGTCCAATGTAACAATTTCATCAATATTTATGAAACATTTCATAAACAACAAGCATTATGACCATATCATGGTCTCCATGAACATTTTTTACAAAAAAAAATTATAAATCCTTACTAATATTGTACAAAATAGCCTTCATATATAGTAAAACATTTCATAAATACTAGTAAACGTTACATTGGTCGAAAATCTATGAAATATGTTATAAATATAATGAAACTTTTCCTTTGAGTGGAGTTTTGGCTAAAGTGCACTTTAGCGAGCAACCGGAAATATTTAAAAGAAAATACTGAAGTAAAAAAAGAAACAAATCGAAATTAAAAATTATTGGCTCTGGGGCCCTTTTTACAAAACCTTGCCAATAAAAGCCTTTTTGCGAATTGTTTTAAGAGTTTGCTTTAAAAAAAAATTCTATAAAATGTAGTCAAAATCCATTATTTGTACATAATCAGCCCGATTATGAATATTACCTCGGTTTTTTTTTCTCTGCGGATTTTATTTTCTCGAGAAAAAATCCTCCTATTCTAAACAGGCGGGGAAAAGAATAATAAGGGAGAAAAATTTTAATAATATTAATTGAATAATTCATACACATGCTATCACAATTCTCCCTATTATTGACATTCATAATATCGCCTTTTTTAAGGGAAATAGTTTCCCATTTTCAAAATTCGTTTAGGGAAAAGTGAAAAATCCCCGTTTTATTAAGAATAGGGGAACAAGGAATAGGGAAAAAATTCTCACGGAATTGTTATTGAGAATTGGGCTGAATGTAAAAAAAATCTAAAAAAATATGTTCTTTTAATAATTTTAGAACTTAAATTCCTGAAATGTTCCATAACAGCAACAACATTTTTTAACTTAAAAAATCATACGCCCATGTCCCTACTTTAGAACGTTTTGCAATTAGAACGCATTTGTAAAATCACACGAAAGTGAAATTTGGTGTTCTCAAATCCTAAAAGCTTTCGAGAACTCGAATTTTTTTCGAAATTATTATCGAAGTGCCAAAAACATATGGTTTTATGGAAAATAAAAAACATGGAAAGTAAAATGCTTCTAACATTAAAGGGTGAATTAGCCAAGCGTAAACGTAAACGTATCTCGGTGTACGAAATTTAATAAGTCAAATAAGAATAGAAGACATTTTGTGTATCTTGTTGTTTCATTCATATGCATTTAACATAGAGAAAACGTAAACGGACAACAAAATTCTATTTTGATTAGATTTTCTTGTGTTTTTACGTATTCTATATGTTTAATGAATATGAATGAAACAACAAGGTACACAAAATATCTTCTATTCTTATTTTACTTATTAAATTTCGTACACCGAGATACGTTTACGTTTACGCTTGGCTAATTCACCCTTAAGTTTGTTCGCTTACGGAAAAATTTGTACAAATTTGTAAAAGTTTTTACTGGAAGGTGTTCGTTTACACAAACACTCAGTAAAAAATAGTAAGAAGAGAGAGTAAAGTGACAGGTTGTTGACAAAAATCTTACAAGTTTTAACTGGATACATTTTTGCCAGTAAGAATTTGTAAGAAGAAAAAAACATATGATTGAAAAAATATGCTTGTATTTTTAGTAAACAAAAACAAATATTAAATTAAATTATAATTGTTTATGGATTTGAAGTGAAAAATATTAAATAATTAACTATGGAAGAAGTTAAAAAAACATTCTAAATTATTTCTGGTCGACAATTTAAATTAACTTTTATCTTTTTTATAACGATCAGTTGATTTTTTTTTAATATTTGGTATTTAAAATCAGCTGTTTTATATATTTTACCAATTGTTACAAATTTTCCGTTCGTTTACTTTTTTGTAAATTTGTCGTACTCTCTGTAATTTTGTTACTGAGTAATTTTTACTGGGAAAGTAATCGAACACACTTAATGTTATCAATTTGTTTGAGTGTTTTCTAGAAAATCAAAACAAAAAAAATGATTTTTTAAAAACTGTTTTTTTAGAGTATAAACAGTACAACCAAAAATACAATAAAATCAGAAATAAGTAAAAAAAAAAGTTCTAAATTTGTAATATTAAGCACCATTTTTGATCCTAAATTGTAATTTATTAGAAAAAACGGGCATTCGTTTTACTTTTTCACGAATTAACACGAATAAAAATTAGGGAAAAACGTTCTGATTTAATTGCAAAACACCGAAAAATTCTAAAATTTTCACTTTCGCTATGCTTTAAAAGCCGTAAAAGGGGTGATAGTAATTTTTGTCTATGGAACTTTAAACAATAAATTTTGTTCGAAATCAAACATTAACATTATTTAACGTTATAAGTAAACGCATAGAATTATCGACATTATTTTCAACCTCATTTACATGGGTGCTATCAGTTTATAGTGAATGTTTCTTTTAACGCATTGACACACAAAAATCGCTACAATTAATTTTGTTTAATCATAATGTTTACATGGGTGCTATCAGTTTATAGTGAATGTTCCTTGTAACGTATTGACACACAAAAATCGCTACAATTAATTTTGTTTAATCAAATAAATTAGAGGAAATTAAATAAGCTATTAAATATAAATAGCTGTGACTTATCAATATATATAAGAAATTGGAAATAGATTTTTTTTATTTTGCATATGAGGAATTAGGAATAAATTATATTTTAATCAAAAAAATTACAATTAATTTTTGCAAACTTTTATGTTAATTAAAAAACTAGGAATAGGTTTTTATTTTAATTTTTGTCAGTCATATTAAAAAATTATTTTTTTTTTTAATTTGAAAAACATTCTCTTCATCAATCATTACATATTTTAAAACTTTTCACTTTTTATTATAAAAATATATTTAAGTCATTCTTTTTTAGTTTGTTTTTTTTAGAATTTTCATCTTTTAAATACAATTTTATCTTTTTAGAATTCTTATCTTTAGAAAAAGTTATATTATGTTATCTTGTAAAGTAATAATTACATTATTTCATTGTATGGTATGTAATTTTTTTTATAACACTGAACTTTTGTTTATTAAAAAATATTTAAATACCATGAAGATAAGCAATGTCTGCCTGCTACTGGTTGATAAAAAAAAATAAAGATGAATTTATGATATGCACACAAAATAAATTTACTTGAAATATAATATTAATTAAACAATGAAATTTCATAATTTATTATTAAATTTTGTTTGATTCTTCTTTATAATCGAGCTTAAGATCTTTTGTTAAATGATTGCAAATTATTATTTTCCAATATTTCGTATCCACATTGGGAGACTTCTTCAGGGAAATTAAATTAAAATAAATTTCCCTGAAGAAGTCTCCCAATGTGGAGACGAAATATTGGAAATTAATAATTTGCAATCATTTAACAAAAGATCTTAAGCTCGATTATAAAGAAGAATCATATAATAAAAGAAGATCGAAGAAAATTAAACATATTAAATTTTGTTATAATAAAATAGTTAGTTTTAAATTAATTTTGAAATGCATTTGCTAAAAATATCTTTATTTGGTTAGGATGTTGTCTTTTTTCAAGGTTTTTTTTATTATATACTTTCTTTCAATATTAAAAAAAAGACAATAGTTAATTGAAAAATCTTACTATGATATAAAAACTATTATAATACTATTATTATACACAGAAAAAACTAAAATAGAGTTTCAATTCAAATATTTGTTAATTCAATTAAAAGTTTAATTGAAATCGGATTTTTCATTTTCAATTTTTCATAGTACATATATTCAAAACGTTCAATTAGTATGAATTGTTGGACTGTAAGTATACATTTTCATTTAAAATTTCTTAGGCACAATCATAATTAAATCTTACTATTAAACATAATATTATAAGTTTTTTAATTGTAAGAGAAAAAATTTAAATTTTTTGTTGATTGTTAGTATTATCGACCTTTTTTGTAATTATATGTTAAGATTTTTAGAAATATCTAAAGTGGGCTTCTAAGGTCATTTGTTTTCAAAATAAATAAAAGACTATTTATTCATTTTTCATCCGACGTTTCGTTGGATATTCCCAACATCCTCAGGGATAATTTTATTAATATATAGTCTTTTTTGTCAAATTTTAAACATTTAATTCACAATATATTTTACATATACACAACACAAAACATAAAATTAATTTAAAACAAATGTGAAAAATAAATAAAAGTAAATATCACAGTAAAATCCTCTAAAAACTAGTATAACAGTTGAAGTTAGAAACTTTTTTGTATTTCGTAATTGTATCTGAAGTTGAAACTATACAAAACTATCAAAAATTTTTCCTATATTACAACGATAGCACTTATACTGTGAATACCATTTATGTAATTTCTACGGTGTTAACAACTAGATATACTAAAACTATCGCCGATATATATTTAACTTTTTGAAGATTTTCAAAACTGTTCATGTCGTATGATTGAGCAATCTTTTGGCGTTACTGAATCTAAAATGATTCAGTAACGCCATTGTTTGATCGTTTATTCAAACAAAATAAAAACCCGAATAAATGACAACTCTAGTCTATAATGAATCATCATTTCAAAACGCTTAAAAATTTGTTGGCTGGGTAACCTATTTTTTCAAATAAGGTTTTGTTCAAATTTGCTTAAACTATTTTTTACCAAGCTTAAATACCTTGCGGATTTTTTGACAAAACTTATTAGGAAGATAGGTAACCAAAATTTCTTCCCAGTAAGCATTTCAAGTAAGTTTTATAGTCTAATCGCCTAGTGGTGGTATAATTAATTAAAATTGAAAATTTGACACTTTGTACTCACTTAAAGAGTTAATGTTTAAAAAAAAAACTCTAATTTTGTTAAATTAACAAGTCAAATTTCAATAAAAAAATATTTTTTTAAAAATTTTGATTATTGCTTTCGCACTATTTTCAAATTTTTTAAAATAGTGGTACTTTTAGGCATTGTTATTTTTCAACTTTAATCGCTCAATTGTATATGCTCCTTTGCTGGTTGAGAGAAATCAACAAATTTGTTGGTATTTAGACAAAACGGGTTAATTTTCTGCATACTTCCATTTTTACATACTTCCATTTTTCGATCAGTTAATTTTTTTAAAAAGTACATGTTGAATGAAAAAATTTTCTATTCTTAAATACTTTCTTAGCACTTTAATTAGGCCGGTTTTCCTTATATTTTTTGAAAAAAGTGCTAGAGATAAAGTTAAAAATATTTTTGTTTCAAATCATTGCTTGGCAATCCTTGAATAACAAATTTTAAAATTTGTTAAACTTGCACATGCTTTTCATAGCTTCGTTATGTCGTTTAGCCATCAGAAGTTATAATCTCTTAAAAACTGCCGTGTCTTTAAAGACACGCAGGTAAACAATGGGTTAAACTGAACTTACAAATATATTTGTTTTCCTTTTTAGTTTTCCCCTTTTGATTTGACCTCAGCAAATTCTCGTACCCACTAACCAACACTTGCGTTGTTGCACTTACCAACACTGTTAGTATAAAATTATTTGATCTCGCAAAAGTTTGTTAAAATTGTCGTGTAGTAATAAAAATGTTTAAAAAAGTTGTCTAATTAAACAAAAAGAATTATTTTTTTAATAAATCAATAAAATATGTGTTAAATTTAAAGATAACCATAAAAGTCTATGGTTTATCTATTGTTTTTCGTTAAAATATTTCACAAATCATTTCAGACAGCCTCTTCTGGCCAAGCGTGTAAAAAAAATTGTAGTGTCTGAATAAAAATGTTAAAAAAGTGTTCTAAAATTTATATATTTTTTTAAAAATCAATAAAATAAGTCTTAAATTTAAAAATAAATATAAAAAAATATTGGTTAAAGTGTATTTTGTTAAAATATTTCGCAAATCATTTCAGACAACCCCTCCGGGCCAAGTGTTGTGTTATGTTGGTTTGCAAAATGCAAACCCAAAAGTCTCCACTGGTTAGTGTGGTGTGTTGTTATTGGAAAAATTATAATTGTGTTCCAAAAACACCAGAGTGGACATATAAAAAAACATTGAATTGAGACACTGCATCTATAGGTTAACTTTATGGGGATAAAACAACATAATTGGTGTAATAAGAGGAGGAGAATAAGAACAATAAGAAACTAGGAGTAAGTTGATTTTAATTATTATATACATAAATAATAGAGTTCGTCACAAAAATTTTATTTGGTTATAAAGCGTGATCCATTTCGAGGTTCCCTACTTTTTTAAAGAAAAAAAAACACAGAAAATTCAAATCTAATGGGGAATGTTTATTATCATTTGAAAGAACATTCTTTGGCATTTATTTTTTGAAGATTATGTCTATCAAATGTTGGCCGTTGCTACGTCGCAGATGGTCTATCCGTTGAGTCCAATTTTCGATGACTCGTTCGAGCATTTCGACTGGTAACTGGCGAATGACACGCGTGATGTTTTCCTCCAAGGCCTGAATCGAAGCGGGTTTGTCCGCATAAACTTTAGACTTTACATACCCCCACAGGAAAAAGGCTAACGGTGTGATATCACACGATCTTGGTGGCCAATCGACCGGGCCAAAACGTGAAATTATGTGCTCACCGAAGTGTTCTCTCAATAAATCCATTGATTGATGCGATGTGTGGGATGTGGCACCGTCTTGCTGAAACCAAATGTCACCGAGATCACGAGCTTTAATTTCAGGCATCAAATAGTCGGTTATCATGGCACGATACGTTCGCACCGGCATCATTTTTAAAGAAATATGGACCGATGCTTCCACCGTCCCACAAACCACACAGTGTGCTGCACGTGGTCTATTTGGTCGAATATTATCCAATAATGAATGCTGGGTCTCAAAATGGGTGATGGTGTTGCGAATAGTACGCTCAGTAGGCCGATTATGTTGACCATAAGTTAAGCGAAGTGCACGAAGCACATTCCTCACAGAACGCGAATTTTCGTAATAAAGTTGAATGATTTGTAAACGTTGTTCAGGCGAAGTCTTTCCATTATGAAATGCCAAACAATACTAAACAAAAATAACATGACAGCATGACACGACTCACACGTGATCTGTCAAAAAGAGGCTATTGAAAAAAGTATCTCTACTTGGATCACCCATTATTATCACTTTTTTACGGCCTTTCCATCAATAAAAAAATTGCGTTATTGTTTTTTTTTTTTAATTTAACACCTTCCACATACGCACGGTGGCCAAAAACAAATTTAGGGTCATCCCTTTTACTACAGAACAAAAAGGCGATCATTTATATAAATTTTGAACCTGACATTCGATTCTGCGCCAAAAATTATTTAAACATTTTTATTTAAGGAGGCGTATTTTTGTATTACTTGTTTTTGTAGAAAATAAAAAAACATAAGGAAATGTTCCCTAATGTGGCCTGTTGTTTGAGCTATATAAAAAAAACTAAGTGGAATATTCCAAATGCAAAACATTAGCTTATAGGCCAACTCCTTTGCCATTTTTCGGCTATAGATCATTTTTTTTTGTGACGACTAATTTAAAAAGGTTTTATAACAACTTTCAAAAGGTCCACTTAGTGACCTGTACCCTAAAGTGGACCTAAATAGAAAATGAAGTAAGATCGACAAAAATTTTGTATTGATCGACAAAAATTTTGTATTATATATATATTTTTGTATTGAAAAATATCATTTTGGCTGAAATTTCCCATTACCCCCCTGACAGTATGTGTACTATATTGTTCCAAAAGCTTATTCAATTCTAGCTTTCTTAAAAAGAAATTGTGCTAACTTTTGGGATCCAGTTGCATTAAAGCTTATTTATACTGCCTTGTTTAGATCAAAACTAAAGTAAGCTGGTATAATATGGGCTCCACATTGTGGTACTTATATCTCACGTACTTAAAGAGCCCAGTAAAAAATAGTGCTAACCAAGAAGCACTTCTGGAAGGTGTTATTTAAGTATTGAGTGCTTCCAAAGCAAATCCAGAAAGCATGCTTTTTGTTCGCATGTCCCACTTGGCATGTCTTTTTTAAGCAGATGAATTTTATTATTTGCAAACTATGATCGCATCCATAAAAATAAATATAAACTAAACGAGAGTTGTAAAAAACTCGACACAATCCTCTATTTTCAAATGACTCACAAGAATTAATTGTTTACTGCAAAATAACTGTTTTGGTAGTTGTTTACTAAAACTCTAAAATAACTGCTTCCAAAAACTATTAAAAAATACAGTACATATTTTTCTTCAGTTGTTTTTTTTTAAATAACTGTCATAATACAGTCGGGCCTCGATTATCCGTGTTCCGGTTAACCGGTAACCCCGATTAACCGTGATGGCCAAAGATCAGTCTATTGTTTTTTGTTTGCAATGTTTTCAAATTGTTTGCTTCGATTAAGCGTGATTACCTCTATTATCCGTGATGGCAGAATTTTGCCCAAATATATAAGTTGAAAAATATTAGACAGAAAACATTACACGACTTTTTTTTGCTAAATGTCCTTTTTTGCCTCATGTTTTCAGTAAAAAATTTAATGTATACATACTTATTTAATTTAAAAATGTACATAAACTTCTGGAATTAATTTTTTTTAATGTAAATATGTATGTACACCAATGTTGTTAAATAATAAAAATATTAAAAAAAACTGTATAATCAAAATTGTTATTCGATTAACCGTGAAAATCGATTATCCGTAATGCTTCTGGTCCCGACCATCACGGATAATCGAGGCCCGACTGTAGTTCCTTTGTATTATTTCAAAACAACAATTACTGAATACTACACAAACAACTGTCATGTAGTAACTGTAAAACTTTTTGGAGTGTTAATTCTCATTTGAGTGTTTGTAATTTGTTTTGTAAATAGTCCAGTCAAATTAGGGTTTCACCTGCGAATTCCAGGTAATAGGCTGGAAACTTGTATATAGCTTTATTTTGGTGTTGTAAATACTGTCTCAAAAGTCTCATAAAATCTCGTGTCTGCGTCGTGAGTTATTCAAGGTCAAAGGTAACAAAAATCAGTTTTTGGCGATTATCTCGGTTTCTATAGCTCCAATGATGTCAACATCTATTATAAAAATTGTAGGTCATGCAATTTGTAACGAGTTCGTTATAACGGTACTCCTCTGTATTATCTAATAAAAAATAGAAATTATTCATTGTAAGTGATATTTTAGCAATTTAAGCACTTTATATAAGATATTATTAACCGAGATTCACGGTTGACCTTGAATAATTACAGGTAGGGGTGAGCGCTCCGCTCTATCTCGAAAACGGTTGAGCGCATGAAAAAATCTATGTAACAAAATTTGTTATAAATTGCATGACCTACAATTTTTTTAATAGATGTTGACATTATTGGAGCTATAGAAACCAAGATAATCGCCAAAAGCTGATTTTTGTGACCTTTGACCTTAAATAACTCACGGCGCAGACACGAGATTTTATGAGACTTTTGAGACAGTATTTAGAACACCAAAATTAAGCCACATACGAGTTTCCAGCCTACTACCTGGAATGCGGAGGTTGACACCTTTTTTTGACTTATTTGACTGGACTTATAGGTTTTAATTTTTATTGCAAATATTTTTTTAATTTTTGTTTAATAAAAATTTTATTTTTAAAATTTTTATTTATTTTGTTTTGTTAGTTTAGCAAAAAAAAAAAAATACATTAAAATGAAATGTGATAAATTAGCAAACATTTTAAATCATATTTAAGATTTTAGTTTCTTTATCTACTTTTCTTTAAACTACGTCTTCCTTTTTTTTTGACAAAAATATATATTAAAAAAATATTTGTTTTATTTTTACTCATAAAAGATAAATTTAAATATTTTATTGTTAAAATGATAATATTTAGTAAGTATAAAAAAATCTGCGTTAAATTTGACAAACATTTACAAAGTACAGAAATGAAAATTTAAAACAATTTGTCTGGTCTCGTCATCATCCATACATTTATTGATATTAATTAATGATGAATAAAAACTTTTGCAATTGTGTTTTTGTTCTTGCAATTTTTTTTTTATTATTATTGATCATAAATAAACAGTAATTGTTTCAAGATAATACCGGTTCAAAATAGATTAAACTCAAATAAATTTAAAATGTTTATGCTGACAAAAAAACTTTTTAATGACACATTCATCAATTAATTTGTATCTGGAAGATTGCACATAAATCTGTAATGTACAAACTATATTTTCGAAGAAGGGCCAGATATTTACCGAAATACATTTTTTTTAATCAGCTAAAATTTAAATTTTTTCATTTGAGTTTGAATTTTAACGTCTTTTTCAGACAATTGCAATTAATACTATAATTAATATGCAATTTTTATTTAATTTAATTGTAAAAGGCGTGGTAGAGAAGAATGAGTGTATTTTCTAAAAATCATAACTACATTGCAAATTTTCAACTTTTTCTGAATCAGACGGTGCAGTTTCTGGTATTGAACCTTCGTCAGTGACCCTGTTTTTTGAATTTTTGAATAATGTAATATTTGTTATGTGTTTTATTTGTTCGATTGCGTCTATATGAAACTTTCTGTGCAATCACTGACCGTGGTATAGATAAACTGATATCTAATGCCACATGCACTCGCACTACACGTTAGACAGAGCGCTTTAGCCCTCTGAGCTATCGTCAGGTCGATGTGTGATTAAAACTAGTTTTATTCAATACACGGTGTTTTTGTTCTTGCATACATAATCTCAGAAGTACAACTCTAACAACACAACAGTTCTATTTTTAGAACTATTTCATTTTTTCTGAATTTGTCCAAAATTGTTACTAAAGGAATAAAAACTTTTCTTTTTTACATTTATTAACATTTTGATTTATAGCTCTATTTTTACAAAAATTTCAAAAAAAAAAATGAGATAAGTCCATGATAATGTATCTCACACAAAGTGGAAATTTTTTCCTCAAGGGCTAGAACATTAAACAAACACGTGCTGGTTTAATGATCATACAATAAAATGATAATAAAAACTATATAACTTTTGATTTATAAATGTAAATTATCAAGGATATTTCAATTACAGCATCAACTTAAAAGTGAAAAAAAGTAGACAGGGTGGGCTGGCAGGGTGAATTTACATAAATAAAAACTTGCGTTATTTTTGTGAACAACAATGTTACATTTCTGTAGTTTTTGTTCTTTGTAAAATGTTTAGGTCTATTTGATTAAGAGATTAATTACAATTATTTACCTTGAAAATATGTAATTTAATTATTGTTAAAAATGATAATAAGTTTTTGTTATTTTAAGAAATATTGTATACAAGTTTTTGTAAATATTTTGATTTTTTATATAAACATATTTATATTTTAAACGTGTCATTTACGATTATTTTATATAAAAAAAAACATTTGTATAAACTTGTATTTATACAATATAAAAATATTATTATACATAAGGGTTTTCAAATTCCCGACATTTTTCAACTCCCGGGAATCGGGAATTTTTTTCGAACATTCCCGGGAATTCCAGGGATTTCTAAAATAAATAAATATTTATTAAGGTTTTGATAATAAAAACTTATTTTTCTTAGGAAAAAGTTAAATATATTTAAATTTAACGATCACTATTAATTCAGGAATATTTTTAAACATTTATTTTACTAAAAACAACTGTTAACGTTACTTTTTTTAATACTTTTAAAAAATTCGTTTTATATAGTAGAATAAAATATTTTGTCTATGTGCTTTTATATAGTGTCCGACCGAACATTTCGGCCAAAAACCTATATTTTGTCGGTTTTTTGATATCTAGAGGCAATGATGACAAATTTTGGTATTGGAACCATGTTTGTTGGGCCAATTTAATTCGATTTTGTGTAAAAAATTTAAGAGAAAAGCCGAAGTTTAGCTATAAAGTTAAAAGTTCGGCCGCCGAACTATTTTCAATTTTGCCGAATTTTCTGAGGCCGAACAGTAAATTCATTGCTTAAATTTGACCTCAAAATAGCATCTAATCAGCCCAATAAACATTTTTCCATCCGCCAAATTTGTCCATAATGCTTTAAAATACCGAATACAGACCAAATGCATTTTCTGGCCGAACTCTTCGGTCGAACACTACTTTTATATTTAAGAAGAAGAGAAAAAAAGTCCTAAGATTAGTTTTATAAAGGTTAGGTTAGGTCGAAAAGAGGATTCGGAGAAGGGAAATGCTTCCCTAATCCGACTCAAGTCCCTGAGGACTTACACTTAAGCCAGAATGTCGGCTTGTTGTGCGCTCTAAAAAATCTGTCCAATGTCTTATTCCTAGCCCAGGAACTCCATCGCACTGACGAAATTCCTCAACCTCTTCCATCCTATGCCCTTAAGATCCCCCAATGTGGATATAGGGCCACTGGATAGTATTTCGACCTGGATCCCGGCAAATGCCGGGCATTCACAGAGATAGTGTTCCAAGGTCTACTCGTCCTCCCTACAGGCCCTACACACTCCTGAGTCCGCTCTACCAATACGGTGGAGATGGGTCTTCAATGTAGAGTGTCCCGTGAGGATTTCCATCAAAAGACTCAGTTCTTTCCTACTGAGACTCAGAATTTTCAGATTTTTCAGATTTTTTTTTCCCTTTTCCCCATTTTTTTAGTTCAGCAAACATGGTTGATATAGTGTATTTTAAACTTTCCGGGTTTTTTGACAAAAATTCCCGGAAATCGGGAAGGGTTCAAAACCCTATTATACAACCAAAAAAGTTTGCCAGCTGTTTGTGACAGTTGTTTGTGTAGTAATCAATAGTTGTTGGTTTTAACTGCGATTGCAGTTAATTGAAATATTAGAGAACATCTATATTGACAGTTATTTGAAAAAATTATATAAAAATATGTTTTTGTAACAGTTGTTCGAAGCAGTTATTTTTAGTATTATAATAAACAACTACCAAAACAAACATTTGCAGTAAAAAGAAAATTTTCGTTTCATTTTAAAAATATCGTAAAAATAACTGTTAAAAACAGTAGTTTTTGCACAAATTTGTTGGTTGTGTTAAACATTTTTGAAATAAAAATTTGTCAGTTATTTTGGAGATTTTTTTTTTAGTTATTTATATGCATTCGTCAGTTGTTTTTCCACAGTTAAAAATAACTACATTTATAGTTTTATTAAAGCTAAATACCTTTGCCGCATTTTATATACATACATATATTTTTGTTTTAAGTGTCATTTTTAGTATATTTTACCGACAAAACTTTTTTGAGTGCAATGAAATTAATCATGAACTTTAAAAAGTGCCCTTATAAAAAGTTTAAAGTAAATAAGCAGATTTATAGGAATAATACGTTCATCTTTGTACACTGTTTCCAATTAAATTTAGGAAAATGCCATTCGGATTAAAAACAATTTATATTTATTTATTTGATACTGAAAAAGATCATATGCCTTGCTGCATGATTTCGAAATTTATTGTAATTTTGATAGTTTTTGATCAACAATTTACAAAATGAAGATTTAAAAAAAAACCAAGACCTGTGCAAAAATAGTTTGTCATTCCGTTTGTAACGCATCGAACTATAGCTCAAATACCCCATAAAGTATATCTATTATTGATCCTTATTCAATTTTAAGCTGACTAAAATTTTTTAATAAAAATTCAGAACTACACACAGAGACAAATTTTGCCATTTGCCAACTATTCGGAATTCGATTACTTCGACTTAATATCGGTTTTCACAACAGAATTCAGTTAATACAATCTAATTTTAATATTTAGAAATCGCATTTAAATATGGATATACTAAATAATGTTTTTAGTTGTAGCTTACAAAATACTCTTTTAAATTCGGTTGGCACTTTATTTTTCTGCGTGTAGTTCCCAATTTTTAGATTAACACAAAACTCAATTTATCTAAAAATCGGCCAATATATATATTTTTTTTTTTTTTATTAATTAATAATCATATAATTACAAATTATATACTATTACCCTAACCGAGCACTAGCTACTATGGCTTTCGGCGCGTTTTAGCGAAAACAGAACAGTGCCTCTGGTGGGAATCGAACCCACGACCCCGCACTGATAAGCCAGCACGCTACCAACTAGCCTACCGGGGCGCACGGGATATATTTTATTTTTTTTTTTTATTTCTAAAAAAAAGTTCTGATGTTTTTTTATCTACCCAGAAAGTTTCATAGTGTAACTCATATTAGTTTTGGAGAGAATATTCGCTGAATATTGTCCTTCATATATATTTCAATATTTTATTATATGAATTATTTATTGCTCAATACGCCATAGCTATTGATTTAACACACAAATGTTTAAATATATATGCAGGACTATATTCATCGAATATTTTCTCGGAAACTAGAATTACACTATAAAATTTTCAGGGTCGATAAAAAAAATATCTAAACTTTTATTGCAAATAAAAAAATAAAAAAAAAATTCTGCCGATTTTAAAATAAATTTGATTTTGTATTACTCCAAAAATTCGGCATCTAATTTTTTTTAATTACATTTTTTTCAAATTCTTCACAAAAAAATATATTGAAATAGTAGAATTTCTAGCATTTGCCAAATTCAGTTAACAAGTCTACTGCGTAGCCAATATTAGAAAAATCTTCGTGTTTTGCGTCGACAAAAAACAGCAAAGATACTCGTATATGGGTCAATTTCAATAAAAAGGTGGACGAAGAATTTTTGTTTTTTTTTTTAAGTTTCCTTAATTTTTCCGATTTAGTGTCCGATTAACGAGAACGAGAATACCAAGTCGCTTTTAGGCTCTGCAAAAAATCAATATATTTTTTTTTAAGTTTTGATAATGAATACCAGGATTTCTGTCTTATACGTCACAAAGCAAAAATAAATGAAAAATCACTTAAAATGTAAGGATGGTTGAAATAAATCCTCTCTGTGATTTTCAAGAACTTGTTATTCAATTATTTAGATCACATTTTTCAAAAAGCTCCATATTGATAAGAAAAAATAAAATAACCGTTTGTTTGAAGGTTTCATTTATTTCCAAAAGCTGTCAGTTACTTTTCAATTTTTAAGTGAAAATTATGTAAAGTTTTAAACAAAAGGACTTCAAATTAGGGATTTTTTGTTAAGTAAAGAACTTGTAACAATGATAAAAAAATTATAATAAAAACTACCAATTTGAGAGAAAAAAACTGTCGCGTGACGTTCAACACATTTTGTGACGTTCAATACACTTTCTTGTGTTTAACTAAAAAACGTAAACCAAGTTAAAAATTAAACGAAAACAAGTTTATTCTTTTATAAAAAATAAATAAAACTAAGTACACTATTCTAGTAGTAGTAATGGTAGCAATAGTATACTCAGGGAACTTCTGCTTTAAAAATATGTAGTTGTTTAGGTTGTTATACAGTTTCTTTATTTTTAATGTAAATGTCAGTCATTTGTAGAACAAACTAAATTTTTTACTAACCTTGTAGTTCATTTAAAAAAACAACCCACATCAAATGACTGTTTTATGATTTTACATTTTTTTTACTTAAAAAAATAAAAAAAATAAATGTTTGTTTATTTTTTACTATCATGTGGTTCATTTTTACTACAATTGTTAGTCATTTTTTGAACATTAAAAAAAAATGACAATGTTAGTTGAATTTACTGTAATGTAAGTCGTCCTTTCTTTAAGTGAAATTTCATTTGTTTTCAACTACATTTGCAGTGGTCTTTACCTACATATTATTCTAAGTGTAACAACAAGTATGAGTATCCTTCATTAGGGAAATTTTTTAATCATAATCAGTGTAGATGTCACTATATATTTTTACGAGACATCCTTTCTTTGAAGCCTATTTTCTCGACTTTTGTATCAAGTTTTTGTCAATAAGCCAAGTGTTTGCATTGCAGAAAGAAGAAAGATTTCTGGGTTTTGTAATAATTTGGTGAATATCTCTTGTGCCATTTACGGTTTTCAAATTTTTGACCAATATTTTGTTGTTATTTAAAATTTGTTTTGGAATTACATAAAATAATTCCATATTTAGTTTGCCTAAAAGCGAGTGGTATAAGTTTTCTGCGTCAGCTATGTCTGCTTCGTGAGCCACGATGGCATCTGCTGTTCGCTTAATGACAGCACCCACACCGTCGGCTAGCCCCTTTCCATGCGACTTTTCAAAAAATGACAATGTCGCACATTTAAAAATTTTTCTCAAAAATTCGATTACAGAAATGAAAAAAATTATTTTTTACTTGTATTGAGAAGATGGCCCATCCGAAAAGAGTGCACCGTCGTTATTTCTGAAGAAAAATCTTTTAAATAATCCAATATGGAATCTAAATGGGCCCAAATAGCATCAGGTCAATTGTTTAAGCTCTCGGAAATTGTGCAAAAGCTTATAGGCTTCTCAAAATTTTTGAAATAAAGTAATCCAGTATGGAGAGACGCTTGGTTTCGCGAAGCACCAAAGTGCACTTCTTCTTAAAGCTTACATAAAAAGTTTTCGGAAATGTCAACGTGGATTAATACTTCAGTTTCTCGTAGATTATCCTTACAAAAACGATATGCATTATACTGATTACTTACATTACACGAGTGTTTCTTAAATTTCAGCATATCTTTTTGAAAATCACGCGTGAGGATCTATTTTTTCATTACTTTTACATGGTATTTATCTTGGGTGCCATTCTTTTTATTTAATCTTTCTTCGGTTACAATCTCCCATTGAAACCATTTGCACATATCAGTACTGTTAGTCTTACAAAAAAAAATTTTTTTACTTTGCATGTTTTGCACAGACCCCAAGAGCATAAAGCTGATTCACTATTTCACACAACTTCTTTCACTAGCTGTGCAGGATTTCTTTCAGTAACAGCTTTTTGTTGAAATAGTTTCAAAACCTTCAAATCATGCTCTATGCAAGCACAGGTATTTCTGTCAGAAACGAAAGGCTTTTTTATATAAAAAAAAGGTTTTAGTCTTGTAAACGTTGTGTATGTCAAAGCAATACTGCTATTTTCACTTTTAAATATTTGATACAGATTTTTCATCGTATCTCACAGGTATCGTTTTTGTTTCTTTATTTTTCCACTAGTGACAGTTTCCTTTGTTGTCGTCTCTAATAAAGTAATCGTTAACTGCTTTTGTTTTAGATGTGCTTTTACTAGTCAGTGATTTTTGAAATAATTTTTTTTATTGGTCAGAAGTTTGTTAAATCTCTAACGTTTCAAAATTTTGGAGGACATAAGCCGGCAAATTGATTTTCTTTCTTTATATTTCTCTCTTAAGTGAGCCAAAGTTTCTTTCAAATTTTTGCAAGAACTAAGAACTTTGTTTGACTTCTCTTGTACTTGTTTCTTTACTCTTTGGCATCTTTAAGTCTGTTTTTTAAACGATCGATTTCTAATTTTAGTTCATGATTTGTTTTTTAAGCTGATTTCTATACACAGAAAAAATTATCAACCTAAAATATCTAATTAAAGATTTGATTTGAATTTAATTTGTTTCTAAACAAAATTTAATTGAATCAATTAATTTTTTAATTGACTTTTAAATATATAAATACATATTTTATTTTAGACGCAATTATCATATTATTTTTTCATACACTGTATGCTTAAATAGAAAATTTTCAGTATAAAATACCAAATACATTTGAAGTTAACAAAAAAAAAACAAACAGACTCAGCATTGCAAAAAACACACATACCAACGTATATATCACACACTTTTTTTGTGAGTATCATATTTTTTTCTTTGTAGAAGTTATTTATAATATTTTTTTTTCCTTCTTAATTTTAATAAAAGGTTTAATTGATAGTATCATTGCCGTGATAGGTGCAAAATCAATTAAAATATTAATTGATTCAATAAATTTTTAATTGAAACCCGTTTTTAGTTTTTTTTGTGTACCTTTCTTGTTGTTTTTGAGTAAAAATGTTTTTTGTAGTTTAGCTGATCTGGGTAACATTTCTCTTTCACTGTTTGAAAATTCTGATGATACCGGGAAAATGGTTTCAGGGGTGCCACATCCTTGAGTTGCTTTACTACATACACTATTGCTAATTTGAAATTTCGCTTTCTTTTCGGACGGTCTTTTAGCACGGACAGATTCTCTATATTTAGCTCGTACACGCTTTAGTAGCCTCCTGGGCATGTCACCTCTCTTCATTCTTTTCGTATGTCTATTAAAAACTCGTATTTCTGACCAAAAAGAAAAATCTAAATCAAACATATACCTTTCTTTCTTTCTTACTTTCTTTCTTTTAAAAATTATAAGCGTGTACAATGTTTTGGAATAAAAACAAAACAAAATTTGAGAAATAAGTACAATATTTTAAAAACAGTTTACTTTGTTTTAATTTTTTTTTTTAATATTGTTTATCAAAAAGTTTGTCTGGAGACAAGTGTTTTTATATAGAACGAGTGTGAGAAAGCAGTACAATGCTGTTCTTAATCAAAACTGATTTTTTTTTTTTAATTCTGAAAAATGTTTTTCTTCTGACATATTCTTAAATGACTACTGTCCTATTTTTGTAATTTTTTTTTTTCCTGTTTTTACCTCAAAACAGAGTTGAAACAGTGGGGACAGACAAATAACATTTAGAATGCAATTGACCCATATATGTAAAGTGGGAAGCACAACATATTTTTTTTTTAACAAAAAATTATGAAAAATCATGAATTTTTCTGAATTAAACACATTTTTATTGAATTTTAATTTACTAATGTTGAAAAAATTTATTTATTACTTTATAACTATGTAAAGATAACTAATTCAAGTTTTTCTTAGGCAATTACCAATTAAAGTATTCGATGATTTCTTAAATTTTCATATTAAAAATTAAAAGCTTTTAGAAAAATAGTATTATTTTGTATGGTATTCCTCGAAACAAAGCCCAACGCAGAAGGACATTAGAATACGTCTTACGCAACAGAATAGGTGATTTGATCAAAATTGAAAATAAATCACGAAAGCAGCTCTAATAATCAATTGTAATCAATTTGTTGTACAAATATAGAAAACAGCTAAACAAATTAGATTCATTAAGCCGTGTGTCCACTAGCAAGTCACTTGCGGAAGAAATTCTGCAAGTATTTGCTGAAGTGTTTAAACTCAAGCCGAAACTTGCGGAAGTCAGCTTTCAGAAGTAGTTTGTAGAAGTTATCTCGACGAACTTGCTGCAAGAAATTGCAGACGTGTTTCCACACAATGTGAGTACAGCATGCAGTAGTTTGATTTTTTTACGAATGACAGTATAAAAATGTCTTGTGGCAAAATAAGATTGGCAGCTGCCATTGCAGCATATTTAATTAAAAAGAGGTTGTGCAATTTCCTTTGACCTCTTCTTCGGGTGCGTCTATATCATTGGCTATTGCTTTAAAGCATTTTGTTTTTTAATTTTATTCTTTTAGTCTTTTGAGGACGTGTACCATAATTCAGGATAACTTTTTTGTTTTTCAATTACCAAATGTGTTTTTTCACTACTCCAAACGAATTTATTTTTGTCCATTTTTATAAATTTTGAAAAGAACTAAAAAAAAAAAACAAAACAAAACTGAAAACAGAAGAGAATACCACAAACCGTTTACTCACGTATACCCGACTTCTTCTGCAAGTCTTCAAAACACTTGTAGTTCACAAGTCTTCAAAACACTTGTAGTTCACAACAAGCCGTTCAAAATACTTCCAGCAAGCAACAAACACGTGTTTCCACATAATTGCTGCAAGTAACTTCTGCAAGCCGTGACTTCTGGAAGTCGACTTCTAATACGTGTTTACACGACAAAAACTTCTGGAAGCAACTTCCGCAAGAAAACTTGGTAGTGGACACACGGCTTTACAATTTTTTTCAAAAAAATATATTTTGGCTGCCATAAGTTCGGTTTGCAATTAGGGCGTATATATACGTCTCATGCAAATGAATAGGGGCATGATAAAAATGCTAATAAATCACGTCAACTTGAAAAAGTTGTTCCATTTTTATTTAGTCTCCTCTAGAAGAACAGATACTGTTAGTTTGGCATTGCTGCGATCTATTTTTTTTTTTAGCTGGACAGTTGACTTGGAAAGCAACATATATATTACCTGCAACCATATTCAAAAATTTATTTTTCTGCGTAATTTAATAAAAAATTTTTGTAATTGAACCTATATGGTCGGAGCAATAAATCTTTGATTAATTCTTTTATTTTGAGATTATAATATATCCAAAAATGTAGTTTCTTTAAAGTTAACAACGTAAAAGAAATTTATATGAAATAATTTGTTTATAGGTTTCAAAAAATTAAAAGATTTTTTTTTTTATTTCTGTATAACATACAAATACATACAAACGAGTTCAATATAATGCTATAAACACATAGACGACTGCAGCTACACGACTACAGCCTGTCAAAAATAAAATACACACGTTTATATGAAAACGATTATTTTGGCACCAACACAACTACACGGCTACCCGACTACTTTTGCCGCTGTAGTCAACTTAGGTTAATTTCTATTTTTGTTGGCTGCAAAACAAAAATAGTGTTGACAATAAAACAAAATATGTAACAAATTAGTGCTTAAAAATATTTTATTTTGTTAAACACAAAAAACGTCGCAACATCAAATGGTATAATTGCATTAATATTCAAGAGGGGTTATATAAATTTATTTTCACGTTATAATAATGTATTATAAATAAGTAATTGTATTTTTAAGTGAACTTTATATACGTGTCTACAACCAAGCATGTTGTTCTATTTTAATAAAGAAAAAAACGATGTAATTGGCACTACTGAAACAAAAATGCATTTGTATCAGGGATGTTAAATGGAGTTTTCAATTTTGTACCAACATCCAAAAAAAATTGTACTTTTTGGACGTTGACGGTACCATTTTTTTTAAATTTATTAAAACAACAAAAAAAAATACATAAAAATTCTCTTGTACAGAAAAAAAAACAAAACCTTCCAATAACATACATTATATGTATGAATAAAATAAGGCATAAAAAAGTCTTATGAATATATGAGACCAAATCATGGAATTATTTGTTTAGTTAATAAACTATTTGGAATTTCTACATCATAGCAGCATAAATTTGTCGCTCTTAACCAATCCTTAGTCTGTATGAGACTTGATAATGTTGGCTAATGTAGTCTGTTTCTTTCCTTAGTTTTTATTATATTTTGAAAAGAAAAAAACTCTTTCCACATTTGCAGACCAGTGTGGAATGGATAAAATTCCAGCAACGACTAGAAATGTCTGGAAACATATTGACATTCAGTTCATTTTGAAAATTAGCTACTACCGACCAAAAACTACAAACGTTTTAATTTTTTAACGACTTTAGTTAAAAAAATTTTAGTTTTTACTCTGGCTCAAGTAATATTTTTACTAAGAAGACAAGAATGGAGCAAAATTAATGATTAATCGGTTTTTTGTTAAAGTTCTGCCTATTATGGAGGCTATAACTTTTCTAAAACATTAACCTAGCTAATATGTTTGATTTGCTTTATTTTTGTAAATATACGGAGGTTGAGAGCTCGTTCTAAATTAAACATATATAAGATTGTTTGGAATTTTCTTTCATTTCTTTAACAATAATTTAATTTTCGTTTGAGTTTGAATTTGAATTTTAACGTCTTTTTCAGACAATTGTAGTTAATACTATAATTAATATGCAATTTTATTTAATTTTTAATTGTGAAATGCGTGGTAGAGAAGAATGAGTGTATTTTCTAAAAATCATAACTACATTGCAAATATTCAATTTTTTCTGAATCAGACTGCGCAGTTTCTGGTATTGAACGTTCGTCAGTGACCCTGTTTTTTTTTTGAATTTTTGAATAATGTAATATTTGTTATGTTTTTATTTGTTCGATTGCGTCTATATGAAATTTTTCTGTGCAATCACTGACCGTGGTATAGATAAACTGATTTCTAATGCCACATGCACCCGCACTACACGTTAGACAGAGCGCTTTAGCCCTCTGAGCTATAGTTAGGTCGAGTTTTGTTGTGATTAAAACTAGTTTTATTCAATACACGGTGTTTTTGTTCTTGCATACATAATCTCAGAAGTACAACTCCAACAACACAACAGTTCTATTTTTAGAAACTCACCTCACTCTAATGTCCACTGTTTTCCCATATGTTATAAGTGATGCCATATCTATATATCAATTTTCACTTCTTCAGAATTTTAATAAATTCAAAATAAAAGTGAAGTTGGCTGCAACAAGTGTCAATATATGTAAGAGCTGCCAGATAAATTTTGTAAAAAATCGTAAATTTTTAATCGATATTAAAAAAAAAAAAATTGCCAACTTTATTCTTCAAAATCCTTAAAATGATGATAAATCGTAAAATCTGGCGGATATAGTCGCATATATTTTAAGAGCTCATTACATAAAACGAATAAATGCAATGAAAAAGGACACAATAACAATTTGTTTGCTATACTAAAAATTCAAAAAGGGGAAAAATTAAAAATTTTTAAATTGTACCAAATGAGTCGCGGTAGTACCACGGTACTTTAGAAGGTCAAAATGTACCATAAAAAAGTACAATTGTACCAACTTTAACATCCCTGATTTGTATAAAAAACAGCTGTTGATATTTTTAAATTGAATCGTGATCAGCTGTTTACTATGCTGCTGTCGTTTCCAAAATAATAAGTAGCTGACCACACGGCGACGATTGCAGTCAACGGCATTTGCAGTCGTGTAGCTCTGCAGTCTGCTGTGGTCTATGTGTTTATAGCATAAGCTTTCAACAAAATTTTGATTAGTTTTGATCATGGGTGGTAACCGATTCGATGCGGGAATCGATAAGGGTAACACTATTTCAGTTATTTCGGTAACGGTTTTTTAGCGTTAACGGACTTAGAATACTATGTAGAAATAAAAATGAAATTTCACTTTAAGAAAGGACGATTTACATTTCAGTTAATTTAACTAACATTGTCATTTGTTTTTTTACTGTTCAAAAAATTAACCACAATTGTAGTAAAAATGTAAAACCACATATGCAGTAAAAAAATAAACAAACATTTATTTGTTTTATTTTGTTTTTAATAAAAAAAAACTACTGTATGAAATAAATGTAAAATCATAATACAGTAATTTGATGTGGTTTGTTTTTTTTTAATGAATTACAATAGTAGTCAAAAATTAATTTTCTTCTACAAATGACTGTTTTTTTCACTTAAAAATAAAGATACTGTATTACAAATCAAACAACTACAAATATTTAAAGCAGAAGTTCCCTGAGTGTGGTATTTTACTTATTTCGGTAACGGTATTTAAGCGGTAACGGTATTTTAGTTATTTCGGTAGCGGTATTTTAAGGGTAACGTTATTGCCAATGAGTGGCTAGTTTATGATGGAAATTTTGCAAAATATATACACTCATAGAAATAAACCTGTAAAAATAGCAAAAAAAAAAGCTAATAAAAATTAGTTAAAAATTAGCTTCGCAAAAAAAACTGCTAAAACCAGCAGTTTTTTTTTTACTAAATATTAATAATAAAAGAATAATAAAAATTAATCTGCTGACTTTACAAATATTTAGTTATATTTGAGCTACATTTTAGTGAATTTAAAGTAACAAAATAATTTGCTAAAATCAGCAAAAACATTTACTAAATATTAGTAGACAAAAAATCCTTCGAAAATGTAAAATTTTTAAAAATTTTTTTTTAGTTTTTTAAATGAAAATAAAAGTCTGCCCTTATGAAATCAGCAATCTTAATTTTTTGCAAAAATTTCTGTGGATTTCAGTAATATAAATTGTTATTTGCATTCTACTAAATTTGAGGTAAATATAGCAAAAATTTTTGAGTGTAAAATTTTTAAAATGTCCTTTTGACTCGGAGGTGCTGTTTACAAATAACTTAGTTCAAGTAATACGTTAGCCAATTTCAAATATAATTGCGAATGTCTGACTCAGAAAACATACATTTTCAAAAACTTTTAGCCAATTCCTTATAAGTTTGTGATGCTCATATCATATTGTTCATGCACTGACCTCAACTTGGTATATCTCAAACTATTAGCGGGAAAAGAAGACCCTGTTGAGCTTGACGCTATGAAGCAACAGCGAAACTTTAAAAATCGGAAAATTTTGGTAAACCATTCAACTTTTTACCAAGCACACACAGAGAAATAAAGTGCCAACCGAATTGAAAAGTGTATGTTACTGGTAACAACTTTTAAATTCAGTTGGTATAACGATATTTGAACTGAATTTCTGAATATGTTGGGTGTTGCAACTAAAATTCAGTTAAATTAAACGAACTTTGTTGTGAAAAATAATGTTAAGTTGTACCAACTGACTGAAATTCGTAATAACTGAATTTGAGTGTTAGTAGCCAAATTTCAGTTGGCAAATAGCTAAATTTTTCTCTGTGTGCAGCAATATGGAAATTAATTTTTCTGTAAATTTATCTCCCAAGTCTAGTGAGTCCATTTTGCATTGTTTTGGATCTGAAAGTTAAATATATATATATATATATATATATATATATATATATATATATATATATATGTCCGTTATTTATCTAAATATAAATAGAATAACATTTCTGAACACCATAAATACTTAAATAAAGTTCAGTGTGAACATAGGGCGTCAATAAATTTATTGACGTTTCTGTAATCGTAGTAGTTTAAGAGTGAGGGCTGATTGGACCACTGCACTCCGATCCTAGTGTTGGGGCTGCCAACTACCTCTAGGCAGGCAAAAAAGTTAAAAAAACAAACTTTTGTGATTTTAAATTTTTCGACTTTTTAAATGGCCATCCATTTTTTTGGTATAGACGTTTCAACGTGAAACTCAACCTAATCCTATCCATCGTTCCTCTCAATTCATAAAACCTTGAGAAATAGGAGGCATCTAAATTTGGTTTCAACAGGTGTCGAAAATTTTTGAAATATGCCATATGTATTATTAAAATATATACTTACCTTATTTGAGTTTATTTTTTTTTTTTTCTTTGAGGCAGTTGATTTTTTTTTTTTTTTTGAAATTCTATACAATTTAAAGAATTCCAAGCAACACTATTGTATAAAAATTATTGAGATTGTGTGAGTATTTGGAGATTTGGACGTTTTTATATTTTTGTTATGCTAAATTAAATCTTTTGTTATAAAAATCTTCTTCGGTTCCTTCACCACTACTACCGGTATTATCATGGGATATATTTCGTTGTTGTTGTTGTTGGAGGTGATGATGGTGGTGTTGGTGTATTTGTTGTTGTTTATTGCGACAACGACAATTACTATTGCTGCGACGACGACAACGACAATTATTACAAATACCAAGGCAACTAAATCGTAACGCATATAGTAGGTGTATAAAATTCAATGTTTCCATTCAAAATTATTTTCTTAAGGAAATTTTTCTATTGTTGTTATTTATTATTTTGTATTGATGATGATTCTATTAAAAAAAAAGAACAGATTAGAAGATTTGATTAAAAAAAACAACGTGTTTTTGAATTCGTATTTAAATAAAACAGAATTTTGCAATTGCAACTGAATTTATTCGCTCCAAATGATCTATAAACAAAAGTTTTGAAATATTTTAAATTAAGCAAATCTGTTTCAAACTGTAGACCAAATTTTTCAAATTTTAGATCAATTAAGCATGCCCACAAAATATGATAAATCTCTAGACTTAGACTCCTGGATATAATTTTCAAAAGGTTTTTGTCACTCTGAATCCAAATCAGAATAGCTTTATTACATTATTTTAAGAAATTCTAACATAAAAAATGCAAAACACACATTTTTTTCTATGATTTTTTTATAAAACTGGAGTTAAGGATTTCACAACGTTACACGTTAAAATAAATAATTTAATAATTTAAATAATTTTTAATTTTTTTTTTTTTTTTCAAAAAATAAAAATTATGTATTTTTTATGAATCGTATATTTTCATAAAAAAATGTATTATTTTGATTTGAGCCTTTATTTATGTTAAAAATAATCAAACTGTTTTATTTATATTTGGTTGTATTTGAGTTGATACTGTTTTGTTGATAAAATTTGTTTTATTCTATAAATTTAAATCGATAAAATTTCAAAAAATGGTATTAACTCAAAAAATTGATTTTTTTTTTGCAATGAGTGGTAAAATTAAAAACAAAAACAATGTATATATATTTTCAAATGGAATTTGCTTATTATGATATGTTTGAATTTTTAAATTCTGTTAAAATGTGGCCATAAACAGTTTTTTGACTCTACTGAAAATTTTAAAATTTTGAGTTAATACTCTCTTGTTGATCAAGTGCGATATGTTTTATCCTTTGAAAAAAAAAAAAAAAAATTATAAATGATCAATAATTTAGAAAACTCTTATTTTATTTTGAATTTTTTCTACTTTTCTTTCTATTTTGTAATTATAAATTCGCTTTAGGGAAGGCAATAATTTATTCATTATTTTTGTATGAAAGATTTACTATTTAAAATATTATTATTAAATTTAATATTTTAATATATTATTATTTAATTTAATGTTTAATATCTTTAAAACCAGCCTAACACGTGCTTTATTGTAAAATAGGAAGAAAACTAATGATTAAAATCTCGAATAAAGATTCTGCCGTTGGTACCATGTTCTTATAATTTTTATTCTAAATACTTTATAGAAAGAAAAAAAATATCAAATGATCGCATTTTAATATTATCGTACTATAATTTATGCAAAAACGCAATTATTAAATTTATTAAACAATTTCTTTATAATTGATAATGAATATTTTAATTCAATTATTTTCCATTAATTACTATTATTAATTTGTTTATTGTTGTTTTAGTTTGAAACATAAAAAAATGGTTGTTTATTAAGAATTTATTGTTTAAATATAAAAATTTATAGAAATTTTAATAAATTATTAATTGCTATGTAAAGTTACATTTATGAATATTATTTAGTAATTAATCCATTTATAAGCAAGTTATTGGACACACTGCCACTACAAATTTCTATTATTTCATCATAAAAAAATGTTTTAATTACAATTATTTACGGCCAATTTTACATTGAAAAAACTAAAAGTTAACTAATAGTTAATTTATAGAAATAATTACGTACCTATTTAATAGTTAACTAAAACTTAACTTTTTAGTACTAAATTGGGCGTTAATAGTGCACTTGTTCTAATTTACTTTTTTTTATATATAATTAAGGTTTTTTGAACCTAAATCGGTTTAATCCAGTTAGAAATTGAAAACCGGTAATGTAGGTCACTTGTTTAATTAAATTTGACAAGCGGTTATGAAATATTGATTTCTTAATGGACATACAAATGTACACAAATCAGGAAATTTGCTAATAGTGGCGTAAAAACGATGGAACAACGGAATCAAATGTAATGTCAAAAGTCTTAAAGTCCAAGAGAAATTTCGATATGGATAGAAATGTTAACGGATGTTAATTTAACAAAGTACATAGTTAAATTAAAAATGAAAAAAAGTTTGTATAATTTATAAAACAAAAAACAAATCTAGTTTTCAAAGGCCAAACCTCATAATGGATACAAATGTTTACGGATATGGTCAAGAAAGTAAATTTTACCGCATAAATTTACATTCATAAAGTACGCAGTATAAAAAAAGTTTTAAGGTTTCGCGTATACAAAATTTTCATTTGTACTTCACTAGATTTAACCTAGAAGATGTTTCGATATTTGTTAAACTTTATTATTTTAGTCGACTTTTCCCCAAACCCTACACTCAAAGTAAAAGCTTCATCATACTTATGAAAAACTTCATAAATATGATGAAAAATTTCATTGATTTGCGTCCAATGTAACACTCACTCATAAATATGATGAAGCTGTTTCATAAAAGTTCAAATTGAAGACAATTTTCATCATGGTTATGAAATATTTCATAAATATGAAGAAGCTTCATCGCATTTCATGAAATATTTCATAAATGTTATAAGACAATTTATCAATATGATGAAGCAAATTCATAAATTTTTATGAAATTAAAAACTTTCTTTGATTAAGAAGTTTCATAGCATTTCATGAAATGTTTCATAAATGTTATAAGACAATTTATCAATATGATGAAGCAAATTCATAAATTTTATGAAATGAAAAATTTTCTTTTCATAGCATTTCATGAAATTTTTTAAAATGTTATAAGCCAATTTATTAATTTAATGAAGCAAATTTCTCAATTTTTATGAAATGAAAAATATTCTTTGGTAGTTTACAAACACAATAAAGGCTACAGCCAATGACGAAAATTTATTTTAATACATTATTTTAAAACCCAATATTTCTGCAACTGTAGTTCAGAATATATCAATTTGAACTCAGAATTTCAAATTTAAATACAGAAAATACCAATTAATATTCATTTTTATAAAAAAAATTCAAAATAAAAATTAAGTTTATAATTATAATTTTGAATTTATAAACATTCATTGATGTTAAGAATTTCGGTTTCCACTGAAATTTATAAAAATTAAATTTATATTCACAAAATTCCTTGCAAAATTTAGAACACATGTTATGTGTTCTAATGTTATAATAGTTTCTCAATTTCAAAAATCAAAATCTAAACTACAAATTACATTTTCTTAATTTCACATAAAAATGCTTAATTTCTATTGTTGATTTCTGAATTTAAAATAGAAATTAAGAATTTCAATTGATAGGAAAACAAAAAAAAATATTTTCCACACGGTTTATGATTTTTTTTTATGAAATGATGAAGATTGATGAAACATTTGACATACATTTTTATGAAACTATGAATACTTCATAAATATGAATGAATAATTGAGGACAAACGATTTATGAAACAAATTCATCAATATGTTAAAACCTTTTTCCCTGAGTGTATTTCAACTATATTTAAAATATGTATTTCAAATTTGTGACAGCTCTGAATTCAAATCATAAACAAAATGCGTATATACATTGTTTTAAATAAATTTCAGACATATTCCCGTACATCTATTTTACCCGTTAAACATGAGATTAGTATGCTAACAAAAAATACGTGTTCCCCATGCAAAATATCCGAATTTAAGCAAAATTGGAATTGTCACCAAGTAGAGCTTCTGTGTAAGAAGAATTTCTAACAAATAGCGAAAATCAATATTTATTGCGGGCCCACCCTAAGGATACGTAGTTCCATTCTAGAGGGTTCTGCGAATAATTTAAAAATACTTCCTCAACAATTAGTATATATAACAATTTTAAGTTATCAATTACTTAAATAAAATTAAAACACAGGATTTTCTTAGACGAGTTTTAATGAAATTTTTTCACAAGCACGCAGAGAAAAAATATGGTTGCAATATGATTGCGGCCACAAAACTATGTTTCATACAGCCAAAATGATTGTATCAATTTAACTATTATTGTATCAATCATATTCCATTACAATCATAATATAGTATTTATTATTATATTACCTTATTTAACTACAGCCATAGTGTAGTTGTGCCAACTATAAGATGATCATTCTGGTTTTTTATGATCGTCTTCGTGTCTTTTCTAATAATCATAACATGGTAATAAATAATGAAGAAATTCTTGTCCATGATCATGATATGATAACTAGGACAATACTATGGTTATAATGTAATTATTATAATTGCTGCAAACATGGTTTGATCATTATAAATCTATTGTGAAATTTTATTCTTAACCATATTTTTATGCGTGCTTTATTCTGTAATCACATGTATAGCTTTTATAGCTGGCACAATATTTCACAAAGCATATTCTTCAGCGCAAAGACAAATTGATTACTTAATTTATATTAAAAAACATGCCTAACTTTTTAATCCAGCTTCAATAGAATGCTCATATTATGATATTTCATACAAATTTCCAGAACCATAATATGATCGTATTGGGATATATTTGGAACAATAATATATTGTCATATTATGATACAGAAGCAGATAAGAGTATGGTTGTCACAACCATAGTAACATGGTTGTCGCAATCATAAATTCAAAAATGTATGATGCTCTTCGAATATGGTGCCCTCAACCATGTTTTTTTCTTTGCGTGAGACTAATTAAGCTTTCTTTACAAAGTAAATGAAAAATTTTCATAAACTTTATGAAAAAGCTTCATAATTTTTATGAAACTATTTTTAATGAAACTTTTTCATTAGGAATACGAAGTTTTGAATAAATGAAATGAAATGTTTCACAAAATTGTATGGAAAACTGCATTAAGTTAATGATAATTTTCAATGGACGAATTCCAATGGCGTTAATAGATCTAATGCAAAATTCATTACTATCATGCAGATAATTATCTCAGTGTATTATTGGAATTTATTATGGATCACTTTCCATAATTTCATTTCAATAAAGCGAAAGTAATCAAAATATTGAGATTTTTAAAGCATTTGCAGGAAATAAAAAAAAGCGAATACTTAAAATCTCTGGACATCACAGACTCCGAGGCTGTTTTTCGTAAAATTTATTGAACATTAATTTCTAGTATCCGACCGAACAGTTCGGCCAGAAAATGCATTTGGTCTGTATTCGGTATTTTAAAGCATTATGGACAAATTTGGCGGATGGAAAAATGTTTATTGGGCTGATTAGATGCTATTTTGAGTGTCAAATTTTAAGAAAAGTCTGTAGTTAATCAATGAATACACTGTTCGGGCCTCAGAAAGTTCGGCCAAATTGAAAATAGTTCGGCGGCCGAACTTTTAGCTTTATAGCTAAACTTCGGCTTTTCTCTTAAATTTTATACACAAAATCGAATTAAATCGGCTCAACAAACATGTTTCCAATACCAAAATTTGTCATCATTACCTCTAGATATCAAAAACCGACAAAATATAGTTTTTTGGCCGAACTGTTTGGTCGGACACTATTAATTTCTTCTCCTTAAATTACGATTTGTCGAATTTCAATGCGAAAACGTTATAGTACCACTTGATCTCAAATGTACTAATTTAAATAAAACAAATTTAAAAAATTTTAAGTTTTCTTTGATCTTCTTTTATTTAATTCTTCCTAGTTTAAACGAGCATCTTAGTAATTAATTATTTATTTTCAATATTTCGTCTCCACATTGGGTGACTTCTTCAGGGAACAATTATTACAATTTGAAAAACTTGTTTTAATTTTAGCCTGTGCCAAATAAAAAAAAAAAATGTTCCCTATATTTTTTTCATGGTCAATTTCCTAAGTTTTAATAAAAACTTTTTTCTATCTATATGCATTTGTACTTCTTCTTTCTCAAAATTATTGGATTTAAATAATTTTTTTTTAATATAGAAAATTCAAACACTTTGGGGTCCGCGAGCCAGTCTGTGAAGTGACACTTAGTGACAAACGCTGATTTAGAAGTTTATTGATTCTCCCTGAACGTTATATAAAATTGATTTTTTTTACAAAAATGTTTCAAGGGTTCTAACCCCTACCAAGTCCCATTTTTGATTGTTATAAAATTCATACGAAATTTTAATTAACCAATTTTAGCCCATTTTTTCTCTAGTACCTATAAATTAAAAAATTTTAAAAATCTGTTCGGGATATGATTTATATAATTCATGCGATTTAGTTTATATTTTTTAAATTGAATTCATAAATATATCACAAGTTGAAACAAGTGTCAGAAAAAATGTAAAATTTTAGTAGCACGTGGTTTATATAATTTTTTATATTTAATTGATAACCTCGATATAAAAAGAGTGATTGATTTTAAATATGAATTTTCTTAATGGTGTTTGTTTTAATTTAAATAGTACATATGTTATTTATTGAAAATTTAATTATTAGTAACTGATGTTTATAATTGATTAAAATGTTTATTTTATTAGCAGTTTTAGAAAAACAAAAATCATTCCATTGTTAATTAAAATCAACAATATAATTAATTATTTAAAATATTTGTAATAATAATACAAAAATGCTGTTTTAATTAATTTATTAGGGGGCTTGATTGTAAAAACGCAATTATGTTTTGTTGTAACTTTTAGAAAACTTAAATAATATTTGAAGACATTTTTATATATTGAACGAGATTTTGTTTTTAATAGTTTAAACTTTTTTAAATATTCCGTTACGATACATTTTTTTTTTCAAATATATATTTTTTTTAAATAATTTTCCTTTAACGTTTAGTCAACCGTTATTGCGCGTGTTTTAAGTCGGGTTTTAAATAAAACTGTGATTTAGAAAAACTCATTTGCTCTAGATGAGTTACAAAAATATATGTATATGTATAAACCATATCCATTGAACCATTATATTACTACTTATTTAGACATTATTCCATATACATCACCTTAAATATACAATTGAAAAAGTGGTGAGAACGAATAATATGATACCCTTCTTAATTTTTAAGTGGAGCTCAAAATTTGACATTATTTCTCAACATTCGAAATATTTTATATTCAAATAACTCTACACGTAGAAAAGAGTCACTTTTGAATATGTTTACAATGATTATAATTTTCAAACCTAAAACAAAGATATATTTGCAATTTTTAAATTTTTAAATAGTAAAGGGTCCGCCAAATAACTTTTTTTCTGAAAATGCTATAAAAAAAACTACTGAATATTTTCTCAAATTTCTTTTTTTTATTTGAAAGTACAATCCTTCCGGTTAATAATGGAAAATAATTTCATTCAAATGGCTGCCTCGGCTGGCCATGCAGTAGCCTACACGATCGGTCCAATTTTTAAGCACATTATCGATTGTGTGCATCTGTATTTCACCAATGGCTTCACGAATATTGTCCTTTAAATCGTCAATTGTCTCTGGCTTGTTGGCGTAACACTTATCTTTGACGGCACCCCACAAATAATAGTCCAACGGTGTCAAATCGCAGCTCCGAGGTGGCCAAACGACATCAGCTCTGCGGCTAATAATGCGATCTTCAAAAACAGGGCGCAAAACATTGAGTGTAGCTTCTGCTGTGTGGCACGTAGCGCCGTCCTGTTGAAACCAAATGTTGCGAATATCCTCCTCTTCAATTTTCGTGAACAAAAATTCTTCTGCTTCTCTTCTTCCAAAATTCGTACGCAATTTTCGCACACATTCTGCAACATTACCATGATTTTCAAAGTAATGTCGCAATATTTCCCAGCGTTGTTCAAGCGTATACACAACCATATTCCTTCAGCGGAAGGATAAAACTAATTATCTGTCAAATCAGACATGAGCTAAGTGTTACCATTCACGAAATAAGCACTAGTTGAAAAAAAAACGTTAGACGGCGGACCCTTTATTTTGTTTGCAGCCAAACATATATATGTTTGCCGACAGACGTGTTTCACTAGTTCCAAACTAGTATTTACAGCCAAACATAATTATATTTGCAAGTAAATATATTATATTATAAACATGAGAAACGGAAATGTTTTCCAAACAAAAGTATATTACCAGCATTTATATTTCCAGCAGGGTTTTTTTTTCAGTGTGTATTTGTTTAAATCCTTTAACATTTCTCATCCTTAACATTTATTATAGGGTCGCAACAGATGAGCCTGAGACTAAATTTTTACATACATACTTGGGGTGGCATACATAACGGAACAAACAATTTATAATTTAAAATCCTTTGGAAGATAAATTTGTTTAGAAGAATCCGCCCCGACCTATGTATTCTAAAGATTCTTTATATTTTAAATAGCATTTGTAGGTAAAATGTGTGAATTATTTGAAAATAACGCCAGCTGAGATCCAAAATGTCCTGTTCTATAATTTTTTGATGTAGGGTATTGAAATAAAAACGGCTAATTTGATTTGAGTAGAGAGCCACTTGACAAAATAATACAAAAAAAAAACTTAAATAAATTTCACTAAATGCATAATACAATAAATATTCAACAATAATACAATACAATAAACCAACTAAACTGTGATGATTGTCATGTAGTCAAATACTAATCCACATATTTGTAATATTTTTCCTTCCTTCGATTGGGGTTGCCAGGCTAACGTTCAGACTCAAAATCAGTAAAGTTTTCTGTTTCAAAGAACCGGCTGTATAACTATTTATATTTTCTAACTATTTCCATACCGACCCTTTTATGTGGAACTAACCTGTCACTTTTACGTGGCGTTATTATTGGAGATGGAGATTAACGCCGACAGGTTTTTTTTCAATCCTATGCCGCCGCCTTCCGTCCTCACACTATTTTATAATAGACCCTTACAGCACAGAAATGTGTGTTATAAAAAAAAGGTGTGAGGACGGAACGTGAAAAAGGGCTTTTTTATTCAATCCGGGAGAAATAAGGTTTTTTATTTGATTTTCTCTAGTATTTTTTAGTTTACTTTTTTTATGAATTTTTGACATTTTGTTTTTAAAACGAGACAACATTTTTCTAACAAGTCTACCAGGTATTGTTTTGCCATGATTCTTGTGAAATTTAACCTTTAGCCGATTATCGGCAGCCGCCGACAATTTTTCCCCTCCAAGCCGCGGCTGACCATATTATGGCGGCTACTTTCGCTTAAGCCGCCGCCGACTGCTTCAACCACGAGCCGCTGCCACCAACATTTTGCAACGGCTTTCATCTCTGATCAGCATATAATCTTTATAACATCGGTCTTTTTTGTATAAATTAATAAGTTTTTTTAAAAAAGTGCTATAATTTATTATATTGCAACCCTAGAACAATAGTTTTTAATTTTTTTTATTATTTGTATAGTTAAGAACTCAAATTATTACATGCCTTTTACTGAGTTATTATAAAGGGTCCGCCATCTAACGTTTTTTTTCCGATACCGATTTTGTCAAAAAAAATCACCGATTTTGTCATACTGCATGGCCAGCCGAGCCACCCATTTGAATGAAATTATTTTCCATTATTAACCGGAAGGATTGTACTTTCAAATAAAAAAGAAATTTGAGAAAATATTCAGTAGTTTTTTTTATAGCATTTTCAAAAAAAAAAAAGTTATTTGGCGGACCCTTTATCTCCATCCCAACTATCCACCCTCTTAAAAGTAGGTGTTGCGCTAAAGTAGGCGCGGATCCAGGAAAAGGTTTTGGGGATTAACTTAGAGTATTTGTAATTAATTTTTTAACCTTTTCTACATTTTTGTATTGAAAAATATAATTTTGGTGGTGAAAATTTCCCATTTCCATATTTCGGTTAATGTCGAAATAAATAATTTAACACTGAAATATTTATTTGAAGCGAATAATTGGTTAAAATATGTCGATTAACCGGAATGAAGAGAAAAAATGCTTAAAAAACGCATAAAATTCTTTTAAAAAACGAGTGAAAACAATCGGTAAGCCCTTTATATAGCTTAACTTAAAAAGCTTTAGAAACTTTTTAATTTCTGTTAAAATATAAAAAAACAGCTGTATCCATTTCCCAAGAAAATGTTTATAATCGATTACCAAGGTCTACTATTCTAAAACATGTTTCCAAACTATTTTCATGGAACCCGAGCCCGTTGCACTGAAAGTGTAAGTTATACCTAACAGGAACTAGTATTAGAAGTGGTTCTAGATTCATAAAAAGCCTGTCCAAATTGTTTCAAATTCTGCTACGGTAACCTAAAAAAAGGTACCGTATTTGTGCCTTCAGAATTTTTAATACTCTGCTAAACTTAGGTGACCTATATTTTAGCTAACTACACTGCTAAATACATTGACAATTTTGCTGATGCAACTGATTTTTTTTTAGCTAAAACTCCTGATAAAATTTTGCTCAAAATTTGAGTTTTTGGACTCTCCGTATCTGACTAGAGGCAGTGGGTTTCTATCCATCTCAGTCTCTCTCAATCTGTCCTCTTTTTATTTGTTAGTAAACTTGCACCGAGCAAATGAAAACATGTTGCAGAAATTAAAAATTTTAAATTAATTTTGATCATGTTTTTTAAAAATAATTTAATAAATTGTTTATTTATTTAGAATTTTAACGATAAAATAAATAGAAAATAACAAGCAAAATAAAAGTGAGTGTTTTAAGCAACACTTTTGTATCAACATGTTGCAATTATTTTTTAGTGTAAAAAAAAATGTTTTTATTCAGTTGGTAAACATAAAAAACGCTGTGCACGGTGTATATGCTCTTTGCTAGAGGCAGGTTAATAGGAGTATAGGGGAATAATAAGGACTAATTTATAGTTACGGAGTAACGAATTTTTGTCCATTTTGCGCTACAGTGGTTAGTTTCCGAGATATAGCCTATTTTCTGACTATACAAAAAATTAGAAAAAACACGCCATCTGCTTTTGGATCAATTGCAAACAAAATTCATAGAAGTAAAACCCGACACTGGAATAAGTTATAAAGAAAAATAAGATCTTTTACAAGCCGTTCTTTGAAATTCGCATATTTTTAAAATTAGACCCGAACTCTCAGATTTTAATATACTTTGGATATGTTGCAAAAAAAGAGACAATTATTTTTTTTTAGCTCCCCAATAATCTCACGTTTAAGGGTTAAAAAATGAAGTTAAAAATTAATTTGTTTTTGTATGAAAACTTGTCTTTAATTAACGACAATTTGTACACAGGGTTAAAGTTCTTAAGAAAACAAAAATGTTGATATCCATGTGGACCCAGGGTTGTCACATTTTTAAATTATTTAAAATATAGAGGAAAAGTCTCTTCGGGAAAAGTCACATACAAACCGAACGATCTCGAATATCGGAAAAAGCTCAGACAGTCCCTCGATTAAATAGGCATTACTATGCATTATTTTTAGCTTTATACACCTACAATTCCTTAATAAAACACCAGATTTAATGTTACTCAAAATACATTTTTTTTTGAATAAAAACGATACTTGAAAGTCTTTAGACATAATTTCTGCACCAGTGAATGTCTTTTCCAAAAACCTTTCTTTTGATACCAAATTTGTCTATAGCTACTTTAATTAGAAAGAAATAAACCGAAAAAAACGTAAAATGGGGTAATTTTTGACCCTACTTAGCAACGCCTAAACGTGAGATTGGGCAGCTAAAAAAAAAACACGAGTCTGAATATTTTATTCTCTACAACATATCCGAAGCTCATGAAGGTCTGCCGGTACGGGTCGGGATGCCTCCCTTGTAAGGGTTTATTTTCACTAAGAATATCCGAAAGCATTTCCTTTTTAAAGAGTGCTTAGAATCCTCCATAATGAGCCCTCAAGTTTATAAGGCAGACTTTTTTCACAATCGTAGGATGATTTAAGCCTTCCTCAACACACACTTAATAGATCAATGCAGTCAAAAACTCCATTTATTTTACTTTAAACGGTTAGCCGTTTAATCGCCAATTTTGTCGATTAACAGAACCGAATAACCGGTTAATCAATTTGAGTGATTTTTCGAATAATGTCTTAATCGGTTAAACGCCTAGGTCGAATAATAGGAAACAATAATGTCAGAACTGGAATACCGTTTGGAATTTTTACTTTCTGTTTTAAGTAGAATGTCGGAAACACAAATTTTTATTGTAATTGAAGGAAAGAAATATATATTTTTCTTAATTTTTTTATACAAAAAATTAAAAAATATATTTAATATACCGAAAAAGTAACTATTAAAAAAGTAAAATATTGTCAGTTAGTTTTACTATATTGTTAGTTATTTTTACTGCATTTGTTAATTGTTTTTCAACAGTTAAAAATAAAAATAAATTTTTTGTTATTTTAACTGTAATCACCTTTTTTCCATTTTTTTTACTGAATTTACAGTTATCGTAACTGTCCTTTTCAGTAGATTCAAAATCGTAATGGCCGATCTGTCAACAATGTTGTTAGATAAAGTCAAAGTAAAAATCACTTTGACAATGATAAATCTCTTTTAATGGCAACATTGACTTTACCCAAATTAACAAGAGAGAGAGAGTGAGTGCAACAAATTTTTGATCCGACTCAACCATTGTTTAGCATGGCAAGATTTTGAAAAATACAAAAAAAGTCATTGGGGAAATATTTGTTTGTGTATAAATTGTAAATAGTATTAGCGCCTATTCAACTTTCAACAAGTGGTGATGATGATTATTATTGTTTTGTTTAAAACGACAATCAACAACAATGAAAACATTGTACTTACACTGCCGCCTTCCTTTATTTATCAATCGACGATTTTTTATGAAGAACAGAACAACGAACGAAAGAAATCTTAAGACATTTTTTTTAAGAAAAAATTTAATTGAATTTAAGGGATTTTTATCTAATAATTCATTAAAAATTTTATTTAGATTTCAGTTAGATTTGATAGATTACTTTTTACACTAATTTACAATGTACTCGTGTGTATACAACAGAATTAAATTAATGGGTAGACAGATGAATATGCCATGCCCATCATCATCATCATGTAGTAGGTTTGTCTACAATTGTCCCCCTAGTTTTGTAAATTGAATTAATTTAATGAATTTGTATTATTGTTGTTAGTTGGTTAGTTACATACACCACCATTACAAAATTGTTTAAATATTTAAACATTACAATGATTATATTTTCCTTTGCTTTTGTTTAAATGATATTAAGAAATTTGATATCAAACTAAGATTATAAATAATTTCAATTAAAATATTTAATTCAATTAAATCTCTCAATCGATACAGTAACAATTGATTAAAAATATACAGTTTTGAATAAAACAAACATCTTTTGAAGACTTAAAGCCTTTCACTACCGAATTTTCATTTATTAATATACAGTGCACTCGCGATAATATGAACTAATTTAAACCAAAGCCAGTTCACTTTTGCAAGATTGTTCATATTTGCGAATGGCATCTAATTTACCTTTAAAAACGTTTTTCCAATAAAAATAAAAGTTTCTTATGTTAAATTTTTTATTAATTTTTGAAAAAGAAACAAAATTTAAAAGTTACTTGTTTAAAAAAGTTACAGTTAAAAAAGTTACAGTTAAAAAAGTTACACTTGCATCTTTTCCCAAATGTTCTAAAATTTCAGCTTTTTCTTTTAAAGTTAAAAACTTATGCTTTTTTATGCATATTTAAGAACTTTTCACGTTGAATTTATATTCACAAAACGAATAAGGAATTCTAGCTGAATCTGAGCACTAACTAACACGTGTAAGTTAGAAATTTTGATTGACAGGTCGTCGATTGATTATTGGAGAGCCGCACCGACCAAAAACATTTTTGCGAGAAAAACGATAAAGAAAGTTTACAACAAAATTATTAAATTTCTACAAGATAGGTTTTCTTTTTTGTTTGCTATATCTATAGCTGCATTTATTATAAACAATATTGTTAATTGTTACGCCTTTTTGCACTGAGTATCCAGAGTTATTAACAATTTTTTAAAAAAAGATTTTTTTATTATATGGTCTATAAGCCGTTTTTATCACAATTTTATTGTTTTTCTTTCAAGTAGGTCAAAAGTTTTTTTTTTTTCTTTTAACCATTATAAAACTAGGTTGTCATAGTGCAAACCAATGCTTAAACTTTTTTATTGTTTTTTGTTTTATATGCGTTGCTTATTTCAAATGTGTCAAACCAAGATTGACGAATAATGTTTTATTTTTCTATAGAAAGTTTGACTCATTGGCCAAAAAGTGGTCAATACACCATACCAATGTTAAGAAATTTGTAAAAATAGGGATACGCAGCACATATGGGGCTGGATATCTCTTAATTGATACGAGGTATATAAAAACGGATTAAAGATTTAGAAAGAGGACACATTAATCATATATAATCAATTCCTAACTCAATTTTGCCAGAAATGGCCTATAGGTCTCACCAATATTCATACGACGAGGTGAAGACAATTTAAAAGCAAACAGCTAGATTTAAACACTGCGTAGGTTGATAAAATCCGTTAAAAATACAAAAATAAGCTGTTCATATTTTAAAGCTTTGGCACTAAGTTCATATTTTAGAGTAGTCAATGGAAGAAAAAATTTGTTCGTATTTTGGGGTGTTCATATATTAGGGTGTTCATATTTTCGCGTGTGCACTTTATTTCTATTTTGACTTCAGTTTTATAAAAATATTATAATTCATATCCCCTATCATGGGTAATAATAGATAAATCCACCTTAAACCTTTTTTGGATTTTATAATTTCCCACCAATTTTTGTAGCTTCCCATTAAAATCTCAGTAATGGTTACTCATTACCAGTATCTAAATAATTTGAAGTATCTAAATAATTTGGGCCAACTGAATATAATTCGGCGTCAAAACTCAATATTTTTGTTCGACAAAGTCGTTTTTTTAGTAATTTTACATATTTGCTTTATGAAAAAACGCACAAAATTTGTACACTCGTTTAGCCGCTGCATTACAAGAAAATAAAAAATAAGTGGTTACCAACATAATTATTTGTATGATTATCAACAACTAAAAAAAAAACTTGTGGTTACAAGTTTGTAAATAATAAGGCTTACCCTTATACTTATCAGTAATTAAAAAATAAGTAGTTGACAAAAAGACATATATTGTTTTGTGATTTTGGCTAATCTTCAGTTATTGTCTTCAACATAAGCTAATTCGGCCTAAATTCAATTAATGTAAATAAAAACACATTTATATTACATTTTTACCCGACGTTTCGACAATTTATTGTTGACTTTTTCTAGGGACGTCTATTTAAAATATAAAACATTTAAGAAAAGACATTATATTTGTAATTAAATAAGTATACTCAGGGAATTTCTGCTTTAAAAATATGTAGTTGTTTGGATTGTAATACAGTTTCTATATTTTTAATGTAAATGTCAGTCAATTGTAGAACAAATTTAAATTTGTTACTAACCTTGTAGTTCATTTAAAAAAACAAACCAGTTTTATAATAAAAATTACACAATAATGATTATATTATGAGTTTTAAGGATTTTCTTCAATGGTAATGATTATTTTTGAGTAATATTAATAAAAATCAGCCATAATCATTATTTTTAAGCAAAAAAAATACAACTCAAAAATAATCATTATTTATAATTTTTATTTTTTTCGCTCAAAATAAAACTCACTTTCAATTTATGACTTTTTTGTGAGGATATGCAACTATGTTGGTAAAAAACCTCACAAAAAGGTCATAAATTGAAAGTGAGCTTTATTTTGAGCGAAAAAAATAAAAATCATAAATGATTATTTTTGAGTTTTATTTTTTTGCTCAAAAATAATGATTATGGCTGATTTTTTTTATTATTACTCAAAAATAATCATTAACATTGAAGAAAACTTTATTATATTATTTATTATTAAGACATGTTTTTATTCGATTAATCAAATTATAAACTTAGTCTATTTACAAAGGATTTCCATTCATTTCTGTCATTAGCTATATATCTTAACTGGTTAATTGTTTGGTTGGTCTCATATTCTATTGTTCTGCGCCATGTTATTCTTGGTCTGCCTCTGGTTCGACGACCTTGTGGGTTATATTGTAGAGCTGATTGCACAATATCGTCTTCGTTCTTTCTTAAAGTGTGGCCGAGCCAGCTATATTTTCTATTTGTTATATCTTTATGTAAGGGTTGTTGTCCAGTAATTAGCCTTAACCTTTCGTTGGAAATAGTACGTGGCCACCAAATCTTTAGAATGGATCGTAGACAGCGGTTTACGAAGGTTTGAAGCTTTGCTATTATATTGTTAGTGATGAACCAAGTTTCAGATCCGTAAAGTAAAATTGATTTTACGCAAGCATTAAATATGTTATTTTTGTTTTAAGTTCAATCGTTTCTGAGAACCATATATTTTTTAGTGATGCAAAGGCGCCTTGAGCTTTTCTTATTCGGTTAACTACATCATCTTTCGCGCCGCCATCTGTTGTTAAAACACTGCCTAGATATTCGAACCGTTTAACATCGTCTATTTGATGGTTATATATTTTGAAGTACGTCTCATTATTTGTATTGATCCTCATAGTCTTAGTTTTTCCAGTGTTTATTTTTAGCCCAAGTCTTAGCGATTCATTTGATAATTTATCAATCTTTGCTTGCATGTCTGTGTACGTATTTGTCATTAGAACTGCATCGTCTGCGTATTCCAGATCTCCTAACTTATCAAATATTGTCCAATTTATGCCAGTAGGGTTAATATCCAGGGTTTCGAATACCATATCCAGAACTGTGATAAAGAAAACTTTAAAAATCAAAAATTTAAAAATCATGACGGATATGCAATGATTGTTAAAAAATAATAATAATGGTTCAATAATTTTTTTTTATGTCTGTTCTAAGTGATTGATTTTTGATTTAAAAAAACGAACAATAATCATTATTTACGGTCCCTGATTTTACTACAATTGTTAGTCATTTTTTGAACATTAAAAAACAAATGACAATGTTAGTTGAATTAACTGAATTGTAAGTCGTCCTTTCTTTAAGTGAAATTTCATTTGTTTTTAACTACATTTGTAGTTGCGGTTAAGCTTGACTGCTTATAAAACCGTCTTCGTCAATCAAAAACTAGTGCTGACGCCGAATTATAATGTGTTGAGATATTTATTTTCATTATATAACCACTTACGTGGTAATGGAAGTTTTTGCTGGGCTTAATAGTTTTTTCAACTGATTTTTAGTTGATGTCATTATTGAAAATGTTCCATTTCGACCCATTACATTCAAACGGCTTTACTAGAGATAATTTGGTGATTTAAAAACCTTAAATAATATAAAAATAACTTGACTACAATCATGTAAAAAAAAATTTGAAAAATTGTTATCCAGAGTTGTCAAATAATTATTTTAAAAAACCAATTTTTGAAAAAGTCTAATATTTTTTATTTTTCATCGATTGTTTGAGTATGAATATGTTTCAAAGTCTAAAATAGTCTACACTTTATTCCGTTTTCACTCCAAAGCATAAATTTTGGCTGGTTTTTAGCAAAATACTTCTACACTTATAAAAATTACAATGTCTAGGTTAAAATATGACAATTTTAAAAAATTTTAAAAATAGGTTAACCTCAAAAAAAAATAACTTTCATATATTTTAAAGGGCGCTTTACGGAAAAAAAGTATAAAATGTCTTGTCAAGTATTTTTCTATATAGTATACCCTACGGGCAAAGGGAAATGTCCCGGACCACACGCAGGATATGTCCCACGGTGGCGGTGACACTTCCTGGTCGGACTTTTTATATGAAAAGGGCATATTACTTTATCATGGTGTTGTCATTGGAGGTGACGTATTTGGACATTTCGGGCACCTGGTGCGTGGTTATATGTCTAAAAATAGATTTTTAAATACATTAGAAAAAAATTAAGAGTTTAAAAAAATCTTTTTTTGAATTGCCTTCGCCGTGGCTCGATCCCATTACCTCTTGCTTACAAAGCAAGCGCGTTACAGACTCAGCCAATTATGCTTGTGCGTAGTTGGCAAACAAGCAAGTAATCGTTTATTTGTGAATGTTTTAATACAACAAACACCTACTACAACAACAACGTAATGGAAAGCAAAACAATTCCCATTAAGGGGACATTACATTCGCGGCAGAGAAAACAGACCTTTTTTTAAAAATTCATAACTCAGTCAAAAACAAACATTTTTCCAAAATTTTATTATTATTTATTAGTTTTGTAGAGAATTGAACAAATTACAAGAAAAAAAATTCAAAAAAATATATTTTTCACTCCAACATGGTTTTATAGAGCTCCAAACTGGCGGCAGAGAAAAAAACGGGGGCCTCGTGGTTGCAGCGCTGGGAATCGCAACAATTGTCCGATCTGAAAAAAAATTACTTTTTTAAATCGTAACAAAATTGGTTATCGTATGACACGAGCTTTTTTTAAATTTTTTTTCAATTTTTGGTGATGTTCCAAATTTAAAAGTGTTTTTTCGAAAAAAAAATATTGACTTTAAAAATTCATAAAAAAATTAAAAAAAAAAATTTTTAAAAAAAAATTTCGTCAAAAAATTAACCCGCTACCAATACGAATGGTTTCGAGATAAACGCGTTCAAAGTTTGTGAACAAAGAAAAAAAAGGTTACCTTCAATCTGCCATGTCTGCTTCGTACTGTATGCCTTCGTTAATTTGTGTTGTGCTGTTTCTTACAGTTTTTTGCAATCGTTTAGCAATTCGGGCTTCTTTTGAAGCTTCATATGCCTTCACTCTTCAGCATTCAAGTAGGTACGAAATAACAACCACCAAAAGTCAGGTAGCAAGTAAAACAAGTATATACCAGCTGCCGTACATAGGTAGCGCGAAAATTAAAAATGCGCTCTCACTATTCCGGCTGTAACTTTTGAACCCGTAGGAATTTTTCCATGAAATTTGTTTTCTTAGAATCATAACAATATTTACTAACATACAAAATTATAAAAAAAAGTCGATTTCAAAAAACGGCCAATGTCATGTCCCCCCTTAATAATTCAATTCAAAACACAAATTAACTAAATCTTAAAAAAAAAAAAAATTTAATTATAACTAAAAACTAGCAGTCTTGAAATCGTTTGGTTTTTTATTAAAATTTTTAAATCAAGAATTCGTTAAAACCAGAGATGTCACGAATTTTCGATTACTATTCGGGCCGAATATCGAATAGTAGCACTATTAAGCAAAATTCTTCGGTTAAAACAAAATAGCTTAAAACACTGTACTTTTGTCAAAAAGAAAAAATGGAAAAATCAAGTTTTGCAAACAATATTTTTTATAAACGTCAAACACGGCTGTTTTAATTGGTTTGCGATGATTTTTCAACCAAAATTTTTTATTCTATTAAATTTCGTCTATATCTGAAGTACAGTGTACTTGTATGTGAAATGTATATGAAAGAACTATTCGCCAAATATTCGGTATTCGGTTTAAATCGAATATTCTGTAAAGGGTCGAATACACTATTCGTGCCACCTCTAGTTAAAATTGTTTGCTCTGCTATATTGTTTTTGATAATTCTCCATAAAGTGGCAACATTGAACATTTTTTCCAGCCTAAAAGTAGGCCACCCATTTTTACAACGCAAAAGCAGTATGTAAAAGATTGTAATGATTTGTAAAAAATTGGTTATTACAATCTACAAATTCTTAAATATTTCAGTCTAAGCAATGTTTTTTGTTTCAATAAATTGCTCTTTCTCTTCAAAATAATTATATCTAGGTTGGCCACCTTACATTTATTAGTCATGTTTATAAATGGCTCAATTTTGCGTCTGAATAGTGTTTTTTTTTTAAGAATATTTGAAATTTAAGAAAGTTTCATATTTGAGTCGGAAGTTTGAGTACTCCGAAAATAATATTTCTAGTCATAAATTTTGAGAGCTCCGGAATTTGCTGGTTGGGAAGTGATTCCAAAGTCGGAGTTGGGTCTAATACATTTGTTTGTAATATGTAAAAATACATTTTTGGCCTCTTCTCTTGAAATTAATTATATCAAGGTTGGCCACCTTACATTTATTAGTCATTGACGCATGTTTTTAAATGTCTCAATTTTGCATCTGAATAGTGATTTTTTTTTTTGAAGAAAGAAAAGTTTTTAAGAAAGTTCCATACTTAAGTCGTAAGTTTGAGTACTCCGAATAAACTTTCTAGTCATAAATTTTGAGAGCTCCGAAATTTGCTGGTTGGGAAGTGATTCCAAAGTCGGAGTTGCGTCTAACAAAATTGTTTGTAATATGTAAAAATACATTTTTGGCAGCATTTTTTTTTTTAAAGGAAAATTGTTTAGAATCATTTTGAGTTGTTTTAGAATCTATAAAATTTTTTATCGAAAAATTTTTGAGTTTAAACAATTTTTAATACCTCATTTATAGTACAACCAAAAACTAGTAGATTTGAAAAGATCGAGTTTTTATTGCAAAAACGCATGAAAGTTGACATGTAGATACAAGTACTGTTTCGTTGTGCCATAAATGTAGTATAAGACAACAAATTTGCAATTTTTTACACAAAACTTATTTTTACAAAAATAGAATAAAAGTAATTTTCTATATGACAAATGTCTGAATATCAGAAATTTTTTAATATTTAGAACGCCACAGAACCTAATAAATAAGAAGGAGAAATGTTGCCGAATCTAAGTAATTTTTCTGGAATATGAAAACTTTTCTATACCAAAAATCAGAACACAAATTAATTCCTCTTGAAATTGTAAGGCGTTTTTAATAAAAAATACAAATCAAAATTAAAAGAAATAAAAGTCTTACTGGACTGTTAAATATTGCAATAAGTCTTTATAACGACGGTTCTGTAAAAACACCTACATCTTACATTATCAGGGGCACTGTTTTTACCAAAAAAAAAAAAAACATTCCTTCTTGTCCCTTAATACATGTTTATTCGAAAAAATTGACTTCAATTTACTTTTTATTATTATTATATGTGAATCATAAATTTTAACAATGAAATGTTTAATGTGAAAGTAATTCCGTGACAGTGCTGAAAACGTTTTAAAATCAGAGGATTTCGAAAATCTTTCGAAAATAGAGATTTTTTCAGAATTGTATATATCTGTAGTTTTATGAACAGTTTTTTATTTTTGCTATTTTGTAGGCCTGCTGCAAATTTTTAAAAGTTTTCTTTCACCTTCTTTTGCTTCAATAAAATTCAAATTTTTTTTCTTAAAAACAGCGTTCAAAGACTAATCTTTTTTATTTGAACATTTTTTTTTTTTAACTTATATTTTTTTTACAAAATATGTCCATCATACGCCTAATAAAAAAAATTACACATAAAAGAAAACTCTAAACGACGAAGATTTATTCAGAGCGCATCATTTTCTCCTTTTGTCTTTGCAACTTCTTTTTGGACAATTTCTTTTTGGTGGGCTCATCTTCGGAAGCCTTGGCAACAACTTCTTCCTTTTCAGTAAGGATGACTTCAACGTGGCATGGAGAAGACATATAGGGGTTGATGCGACCGTGAGCACGATAGGTACGGCGACGCAAACATTGGGCACGATTGACTTGAATGTGATCAACAACTAAACGATCAACATCGAGGCCTTTGTAATCAGCGTTGGCTTCTGCATTGCGGAGCAATTGCAAAAGGAATTCGGCGGATTTTTTGGGCCAACGACCTTGGGTAGTTTTCCATTGTTTGGCTTGAGCACAACGGCCAACACCACCGTTGAAACGACGGAATGGTACACATTCTTTCTTTTCAACAACAGCCTTTAAGAAACGTTGGGCACGACGCAAAGGCATGCGTTTGATGGCTTGGGCGGTTTCGTGGGTGTTCTGAAATTAAATAATATAGAATTAGTTTTTTTTCTTTCTTTAGAGTAAATTTCTACAAAAAAAAAATTATTTTGAGACTGTTTAACAGGACAGGTAGTGAGTAATCTTTTGTTAAAGCTTTAACCACTGTTTATCTGCAAAATATATTTAATATACAGCATTTATAACATTAAACAAGTCTTGGTTATAAAATTCAACTTGTTATTTAGCAAATGCTGATCAAGATAGTAAAAATATTGGAAATATTGAAAAAGTGAAAGTATTGGACATATTTACAATTATTCTAAATTTAGCAAGTTTAGTTGCTATACATTTGAGAAAATTTTACTTAAGGAGGGATTGTTTAACAGGACAGGTAGTGCTTAAACTTTTGTTAAAGTTTTAACCACTGTTTATCTGTAAAATATATTTAATATACAGCATTTATAAAACATTAGACAAGTCTTGGTTATAAAATTCAACTTGTTTTTTATAGCAAATGCTGATTTAAGACATAAAAAGTGACCAGTATAGTAAAAAGAATGTAAGAAAGTTTTTAAGATTTAAATGTTATAAATTTAAGGACATATTCTTTTAAGAAAATATTGTTTAAACAGGACAGGTAGTGTTTAATCTTTTGTTTAAGTTGTAAACACTGTTTATCTGTTAAATGCATTTAATATACAGCATTTTTAACATTAAACAAGTCTTCTTGATTATACAACTTGATATTATAGCAAATTGCTGATATATAATAATTGTGACCATTGATACAAATTTTGGTATTTAAGAATTTTAATTTTAAAACGATTTTCTATACAAAAAAAAACTATCAAAATCTAAACAAATTAACATTGTGAAATAGAGACGGAGGAGATTAGAAAAATAAACAAAAATCTAAAAATAGAATATTTGTGTTGTTAGTGTTAGTCACTTCTGAGTATAAGATACAATAACAGAAAAGCTAATAGAAAGAAAACTGCAATTTAGCTGCATTACATTCGAGGCCATAATTGGGTGTGATCGCTAAACGGTCTTGACTTGGTATTGTTACGTTTGTAATGTAAGATGAGCGCCGGTTTGATTCTTACAGCCACAGGTTGTTCAAAAATTTATCATATAGAGACAATCTGACAATTATAAGACACACATAATATTACAATTTAAATGGAAAATCACTGATGAGCCTGTCTATGAAAAGCAAAAACTAGTTTAGTCTGATTTAAAAATTAATAAGTGTTTATAATTTTTAGAGAAAAACTTCTTAACCTCAACATTTCCAAAAAAAAAAATATGATTTTCTCAAAATGTTACTCTTGTTTTAAGACAAGGGGGGGGGGGGGGGGGGGGGGGGGGGGGGGGGGGGTTCCTAATATTTTAATATTTATAACCAAGTCTTTGAAGAATATTAGACAAATAGATCTTATATTCTGCTGATGCTTGGATTTTCAAAGATTTTCCTATGTAATAAAAAATCTCATTTATTCTAGCATCTTTGCAAAAGTAACAGGAACATTAAGAAAAGTTTCAAGTACAGATTAAGGATGCAAAAGTTATAGTAAATACTAGAATACTAGTTCAAATTTTGAGTTTACTAAAAAAAATATATTTTTGATTTGAAGTAATTTTTCCCCATTAAAAAATTGCTCAAATTTTAAAAAATTTTTTCTATGTTAAATAGTAGTGTCCGACCGAACACAGTTCGGCCAAAAAACTATATTTTGTCGGTTTTTTGATATGACTAGGTTCACACACGGCAATTATAATTGCGCAATTCTCGAGTTTATAGAAGAGGGAGGGAAAGAGAATGATAGGGGTACAGACTTGCCCGTACTCCAATTCCGTTTTGTTTTGTCATCCGCAATTTTCAACACTGCAGGTTGATATACGAAAAGTGCTGAAACAAACTTTTCCTGTGTGAACACAAAAGCAATTTCAAAGGAGAATTGAAGAAGAATTGCTCAATTATAATTGCCGTGTGTGAACCATGACTATCTAGAGGCAATGATGACAAATTTTGGTATTGGAAACATGTTTGTTGAGCCGATTTAATTCGATTTTGTGTATAAAATTTAAGAGAAAAGTAGTTTAGCTATAAAGTTAAAAGTTCGGCCGCATAACTATTTTCGCTTTAGCCGAACTTTTTGAGGCCGAACAGTGAACTACAGACTTTTCTTCAAATTTGACATTCAAATAGCATCTAATCAATCCAATAAACATTTTTCCAGCCGCCAAATATGTCCATAATGCTTTTAAAATACCGAATACAGACCAAATGCATTTTCTGGCCGAACTGTTTGGTCGGCCACCAATAATTTATAACCAAGTTTAAGAAGAATATTAGACGTGGATAAAAATCTTAAATTCTGCTGATGCTTGGTTGATCAAAACTGTTCCTATGTAAAAGAACAATATCTTTAATCTAGCATCTTTGCAAAAGTAACAGGAACATGGATATAAAAAGTTCAGGCACTGATTTAGGATGCAGTAAATCAAAACTTCTGAATCTACGAAAACAAAATTCAATTTTCTATTATAATTTTAGCGCACATTGATCAACTGTGACTTTTTCTGTAATTGTTTTGTTTTTATATATTCTTTTTAAATTACCTTGAAATGTACACGTAGATTTGGTCCACGGGATTTGCATGATTTAGCAGCAGTCTCTGGTTCCCTTGAGTACCGACCCATTTTTGTTTAATTTCTGTTTCAGTCATCATACATAAAAAAGAAAATAAAAAAAATTTAATTATTAGTTTAAGATTGAGAAAAAAACACCGACAAAATATTTTTTTTTTGGCGGTTTAAATAAATTTAGAACATTTTCCTAAGGCAGTTGCATTTACATGTAATAGAGGTCGTCTTTGAGCTAAGTTCTGCAAGTTTCATATAAAACCCGTTAGACTAGGTTCACACACGGCAATTATAATTGCACAATTCTTGAGTTTACAGAAGAGTGAGGGAAAGAGAATGATAGGGGGTACAGAATTGCCAGTACTCCAATTCCGTTTTGATTTCTCATTCGCAATTTTCAATACTGCAGTTTGATATACGAAAATTGCTGAAACAAACTTTTCCTGTGTGAACACAAGAGCAAGTTCAAAGGAGAATTGAAGAAGAATTGGGCAATTATAATTGAGGTGTGTGAACCATGACTTAGCATTGTAATTGGCCTATGCTCGGTAGCGGTAGGGTTTCTCCTTACCAGGAAATTTAATTATTTGAGGATATATTGTACATTTTTTGTGAACAGCATACATTTCATCACGTTGTTTAAAAAAACACAGTGGACGCGTAGCCATAGATAAATGTCTATAGCAAAGAAAATTTGATCACCTTTTTTTCTTTAACAAATAAATACAGAAGAGTTGTAAACTACAAATCAGGGTTTTGAGGACTTCTGCTCATTGAGCAAACTTGCTCCATCGAATTGAATTACCAGAGGACCGATCCTCTTAAGAAAAACGATAACGTTGGTTTAAAACAATACCAAAGTTGCTATCGTTTTAACGATGTCACTTACGAAAACGTTTAAATGATAGAAAATTTTGTGTTTAACCAAATTGTTAACATTATTTAAAATTTGTATGTAATTATAGTCTCTTAATTTAACTTCGAAAAGCGGACGATAGTCGTCTACAGACTGAAAAAAAAAAGGAAGGTGGCTGGTTGTCCAACAGCAGTGAATATCAAGGAATGACACCTAAAAGCGTTGCCATATCATGGCAACGCATATATCTGACAACACTCAACATGTGCAAAAGTAAAAAAAAAAAAAATTCTTTCTTTTCCACATGGTAAAGAAAATTCTTTCGAGGAAGATTCTTTAAAAACACGTTTTAAACTCCGACATTTCAATGAAATTTTTCATTACGGAATCTTCCATAAATTGCCGGACCTAAACTTGAATATTTAAGTAAAATTAAACATTCCACAAATCTGCCACCTCTATAAAAGCATGCAATCTATTTTTTTGTACATATTTTATAAATTCACTTTAAATTTTTTTTTTTAAATTCACTTCAAAAACTTTTAATTTGCAAAACCGAAACATGTTTTTTACATATTCTGGAAAGTTTTTTTTTTATAACCATTCTTATTCCATTAATTTCTTTGAGTTTTCAGAAAATTCGTACCTTCTTCGTAGTGAATTAAACCGGAAAAGAAAATTTTTGACAGCTGTCGTTCGGTTGGTAGTGCAGTGTCAAAACAGGGTTGTTATATGTCAACACAAAAACATGACAGTTTACTATAAAGTACTGCCAGAAAGAAATTTGTACTATTAAAGGGTTGCCAGAGAGTTGAAGAAATTCAACGATTTTTGTCGGCTGAAAAAAACGGATAATATTATCAAAGTGCTTACGTACGGTCTATACTAGCAATAAATATGCGGAAATATATTGCAGTATATGTCAAAATGATGTTATCTCTAGTGTGGACCACTCTATTGCTTACATATGTATTGCCGTACATATATGTTGCAATAAGTTTTTGGCAATATTCGGCAACACTTATTGCCAACATATTACGTCAAAATTAGTTGTCATTTTAGTTTGACGTTTATAGAAAAGGAGAAAAGGAAATAATTATAAAATAATTTTTGGAAAAACACTTGTAACAATGTGTACACAGTTTTCTTGTAATTTAACAAACAAGATTCTTTAAAAAAAACTTAATTTTTTTCTTATTATTTATGAATACACAAAATGGCCACGCTCTTAATGTTTTGTTTTTATAACCTTTCTCTTTGAAATTTTCTAAAATATGAGTTACCATAAATACGTGTTCACCACCCTAAACATAAGCTTAGCAATAATAATTTTTTTACTGTTATTCTGCCGACGTATTTCGAATATTGTCAACATATTTATTGCTAGTATAGACCGTACGTTAGTAATTATACAACTACATAAGTTTCAAGTTAGTTTTACACAGTTTTAGTAAAATATTTACAAATTTTTGTAAAATGTATGTAATGTAATGTTTTGTATATATTTTACAAAATTTTTTTAATTATTTTACTAGAACTTTGTAAAACTGAATTAAAACTTATAGCGAATTTACATTAGGGTCCACTTAAAATGGGATTTCAGTAGATTTCAACAGAAATCTAATAAAAATTTGGGATTTCAAACATATTTCCCACAAAAATGAAATCCAATTTTAGCTGAGATTTCTAGCGAATTACATTAGGGTCCGAATCCACTTAAGATGGGATTTCAATAGATTTCAGCCGAAATCTAATAAAAATTTGGGATTTTCCACAGAAAATTAAATCTAATTTTAGCTGAGATTTCTAACGAATTTACTTTATTGTCCAAATCCACATAAAATGGGATTTCAATAGATTTCAGCCGAAATCTAATAAAAATTGGGATTATAAACAGATTTCCCACAGAAAATTAAATCCAATTTTAGCTGAGATTTCTAGCGAATTTACATTAGGGTCCAAATCCACTTAAAATGGGATTTTGATAGATTTCGATACCTTCTTATAAATTTGAAAAACTAAAAAATAACTAATTAAGAGGCTTTTTTCATTGAAAGAAGTATTACAAGCTGAATACGGCAATTTTTGTTTGGCTTTGACGAAGACAAATAGTTAAAATCGTTCAATGGGGCCGACAAGACCACTTTCAAAACATTGAATATTTTTAATTATACATTTTCATTAGCAAAAAAAAAATACTTTCATTAGCAAAAATAACATTGTATACTTCAGAATGTACATACATTTTATGTTCTGCCATTAAATAAAATTTATTTGGAAAATTTTTAGTTTTGGTTATTTTTTAAGGTCAGTTTGTTTACAAAAAAAAAATTGTTGGCAACACCATATATGTAATTCACCACCAGGGCTTTCAGATTATTTTGCCGTTTTTAGCCAAACAGAGCAATAAAATCGCCAAGAATTTTTAGTTAAATTTTTGCATTGAAAAAGTAGCCAAAAACAAATTTCTTAGTTCTTAGTCGAATTGTAACACTCAAAGAATGCAATCTTAAATAATTTGGAAAACAACAGAAATTTTTTGCAATATATTTTTATTTGCTCCCCTTCAATTAATATCCACTTCAATTAATACAAAAATACACGGAAAAAAAATTCTCAAAAATCTCCAAATTACTTACACATGAAAAATTGTTACCAAAAAACTTGTGAAATACCAACTTAACAAGATATGTCGAAAGTAATATGCAAAATTTAGTAATTTAAATTTATATTCTGGTAATATGTTTTAAGTTTTTAAATAAGCACATTTTGTTGATATAGATTTTGAATATCGATTTTAATGTGTAAAATCGCCATTCAATTAAAAAATCGGCCGTCGCCACTTCAAAAAGAATTCGCCAAACGAGTTTGAAAATCGTCACGTTTGGCGTGAAATAGCCACATCTGACAAGCTAACAACCACTAGAAGAAAAATAAAGTCGATAGTACAGTGTACTGTCAAAATACAACCATGTGTGCAGAAAAAATAGTATGGAATAACTGGGTGTAAAGGGGGTTGATAGAAACAAACAGATGGGTGGAAAATTAATCGCAAGGAAAATGCTAAAAAATAAAAGAAGCAGCTTAGTTTTGCTACAGTACAAAAAAATTAAGTTAAATATAATGAAAGTAAAGTTTTAAGGCGGGAAGAAAACACGAAATGCAAAACGCGCTTACAAATACATACAAATAAAATGAAGTGTATAATAGAGATTGAAAAGAAAACGTGATGTATAAAAACTTGAAGCAAGGAGCAGCAGCACAACAAGCAACTAGCACGGTTTTAATGTTTAGTGTAAAATTGGAGAGCACAAAAGGAAGAACACATGATTTGTTTAAATATAACTAAAAAAAAAAAAATAAGTGAATAAAGTGAAAGAAAATAATTCAAATTAAACAAAAAGTGAATTTTATATTGAAAAATAATAAAATTAAAACAAGAGCATTAAAAATAACATTCGAATAAGTATCATATTTTTGCAGAAAAGTTCTAAACTACTAATTATAGTTGGTAAGTGTTTTTAAATCATAATTTTTAAACATTTATTAAAAATTTTCCAATAAGAATTTCATCATTATTTTCTATAATGCGTCCTTTTTCATTCTACCTCCCTTTTTTCAAAAACACCACCCCAAAATATGTTTAAACTCAATACAGACTTGTGTAATTCAAAGGTTTTGTGTTTTAAGTCTGTATTGAATAATAACACAACCATACAGCGTATTAATTGTAGTGTGAGTGAGTTTATATGTGTTGGTAAATAATTTCACCCCTCTTTTTGTAACAACAACAAAACTAAACCCTACTTGTGTCATCATCAATGTTGCCATTTTGGTTATTTTTTTCTTCCCAGCATTTTTTTTTTTTTAATTTTTTAAGAGATTGCGTTTTTTAAGACTTGTCGCTTTTAATTTTGAAATGTCTTAAAGGTGTTCAATTAAGCCAAGGCAAAATATTTACTCATTAATGCCATGTCATAGATCCGCTGCACATTTTTCAACCAAACTTCCAAGAAATGAAGAATTATACCTCATTAAGTCCTGGTTCACACACGGCAATTTTACTTGCGCAATTTTTCTTCAATTCTCCTTTGAAATTGCTTTTGTGTTCACACAGGAAAAGTTTGTTTCAGCAATTTTCGTATATCAACCTGCAGTGTTGAAAATTGCGGATGACAAAATAAAACGGAATTGGACTACGGACAAGTCTGTACCCCCTTCCATTCTCTTTTCCTCCCTCTTCTATAAACTCAAGAATTGCGCAATTAAATTTGCTGTGTGAACCGGGTCTAAAGAACTTTTGTAATTTTGTTTGCCTTAAAGCTCCCTCTAGTGGAAATATTGGCAACTAAAGTTGAAACTTTGACAGCATATAAATCCTAGACGGTTAAAAACATTTTTTAAAAAATAAAATTTTGTATAATATTTTGAAAAAAATCTTTAGCAAAAACTTTATGAAAAAATATTTTTATTATGTTTAAACGATTTTTAAAATTTTTTGGAAAAAGATCGTGTTTTTTTTTACCATATTTTTAAATCACACAGTGCAACACGAAAAAAAATAACCATATACGGACACCACTACGTGATAAAAGACTAAAAAAAAAAGACCCGTGGCTCCCAATTTTTCCCAGTCATCTCCTTTTCTGTTTATGGGCCGCCAAAGATTTGGGGCCTCGGTATCATTTTCGCAAAAAAGTGATAATTTTCTCAGGCTCATATCTTGCAAACCGTTCAGAATTTACTCTCTATGGCAAAGTTGTAGCTCTCGTCATAAAGAACAAAAATTGCGAACATATAAAATCAAAAAAACTTCACCTTCCAGATCAAAATCGCAAAAAACTTAAAAAAATTCTATTTTTTTTTACCTTTTTTCCCGTGTTCAGGTCCATAGGTAGCAAACCGTTCAAAATTCAAGGAAACAATCAACTACAAAAATTTACCAAAGATCTCAATAAACAAATTTCTAGAACATATAAACTTCCTGGGAATTGGGTTTGCTACCTATGCACCTGAACAGGAGAAAAAAGGAAAAAAAATGAAATTAAAAATTTTTTCACTTTTGCGCGCTACCTAAATAGTGTTAAGAATCATCTCTAGGAACTAGAAAGCAATACATTTTAGAATATTTTAGACTTTGTGTATTTGAAAGTTCATCATTTGATCGCTTATATTTTCAAAAATTATATACATTCAACGAACTAATTCCTAGCAGATAAACACATTTTCATATTTTTTCATCAACATAATAATCAAAAATATAAAAGATTAGTCTTTTTTATATTTTTAAACAATTTTTGAAAAAACTTTCATCAAAAAAGGTCAAAAATTAATTTTTTTCAGATAATTATTTGGCAACTGTGGATAAAACTGTTTCACAATATTTTTATTCACAATTGATTATTTTATTCAGCAAGACGTTGAGTAATTTTAAGGTTTTTAAATAACTTAATTATCTTTTTCCTGAAAAAAATAAAGCCGTTTAAAAGTACTGGGTCGAAAAGTAAGAGTTTGCATTTGTTTCATTGACAATTTTTGTCTGGGATTAATCAAAATGTTCAATGCTTGATAAATAAATGTTTAATAACAAGTTAGATTATTTATTCCATATAATTGAAATTTAAAATCCTTCAAAATTTTCCGAAAATATACAATTTATTTAATTTTTTCAATGGGGTTTCTTATTTTTGACAAAAAAATTACAATTTAGTAAACAAAAACCATACGACTTAAATTTTATTTTTTGTAAAATTACCCTGGCAGTTAACAAGCTTCAAAATGAGTCAGAAATAGGGTACAAAATATAGTATTAATATTTCAAATATTTGTATGAAAGTGGTTCACTCAAAAGAGCGTTCTTTTTTGATTAAAAATTACTCAAAAGGGAGTAAAAAAAAAATCTATAAGCTCAAAAAACTATATGTTTTTGGAGAATTTTTTTTAATTTTTCACAAAATATAAAATTTCAATTACATTTCTGATTCAATTCTGAACCATTTTTTATTAAAAAATTTTCTTCAAAATTATTTTAATATATTTATTTAATTTATTTATTTATTGGTATCCTGATAAATAAATAAATTAAATAATTTCTCTTATGATTCTTTTTAGAAGGCTCATATTTTCGTAAAAATAATTATTTTTGACGAAAAATTTTTTAAATTCAAAAATAAATATTTTATTTTATTAATTTTTGACTTAAAGAATAGGAACTCCCAGAAAAGTATCCAAATTTACTGGTTGAGTACAGAAAATTAATGAAATTTATGGAGTTTTTACTAAAAAAATAAATTCTTCAACGATTTCCTATTCCGACTATTATAAAAGTTTTTGGTTTTTTAATGTTTTTCTTAAAAAGTCGGCGCACAGCCGCCGCCGTATAATTCTTACTTGCATTAGCCGCCGCCGAAGCATGCGGCTTTCATCGGCTAAAATTCTTAGCCGACTTTGATAGCTAAGCTTAAATGTTAATTTTTTTAAATTATAGTTTACTTTTAGCTAAGCAGATTACTACAAAATCTTTTGATCTATATTTTGCGGCAAGGCAATTCTGAAATATAAATAAAAATTGTTTAGTTTTACTGAATATGTTTATGGTTTTTTAAAGAAGTTGGAATTTACGTTACTGTGGCAGCATGGTTTTTTGAAAAACAGATTATTCTTTTAGGCATTTCCTTATGTTGCAAAACTGACCAATTTGTGTTTTGGGATTCCAACCACGTCAGCATCTTCAGAACAAGCTTTTTCTTTTGCTGGGAATTGCGTTAAACGAAAAAAGAAGTTGACTCCATCCTGCAACAATAAAAAACAGCTATTCGTGCATGATAACATGAAAGACATGGAACCATTTTTATCAAAATAATCAAAATCTTACAAACTTAATTAAAATGGCTTATGCTAGTGTAGCAATGTATTACTTTTCCTTTTTTAATCTCTTTTTTTTTAAATAAATAAATCAATTTAATTTTTTTAATATTTCTAAAAATAGTCGGCTAAAAGCCGGCTTTAAGCCGCCGCCGAGTTATTTTTGCTTAGCCGCCTCCGCCGAAAATGTTAGCTCGGCTTCTCCCTCTGGTTTTAATAGATACTATAGAGAAGTACAGGCACGTAGCTAAGAATTTATTTTGGGGGCTAGCATTTAATATTTGTGGATATTAATATTTCAATTGACCTCAAATACGCGCCGCAGCTATTTCACAATAAGCTAATAATGTGACGAACACTTACGTTTTTTGGTGTACAGCGGCACGCTCTATATCGATGCGCGTTTTATTTATCACTTGTGTTCGTCTTCATCTTATGTGTGTTCAACTAGAAATTTCATATATTTCTCATCAAGACATGAAATTTTTTAAATTTTTAGCTATTTTTGCATTTTTTAGGGAATTTCTAAAATCTTGTGTACTTTTTTTTAAATACTTAAAATTTTTTTAAAAAATAAATAAACTATTCCAATGTTAAAAAGTTCATATTTTAAGGGCTACTTTTCTGCCCGTGTAAACATTTTAATATGGAGTCTAATATAATTATATCTCATTTGATAAATTCCCATAAACAAATACAAATTAATCCGAAAAATGGGTCATCAACATGTATCAAATTAGATATAATTTGATTCAATTTTATATTAATTACAATTATATACAGGACCATATAAAATAGTATATTGATATATATACCCACATAGACAAATTTGTGAAGCAACCCAAGCTATATACAATTAGATACAAATATTTAATTTAATTTATTTCAAAAAAACCAACCGAGCCCTTTGGGCCATATATAGTTGGTAGACCAACATTAACAATCAACTTCATTATGTCACTTAGAACTATAAAACCCTAAATATCATATTTTCTAACAATATAAAACAGTTTGTATATAGCAAGTTTAACTTACAAAAATTTAAGAAAAAAGTTTAAAAGAATTATTAAAGAATATGGCATAAACTCACATGACAACTATAACATAAATGTTTATATGATTATGTAAATATTTATATTGAAAACATTTAATTGTATAAAGTTGTATCTGAATATGATTATATGTGAAGCCAATGTAATAATATTTTAACTGCATATACCTTTATTTAATATGCATGGTAATATATATAAAGCTATATAAAATTATGAAGAAAATGTTTTCAGTATGAAGTCACATATAGTTTAATAAAACTTGTCCAAAATGTCAAAAAATAGCAAAATAAAATTTAAACACTTTAATGTCGTTTACAAATAACGAATTTTCAGAAGTTTTGTTAGCTTTTCATCTGGTTAAAAAATAACTGGTTAACCGACCCTCCAAAAAAGTGGTTTCTCGAATATTCGGAAAAGCTAAACATTCCAAACCGGCTCAAGCCCCCTAGTCCACTTCCCATCGCCCCCCCCTACACTGCCCACTACCTACGTTCTTGTAGCAATATAATTAAATATAGACGTTTATGAACTAAAATTTCTTGTTTTTTAATATATACTAAACTTTTTTTTATTTTGGGATTTTTTTTAAATCTAGCCATTTTTGTGTCGTAGAGTTGGCAACCTTGGTCATCATTCTGTACACACAAATACACACACTATACAGAACACATAAGCTTGCAAGTAACATAACGGGATTGAAACTACGTTTTAATCCTTAAATTGTAGCCTTCTTTACTCATTCTATCTCTCTCTTTCACTTTGTTAGTGCTATCACTTCTTTTAATATCGGATTTTCTTTTAACACACACATTTAATTTAACAAACAACATGTAAATGTATGACATCAACTTTTGTTATTTTATTCATTAACAATTTTATCTGTAATTTTGTCATTTTCCAAGTTTTTCCTTTATAACTACAAATTGACATGTGGTTTTACTGTTGTCATTTTAACCGTTATTTTCTTTTTCGCATGAGTGTGTGTGTAAAGTCAATACAAACAATAATAGAATTGACAATACATCATTGTAGTTGTGTTTAAATTCAGTTCGATTTTTGTTGTCAGACTTTAATGTGTGATTTGGAGCAAGATATATTTATATAGGTAATCTCACTAGAACAACAACTACAACAAACAACTACAAACAATACAAAAACAACAGGCATTTTGTTGTTGGGTACAGTACAGTAAGATGTCAAAACCATGTAAGAAATGTCAAAATCAGGTAAGAGGAAGATAAACTACTAAGCTACTGAGACTACCTTTATAAATATATCTTGATTTGGAGTATTTTATTTTGTGTGTTTGCATGTGTGTGTGAGCGTAAGTCCTTTGCTTTACAATTGTGTTTTACATCTCATTTCAATTCGTGCTTGTTGTTTGTTCTAGTTTGTTTTCCATTTCATATAATTTTTCATTAAAAGCTTACAATATGGTATTTTATTATAATTACTATCGATTAGTTTTAAAATGACTATGGAATTTATAAGTTCGTTTTTAAAAAAAGTCTTAATTAAAATTTAAAAAGTTTTGTTAAAAAAATAAGGTAACTAAGAATTTATAATTAAAAAAGGATAATAATCCTTTAAATCTAACAATATTTTCTTTAGAATCGAAGATTTTTTAGGGAAATTCCTTCAAAATAAAAACTACTCTAAAGCCAATATTTTGTTTATATCAACGAACAAATTGCGTTTAACGTGTAAAGCACTAAAATTGTAATACAAACTATAAAAAACTTAATTTTTACAGCCACACTCAAAAATTAAAGTTTATTCACAATACCAAAGTTCTCTACGCTACACTCATAATAATCTATAGGTAAAATACACGAAAACCGTTGTTCATTTTACGAAAGTTTTGGTTATTTTGACATTACGAAACAATTTGTAGAATATACAAATCACATTTCGTAAAGTTTTGTAAAAACTTTTTTAAATAAAAATGTGGTGCACACCTTACGGGTTTATTTTAAAATTAAAAAAAAAAATGTAATGGTGCCACACCAGAATCGAACTCACGATTTCAGTGACGTCCTGCTGTGTTGAAGTAGACCCCTCTACCATTTGCACCAAAGTAGCAATACAACAAACTAAAAAGGAACTTGAGTCGAAAATATTATGAAATTTTTATGAAAACTAGAAAAATATGCTACAAATATTTAATAAAAAGGTAAAATGGCAATTAAATATTTTTATTATGTTTATTGAACTAATAAAATAATATAATTTTTTTATAAATATATCAAATAATATATCAAAAAACAAAATAAAAAATAATAAATAATAATAATAAAAAACTTAAATAACAATTTCAAACTAATTGCATTTTATTATTAAATATTTTATCTTTTTAAATATTTGTTTTATTGAATTTCATACTAAACCCGGCAAATAAAGTGGAAGTAGTGTTTTCGGATCCTCTTTATTAAACAAAATACAAAATATGCATTTATATCAAAACACAAAAATAGTAATAATGAAATAAAAAAATAAAACATAGAAATTTAAAAAACATTAATAAACCAAAAAAAAATATAAAAACTAAAAAAAAAAAAAAAAAATTGTCTTGGCCAGGAGTTGAACTCGCAACCTTCTGATTGCAAATCCGACCTCTAACCACATCCATATGTAATATTTGTAACATTACACATTTTTGTACAATGTACTAAAAAAATATTACGAAATCATGTTTGTATTTTTTACGAAATTTGTAAATTTATATAATTTGTTTTATACAAAAGTTTTGTAATATAAACAAATTGTTTGTACATTCTACGAAAAAAAATTTACGAAAAATATATTTGTATTTTTAAGCATGGATTATTATGAGTGTACAGATTCACTCACAAAATTTTTTCCGTAAAGTCTACTGAATATACATATTTTTTATTTTTATTTTATTAATTAATAATCATATAATTACAAATTATATACTATTACCCTAACCGAGCACTAGCTACTATGGCCTTCGGCGCGTTGTAGCGAAAAACTGTTAAAAAATTGATTGACAAAATCGGTAAAAACAATAATTTTTTTCGTTTATTTCAGTACTTAAAAAAAATAAAAAATTTTTGAGTTTGAATTTTAACGTCTTTTTCAGACAATTGCAATTAATACTATAATTAATATGCAATTTTATTTAATTTTAATTGTAAAAGGCGTGGTAGAGAAGAATGAGTGTATTTTCTAAAAATCATAACTACATTGTAAATTTTCAATTTTTCTGAATCAGACTGCGCAGTTTCTAATATTGAACCTTCGTCAGTGACGCTGTTTTTATTTTTTTTTTATTTTATTTGTTCGATTGCGTCTATATGAAATTTTCTGTGCAATCACTGACCGTGGTATAGATAAACTGATTTCTAATGCCACATCCACTCGCACTACACGTTAGACAGAGAGCTTTAGCCCACTGATCTATTATTTTAAATATAAAATTTTAACTGAATATTTTAACTAATACAGAAAGTTCGTTTTTTTTTTTTTTTTTGTTTATTTTGTCTATGGAATAAGAGACAGAAAAGTTAAAAAATATATTTCTTTGGTAATTTAACAATATATTCAATTGAAACAATTTTACGAATTAACTTTTTTAATAACTGTTGTTATATGGAAAAGTTCTTGTGAGTGTTGGATTTACTAAAAAAAGAATTAGAATTATACAAACAATATATAATTTACAAAATTATGAAATGTACTCGGTTGAAAACGGAACAGTTGCTACTTTTGCGATCAAAATTAGGGCCTACAATATTAGTTAGAGACGGCAAATTGTTTGCTCGTGCAAAAGTGAATCCTTCTTCTGCTACATTTTATAATTGTCTTTTCTAGTTATTTGCTGAGCAAAAAATTTTACCACAAATCAAAAATACAGTTGAACTTCGATTATCCGGGTTGCACGGGACCGGACTCAGCACGGATAATCGAAAACACGGTTAATAGAAGTTATTTATTTTTCCCGAATTTTAACTCTTTCTATGCAAGTGAAAAGAAAAAACAAGCAAATAAATATGTGTGCTGCACGGATAATAGAGGTGAAGCACGGTTAATAGAGAAAAAAAATAATAGCACGGATAACAGAGGTAAACACGGTTAATAGAGGTATAAATCAAACCACCAGCATGCCGGTTAACAGATGTACCCGGTTAATAGAGGCCCGGATAATCGAGGTTCAACTGTATAACCAAAAAATGCTTAAATAAAAGAAAAAAGAATTGTTTAGTTAAGCAGAGCTAAAAAGTTTTTTTAAGATCATTCACAAAAGACTTTTTTTCTCTGGAAACGTTACATTTCTCTAGTTCATGCCACTCCCGAACATGTCTCTGACTTGGAACCGTCCGTGGAAATCGAGATCTTATTCTTATTTTGTATAAGTATAAAATAAACTTCTCTAACAGTGAAGTTATACCATATTACGTATATATCGGTTTACCAATTACAAAAAATATATCCCGTGGAGGACCTGCGGATTTTTGTGCATTTTGTTGTAGAGAAGAAAAAAAAAAAGACACTTATTTGTTTACAACCAAATTTCACGTGTAAGCGATGAAAGTGAGGTGACAAAATTAATAGGTTCTTGTATGAAGACATGTCCGAAACTTACGAAAATAATACTTATTTGTAAAAAGAACTAAAGTGCTTTAGAAAACAAACATTTTAATACCCATATTGCCTATATCGTGGAACCAAAGTTACCATGCTTTTAAATTAATTAATATTATGGTTGGCAAACACTACCGTTTCATTATACCGGTAGTTGTTAAATCTTCGATTCGGCATTTTAGCATCGAATTTTTAAAATTTTCATTTGGGTCTTAACACACAAAAAAATATTTCTTAAATTGCGCCAAGTAAACATTTTGTTGAATAAAAGAAACATAATCAATTACTTTTTTAATTGACTCAATTACTTTTTAATTGACTCAATTACTTTTTAATTGGCTCAATTAAAAAGTAATCAATATTTTAAATAATATTGATTACTTTAAATAAACAAAAATATTGATTACTTTTAATTGAATCAATTAAAAAAGTAATTGATTATTTTTTTTATTCAACAAAATGTGTACTTGGCGCAATTTTTTTTTCTGTGAATGTTTTTGTGGTAGCCAACTACCGTTATTATGAGAAATTATTGAATGACAACCCTGATTAATTTAAAGGGGGAAAAGCTCTTCGGGAAAGGTTGCATAAAACCGAACAATCAGACACAATTCGATTTTGATTGAATATGGATTAAAATGCATAATTTTTACCTCAAAGGGTTAACTATCTTTAGACTTTTCTTTATTTCTAGATTTTTTTTTATTTCACGTTTGAAAACTGTGAAAATTTTGTCGAAAAATTTGCAGAAATAAAAAAGTTACATCATGGCAGTTTTAATGTCGCTTAAAACACACTTTTTGGAATAACAAGAATACTTGAGTTTATTAAAACATATATTTTATACACTCACAAGAACTTTTCCATAAAAAATCGAGAGTTATTTAAAAGTTTAATCGGAATATACAGTTAAATGAAATATACAGTTAAATTACCAAAGAATATATTTTTTAACTTTCTGTCTGTTATTCAATAAACAAAATAAACAAATAAACGGACTTTCGGTAATAGTTAAAATATTCAGTTAAAATTTTCTATTTAAAACAAAAACTTTTTTATATTAAGTTATATTAAGTATTGAAATGAACGAAAACAATCTATTGTTTTTACCGATTTTGTCAATTATTTTTTTAACAGTTAAAAATAAACTAAAAAATACAATTGTTTTAAACGAAAAGTAAGTAGTCCTGTTTTTAACTGATTTTCAGTTAATTTAATGTGTATATTCAGTAGTCTTTACGAAACAAATATTATGAGTGTACTGACTTTTTCTAAGTCGCCAAACACTATAATGGCTTACGCATCATTGAATTACAACAATTGGCATATTAGTTTGCTCTGAAACTTAATGTCAAATATTCAAGAAGCCACGATTTCAAAACAGCAATTCACGCGAAATGTGCCAATATGTGCTTCAGTGTTTACATATGCCAGAACTGTGATTCCGATGATGACTTGGAATGATTTCATACCATATTACAAATTAAAATTTTTTTTCTGATTTTCACAAATGTTGTTATGTTTGCAGCCATCAAATGCAAAGAAAATTTAATAATATTTGTTTAATTTTCCAAATCAGGTGTTTTACTTTACTTGTATTTTTCTACATTTTCATAAAATTTTCAGGGGGTGACAACCAGTCTTCTTTTAAAGGGGTCGATTTTAGGTACTTTTGAAAATTTGCAATAAAATTTTATATTTTTTGCAAATTCAAATTATTTCTAGCTCAGGATTGTGAATTAATACTTTCTCTTGCCAACCTATGAATATGACAACAATACGTTGATTAAACTCTGAGTTATGGGCAAAAAGCTGACGGGTGGCAACCCTATCGAAAACAATTTTTATTCGCTACGATTTGGATTTATTTCAACTGTTCTCAGTTTCAAAATGCAAATTAACCTTCAGTGAAAAATTTAATAATATTTTATGCAAAATTGTTTAAAATTATAATTGAAGGGCTTATTGTAAAAACTTGATATGCCACATTTAGTGTTTTATAGATTTTCGCTGTTTTCTGGACATCCATTGATTAGTATTTAAAAGAAGTCTTGCTTAAACACTAATTGCAAGTACCTGGAGTATAAACGTTCTGCAAAAGTCATATTTTTGGCAGCTTTTTAACATTTAAAAGGCAAAAACAAACTAAAAATAAAATGTGGCTTATCAAGTTTTTACAATAAGCCCTTCAATTAATTCAAAAATTTTTTAATTTACAAATTGGATTGAATTACATTCAATTTTATGCAATATGGTATTATTTAGTGGTCGAAATTCGTATCTAATTGTATATAATGTGAAGAAGTTACATCAAATTTGATCAAGGTAGATACATTTTTCATATTAAATTGTACCTGACTAGAGTTATTGGACCCTATCTAATTATATATGGTAAAGTATATTTTTTTTACTCGGGAAGTGAGTTTCATACTTCGCACTTCTAATTAAGACATATTCAAAATCTTAAAACAAACAAAGAATATAAAACCACAGCTAATAAAATTGTATTGATCCATGGAATTTCATTTGAAATTTTCGTTTCTATGACTTCACTCCATATGGCTTATATAAACAAAATAAATTTGTAAAGTGGTGAAAAGTCTGGTTTTCAAAATAGCCGGAAACATTTGAACTATCTATTAGTGTAAATGTTTATAACTAATTTTCTTTCGATTAATACAAAAACCGTATGTGATTAGGCTTTGCTCCTAATTGATTACAATACAAATCTATAGATATTGTAAACAATATTTAATGAATCATATATTTTAGGGGAAAATTGGAAACTTATTTGGAAACTCAAAAAACAAATACATAAGAACTTGATTGTTCGCTCGTTCGCACACATATGAAGAGATATGACTAGATTAGTCAGTCACAAGTACATACTTGACGCGAGCTAAAATATAATAAAAAGAAAACAGATTCAAAACCATTTAGCCATAGCAAAACACAAAACACGTGTTTGGCTAAAACGAGTGGAAAAGAATAAAGAACTATTGGAATTGAATAAAGAGCATAAATACGAGTTTTGACAAAACACATGTTTTGCTATCTAAAAAATCTAAACATTGCTCATAGTGAAAACAATGCAAGTACAACGTAAAATAATAAGCCGTATGACGGCAGTGCATTATTTACGAGTAATATATCCCGAGGCAAACTATCAGATCTTGGATATGAAACTTAGATATGTTGTAGAAGATACAAAATTTAGCGAACATATATTAGCTGCCGAAGCTCATGTTTAGGGGACAAAATTGGGGTAAAACATCGCATTATTTTTTTTTTTTTCATATTTTTCACGAGTTACCTTTGGAAAAAGCATGCGCGCCTCCAGCAATTAATATACAGGGAAATTTCATACGCCATGATGTACAATTGCATGTGTTTGTTGTTTTTTGTACACTGAGGCGTATGAAATTTCCCGCGCATTGAAAAAGGGATGTTCAACGAAGGGTTCACAGTAAAAATGGTTGTAAATAAAATTTTAATTAAATTTTGTTTGATTTCGAACTCACTTTCAATTAAAAGTTTAATAATTATATTAAATATTTAGTTGAAAATGATCGAATATTAGCAATTTTTTTAATTAATTAAATTGTTTTTTTTTTACTTTTTGCGATTTTTGTACTTTGCGATTTTTGTTTGCAATTTTAGAGATAAGTTTTAACAATTTTTTTAAAAATTGTATTTTATTTTCTAGATTTTTGACAATTTTGGTAATTTTTTACCGTTTTAGCAATTGTTTCCAATTTTATTATTTTTATTTTTGAAATTTTTTCCAATTTTGGAGTTTTTGTTAAAATTTTGGTGATTTTTAAAATTTTTTGATTTTCTGGAAATGTTTTAAAATTTTATAATTTTAAAGAATTTTTTTCTAATTTTAGCGATTTTGTTTTAGTTTTAGCAATTTTTTTCGATTTTTTTTGCAATTATAATTAAAGTTTTAATAGTATTTACAAATTTTTTTTTTGCAAATTAAGAACAATATTCAATTAAATTTTTAATAGAATCTTAGAAAACTAAATCAATTAAATAGTCACAAATTATTTTAATACATAATACAATTTCCTCACTAGTAACGTTTTTAATTAAGCGTTTAATTGAATCAACAAATATTTTAATTGAAACTCGATTTTAGTTTTTTCTGTGTATTGGAGAGACTAATCTGTTGGTACGACTTAATATTGGTTTTTACAACTAAACTCGATTAAAAAAACTGAATTATAGTTGCAACTCCCAAAATATTTACAAATTTAATTTGAATATTGTTGTACTAACAGAATTATTGATTTTTACCACCAAAATACACATTTCAATTTGGTTGGCACTTTTTTTTCGCTGTGTGTGTATAAAAATTTTAAAAATTTGAAAATAAAAAAGTTTCAATCCATTTTCATCACCCCTTTTTCACACCCTAAATTAGAGATAGGGTAGCTTAAACGAAGCACATCTTTCGTGGTTTTGTCTAATCTACATATCCAAGTTTCATTATGATCTGAAAGTTTGTCTTATGATATCTTCCTTGTTAGTTTAGCGTAGGTAAGGAGGGTTACAGATAGAGGGCACTGGTTGGCGGTGTGTTACCAAAGATGATGTTTAGTACTGTGGTTATGTCTTTCGGTCGGCCTGTATGTGGATTTTTGTTTGTATTTTGTTTCAATCGGGCTACGTTTAAAAATAAACTTCTTCTCTATTTGAAATCGAAATTTATAGTTGTAGATGTATAGTATAGCTTTGGGAAACTGCTAAAGTATATGTGTATTCACAACTACCACTACACGGTATTTTGTAAAATTTATAGTGATCATAATGAAGATCTTAATGGTGACACTGCACTACAAAATATTTTTGGTGAATGCTTCGAAAAGATTTTGTTTTTGAGTGAGTGCTAATTGCACAAACAATTTACATCTTTTGAACTATTCACTTATGAGATGCATATTCTTTAACTTTTGAATGAAATACGAACTAAAGGATTTTATAAATTTCAGTGATAGACACAGTAAACATTATCTTCTTTCAACAAACTTTTTATAATATGTATTTTTCATCGATTTTTTTTTATCGCTACTTTCCGATAGCAACCTTTTTCTTGAGTAACGTTGTTTTTCAGAGAATTTTTTACCAGTGGCCTACCTATGTGGTCTATGTTTGCATTCTGATTTTATTTTGTAGTTTCTTCATAAAGTGCGCCCCGGTATGCTAGTTGGAAGCGTGCTGGCTTATCAGCGCGGGGGTCGTGGGTTCGATTCCCACCAGAGGAACTGGTCTGTTTTCGCTACAACGCGCCGAAGGCCATAGTAGCTAGTGCTCGGTTAGGGTAACATTATATAATTTGTAATTATATGATTAATAATTAATAATAAAAAAAAAATATATTCAAGACAATATTTAGTTCATTCATTCATTCATTCATTCATTCATAGTTTCTTCATAAGGCCATTAAATATTCTCTACATTGAGAGAATTATATACATGATATTAATGAACTTTTGCATTAGATCTTTGAATTGTCGCTGAAATTTGCCATTGAAACTTTTCATTTAATGAATGCAGTTTTTCATAAAATTTATAGAACAATTTCATATTATTTATTAAAAATTTCATACTCTTAATGAAAAAGTTTAAGTTTAAAAATAGTTTCATTAAGACTACTTTTAGAATACTATGTAGGAAAAGACCACTGCAAATGTAGTTAAAAACAAATTAAATTTCACTTAACGAAAGGACGACTTACATTTCAGTAAATTCAACTAGTTCAAAAAATGAACTACAGTTGTAGTAAAAATGAGCCACATATGGTAGTTAAAAATAAGCAAACATTTAATTTTTTAAAAACAAAAAACAACTGTAAAAAATTAATGTAAAATCATAAAATAGTCATTTGATGTGGTTTGTTTTTTTAAATGAACTAGAAAGTTAGTAAAAAATTTAATTTGTTCTACAAGTGACTGACATTTACATTAAAAATAAAGAAACTGTATTACAATCAAAACAACTACATATTTTTAAAGCAGAAGTACCCCTGAGTGTATGAAGCTTTTTCATAAAGTTTAAGAAATTTTTCATTCACATTGTGAAGAAAACTTGATTAGTTTTGTGAAAAAGTTTCATTAAAACTCGTCCAAAGAATTCTCTCAAAAAACATCTTATTTTCAGCACAGTCTCTTACTAGGAAGGTTTCCCGACCCGAACCGACAGATCTTGTTTAAGCTTTTTTAGCTGCCTAATCTCATGTTTATTGGTTATTAGCTAGGGTCAAAACTTATCCTATTTTTCGTTTTCTCGGATTATTTCGTTGTCTGCTAAAATTAACTATAGACAAATTTGGTATCAAACGAAAGCATTTTTGAAAACACATGTCTATCGATTTTCATATATTCTTGCTATTTAAAAAAAAATATTTTTTAAGTACCATTAATTCTGGAGTTTTATAAAGAAGTTGTAGTTGGATTAAGCTAAAAAAAATGCATAGCAATGCCTATTTAATTAAATCAACCGGATTTTATGCGGATTTTAATCGTTCGGATTTTATGCGACTTTTCTATATTTCAAATAAATTAAAAATGTGGCCGCTCTGTACCGCTCCGTACACGATATAGATATCGTGGAACCCAGTTCTCGGCTTACTTTCAGTTTTATCAGGTGTGAATCTTGAATATTGGACAATTTTTTACAATATTAATATTTCTTAGAGCTTTTAAGTTTGTTTGACTACACTAAATCACATCATTTCTATTATGCCTAAAACTCAATGTCGACTAGTGTTCTATCAAATAACGATCCCTGACGTGTGTGTTACAAAGCATAATTTGTTGTGCTTTAATGTTTATTCATTTTTTTTTTCGTATTAAATTTTTTTTCAACTTTTATCTAAATTTAAAAAGAACATTTTGCTGTAGAAAAATTACAAAACTCTAAGACGATCCAGACATTAGGGCAAAAATAAACTTAAAATCTGTTTGATTATATTTACATAGATTCTAGTTGTGCCATAGTATAGTGAGATCTGGAAATTAGTATAAGGTAATACATATTTGTTTGTATGTGCTTCTTGCTCTTTTGAGTTTTTAAAAGTAAAGTATCTTTCTTATTTTTATTGCTGTGCATTGGTTTCACCCATTCTATAGACTTAAAGATTGAGTTCAGATTCTATTTTTAAAAATAGTATGTATCTGCAACACTGTTGTGTCGAAAGTATTTCTTTTTGTTTATACATTTGCTTGGATTAATGTTTTTTTTTTTTAAATCCTTTACGGTGTGAGGTAATTGAACTTTTTATTTAAATACACAGTTTTATAAATCGAATACCCGAATATCTAGAATTAGTCGTTGAAATCGACCCGTTAACCGATTAAGTGAAAAGTTTTTTTAAGTTGTTCGATCTATTCAAATTAGAACAAAGCTACGAACAGAAATGTATAAATTGGTTCAGAGCCGATCCTGGAAACTGTCACTTTAACATCGTCCTGTTCTGGGAATGCATTTTCCGAGGTTAGTTGGATCAATGTTATGGTCTAAAAAATTTAGTTAAAAATTCTATCATAAAGGGTCCGCCAAATAACTTTTTTTTTTTGAAAATGCTATAAAAAAAAACTACTGAATATTTTCTCAAATTTCTTTTTTATTTGAAAGTACAATCCTTCCGGTTAATAATGGAAAATAATTTCATTCAAATGGCTGCCTCGGCTGGCCATGCAGTAGCCTGCACGATCGGTCCAATTTTTAAGCACATTATCGATTGTGTGCAGCTGTATTTCACCAATGGCTTCACGAATATTGTCCTTTAAAGCGTCAATGTCTCTGGCTTGTTGGCGTAACACTTATCTTTGACGGCATCCCACAAATAATAGTCCAACGGTGTCAAATCGCAGCTCCGAGGTGGCCAAACGACATCAGCTATGCGGCTGATAATGCGATCTTCAAAAACAGTACGCAAAACATCGAGTGTAGCTTCGGCTGTGTGGCACGTAGCGCCGTCCTGTTGAAACCAAATGGTGCCAATATCCTCCTCTTCAATTTTTGTGAACAAAAATTCGTTCAACATGGCCCGATAACGATCGCCATTGACTCTAACGGCCACTCCTTGCTCATTGCCATGATTTTCAAAGTAATGTCGCAATATTTCTCAGCGTTGTTCAAGCGTATACACAACCATATTCGTTCAGCGGAAGGATAAAACTAATTATCTGTCAAATCAGACATGAGCTAAGTGTTACCATTCACGAAATAAGCACTAGTTGAAAAAAAAACGTTAGATGGCGGACCCTTTAGCAAATTTTCGGCTCTAATTTATTGTTTTATTTCATAATTCAAAAAAGTTACGCTGAGACAATTATCTTCACTTCGGTAATGTATTTCTTCATAGCTTTAATGAAAATTGTCACTGGAACTCGTCCATTGAAACTTTTCATAGAATATATGAAATAGTTTTCATTAAAGTCAATGTTTATGAAATATTTGTAGATTTTATGCAAATCTTCATAAAACTAATGAATCATTCCGACAATAAAGCGTTTTTAGAATTTATGAAACAGTTTCATAAAATTGTTTAACATTAAGAAGTTTCCTTGAATTAATAAAACACTTCGTGAATGTCTTGAAAAATGCATTGGAACTAAGCCAATGAACCGCTTCATACAAGTTTTAAACAATTACATAGAAGTCCAAAATTATTAAAAGGCTACATTGCAATAATAAAGCTTTTTATAAAATATGTTGAACACTTGAGAATTATATTTTCAAATAAAAGTTTAAAAAGTATGAAAATTAATTAAATTATGAAATTTTATGAAAAAATATAAAAATTAAGTCTTTGAAATAATTTCGAAACTCTAAAGAAAATTTACATTAAATTTATGAATTTTTTGAACACCAAAAAGCAAATGACAATGTTAGTTGAATTTACTGAAATCGTCCTTTTTTCAAATAAAATCTCATTTGTTTTTAACTTCATTTTCAATGGTCTTTACAATAGTATTTTAAGTGTACACACACAGAGAAAAATTTAGCTATTTGTCAACTGAAGTTTGGTTACTACAACTCAGATTCGGTTAATACAAATCTCAGACAGTTGGTACAACTTAAAACTAGTTTTCAGAACAAAGTTCAGTTAATTCAACTGAATTTCAGTTGTAACACCCAAAATATTCAGAAATCGAATGTAAATAGCGTTGTATTAACTGAATTTGTTAGTTGTTACCATTAAAATTCATTTTTCAATTCGGTTGGCACTTTATTTCTCTGTGTGCATATTTGCCGTACAAATTTTTACTCGAAATTAAAAGCACTCAAATCGTAATTTAAATTGTGAAATTAAACAATTTTATAAAAAAGACTAAAAGCTTAAAAGCTAATTTTTTCATTTGAAAAATAATAGTATTGTATAGGGTTGTCAATTATTCGTGTTTCGAATAAACGATCAAACAATTTTTCATCGAACGATCAAACGACAAGTTTTTAAAAATTATTTGAATAATCGAACGAATAACGAATAAAAATAATATTAAAAATTCATAAATAACTAAGTTCAACAAAATCAGAAAAAGTTGATGCATCGGAAATGCGACCTATCATTTTTAAAATACTTTGGGACGCGAATATGGCCTTAAAATTTTAAAGTTAGCTATAGGTAAAGAAATATTTGCAAAAAACTTTTTTTTTTTGGAAATTTAATTTTTTGATTAACTTCTTGCAAAAATCTACAAATCTCGAAACAAAAACGCTAATTTTTTACAACATTCGGATAGTGTGAACTATGCTGTTTAATATAATATATTACACGAGCTTAACCATAGTTATGAATATCAAATTTATATGGAAGTTTATGTGTTTAAACTCAAACTCCTGTTATTTGTAGAAAAGTTGAATTTATTAACAAAAGGTTTAATTTATTAAATTCATTTTATAAATAAATCAGAGACCTTAAATAACTGTTAAAGGTTTATTTTAATTTGAAATAAATAAATATACTTTGTGATTTTTTTTTAAATTAAATTCATAACTGTTAGGGTCTCTGAAATAAATATTTTGAAAAAAATCATTAAAATATTAATGCAATAATATCAATTAAATGTTTAGTTAAACTACTAATTTCAAAATGTTTGGGTACATTTTTCTAAAACTACACTCTTACTGAACCATTAAATACGTTTTTTTTTTTTTAAATTTTCGACTTTCAAATTCCATACAAATTTTAAATCGAAAATACGTACATATTTTGGGGTTCAGTATGAACGTAGTATTAAGCTTAAATATATTATTGTAATTGAAATGTTGGAAAATTTTAAATTGAAATTATTAAAAGTTTAATTGGTAATAATTCAATAAAAATTTTAGTTGTATTTACTAATATTTTAATTGATTATCGATTTAAGGTTTTTCTTTGCACGTGAGATGTCTCAACCATGTAACGCTTTTTTGTAAGATAGAGGACACTTTTAATTTTTAGAAACTTACAAGGAGAGTTCTCTCCGATTGTACACTCAGGAAAACTTTGCTGTAAATATTTGTAGTTGTTTGAGTTGAAATACAGCATCAATATTTAAGTGAAAAAACAGTCATTTGTAAAATAAATTTAGTTTTGATTACATATGTATTTCATTTAAAAAAACAAACCACATTAAATTACTGTATTATAATTTTACATTCATTTAAAAAAATAAAACAAATAAATGTTTATTTTTTACTAAATATGTGGTTAATTTTTACTACAATTGTGGTTTGTTTTTTGAACAGTAAACAAACAAATGACAATGTTAGTTGAAATAACTGAAATGTAAGTCGTCCTTTTTTTAATTGAAAGTTCATTTGTTTTTAACTACACTTGCAATGGTCTTTACCTATATAGTAATCTAACTTTAAGGAAATTAGGATATGTGATAGGGAAGAGAAAAATAATTGCCGCTAATTTTTTAGTGGCTCAATATCACGTTTTAAGCCTAAAAGTTGGGGCAAAAAATATATCATTTTGGTATAGAAACAAGTCTGGAATTGACGAAATTGAAAATTGTTTGTAATCAGCGTTGAAGTACTCGACAAAACTAAAATTTTGATACCCATATTGCCATATAATGCACATAATTTTATTTGTTTTATTACTTATACTTTTTAGCTTAACCCAACTAAACTCATACACATTTTTTTGAACAACAAAAATACTTGAAAGTTGTTGGACATGTTGGACAATTAAAGCGAAAAACTCTTTAGTTTGGTATTCCATTTGTCCAAAATTTCTCTAAAACAATTCGAACCGAAAAAAACTCAAAACGGGGTAATTTTTTACCCCACTTTATAAAACCCTAAACATAAGATTGGGCCCCTACAAAAAATACGTATCCCTAATTGTTTTCCCCTCTATCGCATTTCCGAATTTTAAAAAATATCGGAAAGAACACATCGGTAGAGTGTCCTTGTTAGTGGAATTTCCACTCTTCCAATATTCCTAGGCAATTTCATGTTTTTGTTTCGACTTTTAGAATTCTTTGGCTTTTGCCAATCTAAGTAGCTTTCGGCGAATGATACTAAATGACCGCCTATATATCTAGTCAGAAAAAGCTAGTGGTACAAAAATATCAAATCAATCGTCCTAGTCCTTTTTCGACTCTCTTTTTTCTAGAAAAATGGGAAGAGTATTGAGCACTCTTTTTTTTCTTATGCGGCTGTGTCTAGTAAATTTTTTTGAACATTTCTTAATACATTGATAAAACATTAACTGCGGATTTAGAGAAAATATTCATAAATTAAATGGAAACACAACGAAACTCGAAACTTGTTTTAAAGTTTCCAAGAAGTTATGGCAAGCCTTTCATTATAAATTGCTGAATACATTTTTACCTTTGAGGTGATTTAAAGTATTTTTGGCATCTTAGATGGCATATACCCGGTTGCCAAATATTCTCTAGTTTATATTAAATCTCAGAATTTTCTAAATTATTCAAGGTAGTTTTTTGCCCTGATACTTTAATGCTAATCCAGTTGGGGAATTAGGTTTTAGAAATTGTCTAGCACGTAAGGATTCGGAATAATTAAAATGTTTACAAATAACAATTAAGCTCAACTTTATGATCTAATCACCGAAGCTCGAATAATTTTTCACAATTTTTGAAAACATAATCTCTCTCATCGACATTAATAAACATTCTAAATTTTTACGGCATATTTTTTTAGTGTAGGAGTTCGTAATATGGAAAATCAAACTATATGATAAAAAAAAGGATCGAGAACCTAAGCAACACTCAGGAAATTCTTTCTATTTATTAATGTTTCTTAATTGCTGATATTGCGCGAGATGATAAATCTTAGAACAGTTGTTCCTCGCCACTTGCTTTTTGATTCATAGCCCTGATTCATTATTTTGCTACGGTGGGGTTAAGTGCTATGGGAACACCGAAGGCTATGAGTTCGTTTTAGTGATGATACCAACGCTTTTAATGGGAATCGATCCCGCGACCTTTGGACTAATAAGTAAGCACTAAAGCAACTAGCTTACTGATTGTTTTTCTGAGTCTAATGGAATATTAACATTTAAAATCTAACAGTGAGCTTTAAAAATTCCAATCTCAATAAATTTTCCTTTTATAAAATCTGTGATTTCGCAACAAAGTTTTACACAATAAAAATTTGTGTATTCAAAATACTATAAGAAAATCTTTAGCCAAGAATATCTTTCAATATCTGCTGTTTGTGTTGTTCAATTCACATTAATAAAACAACAAAATCTGTTTAATTATTTTTATTCTTATTTAAAAAAAAAAAAAATTGTTCTTATTTTGTTGTTTTGAACGCATACTAAATATATATATATATGAGAAATATACAAAATACTATATAATATATCGTTATATCGAGGCTAAGATGTTCTGAATGTGTTTTGCTTGTGTTGTTTTGATGCTCATAGCCAACTTGAATTGGTTTTCTTAAATCAGTATCCATTCCGTCTTCAATACAGTTGGACTCACACTCAGTTACTAGACAAAAGCAACCCAACTACAGCGACGACGGCGACGAAGACGACGTTGAAAGTGTTTTAGTTCCGTGTTTTTTCAATACGTTTTATTTTGAAATTTTATATACAAATTTACAAATACTACAACAACAACAACAAATTCAAAATCAAATTTTGTTTCCAACATCATCATCATTTTCAGCCACAAACAACCAACACCAATATCGCATCGTGTGTTTAGAAAAAGAGTGATTCGTGCCACTGATGTTTAATATACTCTATAACTAAATCGGTGTAAAATAGTATCAGTGTCTCTTCTAAGTGTGTGGCATATATTGTGCAGCCTTTTGGACGCTTTTATTCGTTTAATATTCTCTGCCTCAATCCAAATCTTAGCCACTGGTAAATTAATGTTTTGTTGTGTAGTGTATTGTATTGTTAATTTAAGTTAAGTTAAGTGTTAAAGTTTGTAAAATTTAAATTACTAATTAATTAAGTTTCGATACTAGTTGTAATTTTGGTGAATTTTTTCGCTAAAAATACCTGTTAGATTTTTTTTTTTTATTACAAAACAGTTTTGTTAAATAATTTTCGTCTCATTGAGATACACTTTTAAGAAATCGACAGAAATCATCTTTAATTTCAATATTGTAGTCATATCTAGACTTTAGCTCAATCTGAATTAAAATGTAGTTTCAATATAATAAAACAAATATCATCACTTGCTTGAACAAGACACAAGTACAACTTCTTTGTTAATAATCAATCGTCTCTTACTTTTGCTGGAACATTATCTTAAATTATTAACCCCAGTCATATTAACTCTTAACCTCTGGGTGCGGGACTATTTTTCCTTTAAGAATTGTATATCCTGTTTTTCATTTGCTCGACTTAACCAATATTTTGAGATGTCGTCAGCTCAACTCGGTTTGATATGTTTTTCCCAATACTTAAATTATTAACCCCAGTCGTATTAACTCTTAACCTCTGGGTGCGTGACTATTTTTCCTTTAAGAATTGTATATCCTGTTTTTCATTTGCTCGACTTAACCAATATTTTGAGATGTCGTCAGCTCAACTCGGTTTGAGATGTTTTTCCCAATACTTTCATTGTCTAATTTGATGTACTGAAGAAAATGCTCATTCACAGTTCTGGAAGGCCTTCCTAATTTGATCTCTGTAAGCAAATGTCTTAACGCTTCATTACTTGAACAGAAACATAAAACATCTCTCTTTTTTTTTGCGCATTAAATACCCAGAAACAACTTTTCTGCTAAAGAATGATTCTAATTAAGCATTTTCGTCGATGAATTTAACATTGGCTTGTAATAGTAAGGAATCATTCTTATTATGTTACAAAACTGCTTCCTAGGAATATTTTATGTCTAACTTCCAAAGAAGTTGGTTATGCAGAAAACTTAAAAAGAATCATATTTAGAATGCTTCCTTTCTATGACAAGCCAATATTAAATTCATCGATGAAAATGTCAAATTAAAAAAGACAAAGGTTTTTTGCTGGGTACATGGGTGACGGATTTGCGAAAAGTAAATTTTGTTGAGAGTAGATTTTCTCTTTGCTTCTCAGTTTAATGCGTTAGATAGAGACAAAACAACAGCAACATCATCTTCTGTTTTTCTTTTTACGTGAGTAATTTAGCTTTTATTCTATATCGCAACAGATCGAAAATCTCTAACATCTGATTTTTTTGATCCAATTTGGATAAACATCATATGTGCAATATTTATAGTATTTATATTGACATAGACTTACTTTTCTTGGAACTGCTTAACCCGGGATATTTTATGCAAGGGTATTCTATACAACAGTGAAATAAATATTTTCAACCCGTGTGGGGTCCAGGCGATTATTAATTTTTGTAAACCTAAATAATTTTCTATTTATCAACTCCTCTAATTTTTTATGATTTTTGACTGACAAGCGAGTCTTTCGATTGGTTCGCTCCGATATTAATGACTTTCGTAGATGTGTCTATGTATATTACGGATGTCAAGGATTATTTGAAATATAAGTGAAAAAAGCTCTTCGGGAAAAGTCGCATAAAAGTCGAACCATTGCGAATATGGTAAACAGCTCAAACACCTCCTCTACTAAATTAAGTATTAGATAGATATATAGATAGATAGATATATATTCTTTATTAAATAGTTTTTCAATACATTTTACATTATTGCTATTAAGATAAAGTAATAATAAAGATTTAACGGCATGGCTTATAACCGTCTGCCGGAAGTTTGGTATATTAAGATTTGATACATTTTACTATATAAATTTTACTATTAAAAAAGTTAACAATATTTTCATTTAGAAATTATATTCCTCTACTAAAAATTGTCTATATTTCAATGCATTTGTGATATAGTTTACTAGTGAAAGCCAATTTGAATCAGTTCCACCATTTAAAATTTCAAAAATTTCACAATCCGTTAAACTTGTACTTAGAAGGTGCAAGCGTCTTATATGTTTTAACACTGGGCATCTTCCTATAAAATGTAGGAGCGTTTCTTCTTCAATTAAGTTGCAGAGAGAACAGAGTCTAGATTGAGTAGTACTAAATTGGTTTCCGTTAAGCCATATTAGATCACCACGAGCTTTCATTATAGTGGATATTTGATATTGGGTAAAACGTTCATTGCAGTATGATCGGCCTTGTGTATGATCTAAGTGCTTATAAATTCGATGTTGGCTTTCTAATGCAGATACGTAATAATTTTCCTTAATTTCATATTTCATTTTTTGAATTAATTGAAAACATACGTCATTCCATTCCGTTTTATTTAAATCGACGTTAATGATTCTTAAGCTGTACTTATTTAATCGTTCTACGAAGTCCTTAAACCAGAAAAGGTGTTTAGATATTATCACTTTCGAGAGTTTATGAGGTAATCTTTGGTTGTCATAATCGTATAAAGTTTTGGAAATGTAATTTAAATGCAGGCTGTAGGTATATATATGTGCTTCTTCCTGTTCTGTTTCCAGAGCAATAACATGATTAGGTGTATTTTCAGGTAGTTTTAATACCCTTTTTGTAAAAAATCTTTGAAGTTTATCTACATATCCAAACCCAAATTAAATTAAGTATTCATATACATAATTTGTAGCTTAAACAACCCACAATTCCTTAACAAAACGCGAGTTTCAATGTCACTTAAAAAACATTTTTTTGAGTAACGAAAATGCTTGGAAGTTCTCGGATATGTTTCATATACCAGAGACGCATTCAGTCTCCACGAACCCATTCATTTGATACTCCACTTGTCTGCAATTTCTTTCAAATAAAAACAACTACAAATGGGGTAGTTTTTGACCCCATTGTTAACCCCTGAACATAAGATTAGGCCGCTAAAAGAATAAAAGAATACGCACCTTATTTTTTTCTTCTCTATCACATATTCGAATACATTAAGATCGGAAAAAACCCATCAGATGACTCTCCTTGTAAATCCACCTGACTTTATCTAAATTATTTGTAAGATTACTTTAATTTTAGATTTTTTTGTAATCATTTAACTGCATGACATCAACGATAGATTCAATAGACCATAGTAATCAAGTGAAAACATCTCAAAAAAAAAAAAAACAGCGATCGAATAGAGAAGGGGTGCATAAACTATACATTTATAAAACATATTCTCTATGCGCCTGCTACAATCAGCGTTGGCAATATGAATATCCAAAAGTATAGTTTATTTAGCCAATTCAGTATTTTTAATCAATTCGTAAAGTGAAGTATTCAAAATCATCTTCATACATACAACTATTAATACCCTGTGCTTTTTAAGACGCCTACACATACTCTATACTTGGCTGCACTCTCTTGGTGCCAAATTGCGCTCTTGATTTAACTATAACTGTATTTTTTCTTGTTTGTTTCATTTGAAAAACTTTTGTGAAAATTTAATTTTAGTCCAAGGTTTAAAAGTATTAGAGGCAGGCAGCCAGCCAGTCAGTCAGTTTGTAGTAGCATTAGTTAGCTTTTATTTTCACTCTTTGATTTATTTTCACCATTTTCTTCTCCTCCTAGCTGAGAACTCTGTCGAGTTCTCAATTTAAATGTGTTTCCATTTTGTTTTTTATCGTTTTGATATTTTCTTGTATGGTTTCAGTTGGCGCAAATCTTAACTCATCTTATTGTTTAACGTGAGCAGTGTGTGTGTAAGCATCTCTTCGTTAAGTTTTTCCTCTTGTAGACGTTTTTCAGTTGATTTTCTTGCATTTTCCAAATATTTATTGTTAGTGTTGTTGTTGGGGTTTTTCTTGATGTGTGATTGTATAAGTTTATATTTATAAGTTTACATTAATACATCAGGTATGTATGTAAAATATATTCTACTAAAATTCTAAAGGGTCCGCCATCTAACGTTTTTTTTTTTCAACTAGTGCTTATTTCGTGAATGGTAACACTTAGTTCATGTCTGATTTGACAGATAATTAGTTGTATCCTTCCACTGAACGAATATGGTCCGTATGTTCGTTATCTTGTGAAAAAAGTGAAAGAAACTGGCATCCTCATCGATAAACCAAAGCGTGAAAAGCCAAAAACAGTGCCTACACCCGAGAATATTATGAATAATATGTGCGTGAAGCGCCATCAACATCAATTCACCGTCCTTCTCAACAATTGAACATTTCGGAGACATCATTGAAACGAATTTTGCATAAAGACCTTGGTATGACGCCATACAAAGTCCAATTGGTTCAGGAGTTCAAAAAAAAAAAATTATTTGGCGGACCCTTTATATTGCGTTGTAAAATGACTTTATTTTTGGTGGACATTTGTTCACAAAATTAAAAAGAATTTTGGTTAATGTGATGGGGATTAGTTGATTTTTATATTACTTCAGGTTTTTGTTTAAAAAAATCTCAAAAAAAAAAGATTAACAATTTTCTATGAAGATATTTTAACATCAATACTTAGGTTATGATTAGATTAGAATAGTATTAGGCTATAACTAACAGCGGTTGAAACTAAATAACGTTATTAACAAACTCATTTTTTTTTTTGACCACTTCAACAGGTTTTCCGTCATCATTCTAAAGAATCTCAAAAGTTCCATTTCCTTCGTCTAAGATATTAAAGAACCACATTTTATCTGAAAAGCTTCCTGAGGTTTTTTTTTTTTGGAATGAATTGAACATTTTAGATTAATTTCTAAAAGATAATTTTAAAATATTATGGCAATACTAATGGACCAATTGAATGAAGAAATTAATGCCAATATAAGGTAAATATAAAATTCAATCCCTAATTCGGGTTTACATAACACTAATTGCAATATTTACTAACAATTTTGAAAAACGAAGAAAGTGGTATTTGAATTAAGAAATTGCACACCAAAAATACTTAAATTTTTAAAACAAATAAAGGCAGTTATAAGTTATAAGTGGTGACGAGGACAGCGACTTTTATGCACTAAAAATTTCAAATATGCAGTAAAAACAAAAACCGCCGTATTCATAAAAATGTTAAACAGCATTTCAAATACATTTTAGTTAAAACACAAATTTTAGCCTTAAAATTGTATTCATAAACGAATATTAACTTTTACAAAAGGTTTAAAATTGGTATTTTAAGCTAATATTTTTTTTTTATTAATACAGTTTCAATTCTTGCAATGTGTTTTAACTAAAATGTATTTGAAATCTAAATTAAAATTTTTTATGAATACGGGCAAAATACTTTAAACTGACATTCAATATTTAATAAATTTGGACTTAGCAGATTACAATATCCTATCCTTCTTAGTCTAGTATGTGCTAAGTTTCTTTTCAATTTAGACATCATTTTACTTCAAAGGAAATATGCATTAATAACAAAATATGCAGCATCATATTGCTGCCATTTTGTTGCAATTTCTTTGATTCGGAGATGTATATAATCAAAATATATATATACTATTACCCTAACCGAGCACTAGCTACTATGGCCTTCGGCGCGTTGTAGCGAAAACTGACCATTGACTCTGGTAGGAATCGAACCCACGACCCCCGCACTGATAACCTAGCACGCTACCAACTAGCCTACCGGGGCGCACTTATATATATAATCAAAATAATTTTTGGAATATTGACTACAAAAATACATTTGCACTGAAACCTCTCCTCTGGGGTTTTCCTTAATTTGGTTTTTTTTTTTTGTCGGTCTTGGGGACAAATATTTTCATTTGGGGATAGGGTATAGTTTTGGGAATATTAACATGTTTTGTTGATTTTTTGAGGAAACTTAAACTTTTTCGCAAATTCTGAAGATTATATTCATTGTGCGATGTTTTCGGAAAAAATTAGTCAAGTTTTTACAAATAATTTTAAAAATAAATTTACTTTTCTACGCATATTCCACAAACATTTTGTATGTAAATCCATAAATTAATTTTTTTCAGACAATTAGGCGATTCATCATCAGAATTCTTAAATCAGTTTTTGTTTGTTAGTGCTATTTTTTCCGATATATGTACGTAACTGTTCGTATTTTATGCGCTTTTTTTCGGAGAGCTTTTTTCACCTATATTAAGAATATTTTAAATAAATGGCAACCCTTAGGTACTACATAGGCAGGATGGTCATATTTTTTTTGGTTTTTTTCGAGTACTTCAACGCTGCATACAAATAAATCTGAATTTCATTAATTTCAGACATGTTTCCATAAAAAAAGTAATAATTTTCTCTTCTATTACATATCAAAATTTGATTAAGATCGGAGAGAACCCATTGGGAGACTCTCAGTATTTTTACATTTTATTTGATTTTTTTTAATATGATAGAAATGTGCGTTTAATGTCCGTTCACAGAAGTGTAAATTTTTTTGTTGAACGTTAAACTTTTACATTTAAAACCTTTACTGACATTGCCGAGGTGTTACACATTATTTTTACAAATAATTAGTTCTGAAACTTTTCTAAACCAAAATTCTTGTTGACAACAGCGACATTTTGATTTGACAACCACCGATTTTTGTAAATAAAACCTCAATAAAAAATTGCAACCTTAAAATAAGGATTTTCTGAAATTCATTTTCGACGCAGTAAAAATGTTTACTCTATGTAAAACTATAACGGTAATTATGAAAAAGTTTATCATTTGAGAGAAATGCAGTTTTATATAGCAATATTTTCATTAGGATTTAAACAAATCTCGCAAAATCGCGAGATTTCATTTGATTGGAAAATTTTGGTAATTTACGCGATGTATTTTTTTTTTTTTCGAAATATCGATTTTAGTCTCGTAATCTCGCGATTTAACGGAACCTTTAAACGCAGTACTGCACACAGAGAAATAAAGTGCCAAACGAATTGGAAAGTGTATATTAATGGTAAGAACTTATAAATTCAGTTACTACAAACGATATTTACATTAGATTTCTGAATATTTTGGGTGTTGCAACTAGAATTCGGCTAAGTTAACCGAATTTTGCTGTGAAAACTAATGTTTAGTTGTAAGAACCGACCGAAATTCGTAATAGCCGAATTTGAGTTGAAGTAACCGAATTTCAGTTGGCAAATAGCTAAATCTTTCTCTGTGTGTAGAGATTTTGCATAATTTACAGCAATTTTTCGTTCTTGTACAGATGTCGCTTTACAGTTACAAATTATTATGACATTCTATTCGTAAGGAAAATCTTATGGTTTATGTAGGATTTTACAGAATTCTTCAATATCTTGAATTTTATAGAAATTTTAAGATTTTCTTAAAAATTTCTTAAAAGATGTAGCTTATTGTCGTAAAATTAAATTTTTTTTTTACTTTTGTGCTTAATTAAACCACTAACAATGTTCATGATAAAACGTTTAAATCTTAAGTACCCCATTTCCTCGAAACCCCTTCTCTAACAAAGTTGTGTTAATTCATTTCGGCTATTTCACCTTGTTATCAGTTCTTTGTATGAATTTTAGTTTTAGAAATAAATTAGATATGAGACAAAAAAACGCAGGTAATATTTAGAAATTAATGTGTGTGGTTTAGTACAATAACAAAACAAAGCTTCGCTTATCAGTAAAACAACAACAGCAAAATAAGCAGCAACAGTACAAACGATGAGTAGAATTTCACCTGACTTCACGTAAATGCGCCATTGTTGCGCATAAAGTACAAATACACCTTCAACCATACTTACACACTTAACGGTACTACTCGAAATAGAACGAACTTAACTTTAATTAAGGTTGTTGTGGGATGGGGTGAGGTGGAGGTTGGGTTTGGTAAAGAAAACCCCACACTCTTTTTGCTACCATACTCTACACAAGAAAAGCTTATATGATAGAAGAGACAATAACAGAACAAAATAAAATCATATCATAAGTATACGTTTTGTTATAAGATAAGAACCAAGTTAACACTACTAGAAAAGAGGCCAATAAAGAAAGAAGTTTATTAATAAACAAACATTACAAATATTTAAGTATTGACTAATTCTTTTGAAGGGGTGTGGGAAAACCCCCTTTTCTATTCGCCTTAGTTTTATGTTAAGCCTTTGTTTTTTTTTCACTTCCTTCTATTTATATAAACCAAACTCACCCCTAACAAATTTGAAACTAGTATTGGTGTAGTGCGCATGTGTTTAATTTAAGCTTTAATATTTTTTATTCTATATTTCTCTCATTTTATTTAGAACTCTCTTTTCTTTCTTGTTCTCTTGTTATATATTATTTAAAGGAAATCTATATTTAAAACTTTGATTTTTATGAGTCAGGTTGATGACTTCAAATGGGTGTTTTACCCTATTTTTATTTTCCACCAAGACTTAAAAATGTGTTGATTTTTTCATGCGGCTATTTGTAGGTACTTATAAATTTTGTAGAGCTTCAAAGAATAAAATCTTTTTGTAAAAGAATTATTTCACAAAAATATATTTTTTTAACTCAAAACTTAAATTTTAAACTGTAGATTTAAAAAATATTTTTAATTCGTTCCTAATTCCGACTAAATGAAAGATTTTTTTTTCAATTCGTAACAGACAGAGGAACACAATCTTTTGTTAATTTATAATTTCAGTGTAAATTGTTAGTTTTTGTGAAAGACGTGGAATGAGTGTATTTTCTAAAAATCATAACTACATTGCAAATTTTCAATATTTCTGAATCAGACTGCGCAGTTTCTGGTATTGAACCTTCGTCAGTGACCCCGTTTTTTTTTTTTGAATAATGTAATATTTGTTGTGTTTTTATTTGTTCGATTGCGTCTATATGAAATTTTCTGTGCAATCAATGACCGTGGTATAGATAAACTGATTTCTAATGCCACATGCACTCGCACTACACGTTAGACAGAGCGCTTTAGCCCACTGATCTATCGTCAGGTCGAATTTTGTTGTGATTAAAACTAGTTTTATTCAATACACGGTGTTTTTGTTCTTGCATACATAATCTCAGAAGTACAACTCCAACAACACAACAGTTCTATTTTTAGAAACTTACCTCACTCTAATGTCCACTGTTTTCCCATGATATATTCTATGATATATTCTTTGTATATTCGATATATTTCGCTTACGTAGTTAGGAAAGAATTGCCAGAGAGCAAAGTTTGATTTTTGTTTGAGTTTGAATTTTAACGTCTTTTTCAGACAATTACAATTAATACTTTAATTAATATGCAAAGATAAGATAACAAATTTTGTAATTTTTTTTGAAAAATTTTGTCATAATGCCGCCCTGACATTATAATTTTTTTTAAGTTGTGTGTTATTTGCATAAAAACTAGCCATTAATTATGTTTTAAATAAAAACGGAATAAATTTTTTATATTTTCGATTTTGTGTGTTTGAAAAATTCTTAGTCCGATTGGTCAGATTGTCAAAAATTATATACAATCGATGAACTAATTTTTAGCATAGAAATAATTTTTCGTATAACAATAAAAAATATAAAACTTAAGGCTTTTTAAAAGTTTTAAATAATTTTTAGGTCGCACTGAAAAACGGCAAAAAAAATAGTTTTTTTTTTTTTAAATAAGTAGAGGAATGTGCTGTACCTTGAAACGATTAAAATGTAGACATCTGTGAATAAAAAAGAAGCATTCTTTAATATAAAACATGATTATCTTTTGGAATAGATAATTCTCTTGCATTACAATTTTTTATAATTTTTATAATAACTAAATAAACTCGAAATTTTTAACATTCGTAAAATTGTTTCAAGGTACATTTTTGGTTGTTCCTTGAAACAAGTAGTTTGTACTTTAATGATACATAAAGTAAAGGTTTCAAAACAGTAATATATTTTAGTCAATCACCTAAAGCGTTTCCAGCAACATTTACCACAGTGTTTTAAAAAAACGATACAAAAAATTGTGAAAATATCGTTTTTTTTCGGGGCTTAAGTGAATAACATAATTTTTCATTCAATTTAATCTATAATATTTAAATTTAAAAATACGCTGGAAATGTAGCGGCAAATTCAACGATTCAAGGTACAACCATTTTAAGGTACAGCAATCTCCCCTATTTGGCAACTCTGAATACAAATTGTATACTATTTTTAAATTATGATTGTAGTCAAGATTTTAAATTAATTTAAGGGTTTTAAATCCCCAGTTGCTCCATAATGATTTAAGAGACAACCAGTATGACTATACCATATTTTTGTAATATATCTATAATTTAGTACAGGTCACAGTTCGTTTGGGCCATGACTCTATGGTATAAGAGGCAAGATGGGGGTCTAGGGATACATTTTTTTACATAACTAATATAAGGTGAGACAACCAGTATGACTATATCATATTTTTGTAACATATCTATAATTTAGTACAGGTTCGTTTGGGCCATGACTCTATGGTATAAGGGGCAAGTTGGGGGGTCTAGGGATGTATTTTTTTACATAACTAATTTAAGGTCAGAGATCACAAAAATCAGATTAAATTACTACTAAAGAATTCCAACAAGTCATATTTTATTTCTCACAACCCGAAAAAAACTTGTTCTGAGCATAGGAACTTAAAAATTCTCTGAACTCTGTAGAATTTTCTTTTTCAGTTTGTTAGGAAGTAACCAGAAGAGATTTTTGGGCGTCAATATTTACTTACGTTTTAATTTGCACTGACAACAACAAAATTTATAAATGTGCACAATTTTTTTAACTACCCAATCTTACTTTTATGAATTTCAACGTGGAGTTAAAAATTAACTATTTCGTTTTATGCATTTTTTATACCGGTGTTAACGCCTGGTGAATTTTGTGAAAGAGCATACTTTTTGAGCTTTTAAGAGCGATTATCTTCCACTAGTCATCTGATGATGTCATTTTCAATACTAATTCGTATAAAAATCTATAAAGGATTTTTGAAAAAAGTCTTAAGAGTTATAGCAAACAAAAATCATGGAACTTTTCGAAAACAATCGTAATGAACACTTTAAACTGAAAAAATAACTCATCAACTACTTAATGTTCAAATCATTCTTTCATTAAATTTTTCCACTAAGAGAAATGTTTTGGAATTGGAATTATTATTTGGATTGAATTCTTTAGAAGCTCTGCTTGTATTGTTTGCATTTTCTGCTTTTGTTTTTAAATCTATCTTTAACAATATTGTGTATTTTAGCTCTTTCAGTTGGGGTTTTTCTTATCTCGTAACTTTAACTTATTTTACTTTGGTTTTATTATTCTGTAGTTATATTCATTATTTAATTACACTATACTAGCATTACTTTATGACAGGTTCTAATCTATAGTTAAAGATTAGATATCAAAAAACAAAAATAATTCCAAGTACCTTTACTAGGTTTGAAATTAAGGTTAGATATTGTTATTTTATAATTATGAAATAAAATGTTTGATAAAGTCAGAAAGTTTTTATATCTACTGAGTTTTACGAGCACATTTGAAGAAAAGTTTGATTGGATTAATCACAAATTTTGGAGGAAATATTAACACTGGAACGGTTTTAAACATTTTCGCCATAACTATTGGTCTCTTGAAGGCATTTATATTCGGAATGCTGGATGCGAAAATACTATTCATTAACATTTTCGAAAACAATGAACAAACAGCTTTGAATTAGATCTTCTTAAGACTTCCGGATAACAAATGGGTACTACTTGTATCATTATTTTATTAATTTAATTTTTCATCGTTTCTTCTTCAATAAATTCGCCAACTCTACATCAGGTGGCGAGCAACAACTGTTCTAAGACATATCTACTCGCGCAATTACAGTGTTGCCATGATTGAAGCCCTTCATCTTTCACCACCTTTAATCTCTCCACTATCCCCTTTCCAAAGAAAGCAACACATTAATTAATAGGAAGAATTTCCTGAGTGTTGCTTCTCTTTAAAAAAAAAAAAAAAGAGCCTGTACCCAAAGTCGGAAATGAACCATAAAAGTGTTCAATATAGTGCTGGTATATTTTGCTCTTAATATTATTCAAATTTAAAATGTCAATCAGAAAGTTTAAAACTTTTTCATGAAATATTTGATGAGGGTTTCATAACTGAATATTCTATTTATTGAAAAGTTCTTATCATTTGATCATTTTGCCAAATAATGTTTAATATACTTAGTATCATTTTCCTTTAACTAGATTGAAATAGCTTACCTCTGGGGTGTAAATGCGATTAAACTAACGATAAATAAGTTGTGTCCCAGCAAAATTTATCAAGATTAATTCTTGTTTTTCGTTGTCTTTAATTTTTTTCCACAACAGTTTTCCTAAACAAACTCTGAAACTTTTTCTTGACCATTGAAATGGAAGATTCAAGCAATTATAGCAATATATTAATACCCATCGTCCTTGTGATAAGTTATTTGATTGATTTCTTCACCCTTATATCAGTTTGTTTCAATATCAACCGATTATTTTCAAATTTTTTCTAGTTCGTCTAATAGCGTTAATTGCAGTAAAAACTTGCATATTTTTTCCAGAAATTTATTTCATATTCTATTCTAGGGAAGTCATTACGATGAGTTAAAGATGAAAATAAAAAACTACAGAAAAGAGAAATTAAAACTTAAAACCTTACCTAGAATTTTTAATATCTCTTAATGAACCTAATTAAGTCAGTCAAACTTAGTTCTAAGCAGTCTTCTGTCTGGTATATTAAAAATATATTTGGTACTCTTTAGGTAATTCCTCTTAACCATCTGAAGCTTCGACAAATCTATGGTTCTGGATAAGTTGAAGTTAAATACGAGTCAATCATTGCCTAGAACTCAGCAATTTTTTTTATCCGAATAAGGTGTATAAACAGCTAAAATTTAGACAATTTCACATTAAACAAGACATATTGTTGAATCTGCGATTGAATTCCTGAACAATCTTAGAAAAAATCTCCGACCACATACAAGTTGTACAGTGTAGCCTGACTGTTCATACAGATAATTATTTTCAAGTCCCTTCATCAGTTAAAAACTGTGATACTTTTGCCTTAAGTATTTTAAATTCGTTTGATATAATTTTTATTAAAAATAAAAATTATGTTTTTTTTTCGACCTTTAATTGTGCAATGAAAATGAAAATTATTCAAGTTCGAGACCATACTCTATATTTCTTTATTACGATATTGTCCTAACAAATAATCTATAGACATTCTATCAACACATTCCCTTTCAGGAATAGATCTATTTCGGGAATTTTCTAGGTTCCCATCATCAGAACACGTTTTGATGTTTGGCAAATGATTGTTACTGCTTTCAAAACGTGTGCTGATGATGGGAATTCCCGAAATAGATCTATCAACACATTCCTGAAAGGGTCAAATAATAAATTTGAAAAAAAAAACTATAGATTATTTGTTAGGACAATATCCTAATAAAGAAATATAGAGTATGGCCTCGAACTTGAATAATTTTCATTTTCATTTATTTTAAATTCGGTACAAATTTTTTCAAAAAGTCAGCTATTTCTTTACCCAAAACGTCTTCGTGATTTAGAAACTAAAAAATACACACAGAGAACAACTGAAATTCAGTTACTTCGACTCAAGTTCGGTTATTTTTAATTTCAGTCAGTAGGTGCAACTGAATATTAGGTTTCACAACAAAGTTCGGTTAATGCAACTGAATTTTAGTTGCAACACCCAAAATTTTCAGAAACCTAATGTTAATATCGTTGTACTAACTGAATTTATAAGTTGTTACCAATAAAATTTACTTTTCAATTCGGTAGGCACTTTATTTCTCTGTGTGAACAGACCCCATATTCCAAAAAAAATTTGTTGAGTTTGGTCTAACAATTATTTGCATGATATTGATGAATTTTTGCACAGAGCAATGAAGTTGCAATGGAACTCGTCCATTGATACTTTTTATTAAACGAAGGCAAGTTTTCATAAAATTTTTTGAACTATATCAGTTTTTTATTAAAAGTTTCATTTACTCAATGAAGAAGTTTCAATTAAAACTCATTTTCATAAAAACCATGAAGCTTTTCATTAATTTTAAGAAATATTTCGTTCACCTTATTAAGAAAAGCTTCATTAGTTTTCTGAAAATGTTCATTATTTTCGTCGACTAAAATTCTTTATGTGGGCACTGAAGTGTATTCGAAACTTTTTTGGTAAGAACTTTTTATATATTTTTGGATCCACTGAATAGATCTTAAGAATACCTCTCAATATATTCAATCGTGCACAATAGAGTAAAGAGGTGTTTTATAACCTGTCTCCAGCAGATTTCTCTACCGTCTAAATATGTACTTGATCTGCTTTAACAGTAATATTTCTACTACCGAAATAGATACAGGAATCAAACATTTTGGAGAATATTCTGAAACCCTCTTAAAAATAAGAAAACCACTAATTATTTATAATGTCAAAAGTAAACAGTACTGAAAGAAGTTTTTCAAAAACAGGTGAAATTGCATAAACTTTGAACAAAAATTTTGGTAGGACGGTAATAAGTTGGATTGTGACGATTCAAAATTAATTCTAATGACTAGTACCGTTTGATAAAGGTGGAGGAGTATGTTACGTTAGAAAAAAATAATATTAAGCGAAGCTCCTAGCGTAAGCTTATCACAACAGTAACAAAAACAAACAAATATGTATGGATGTATGCTCTTCCTCTCTATTATTAGCCAATATCAAAATAGTGGTTACAATAAACACGAGAGCACACAATGACAGCGACATGGCAGACGACCATTAACGACGACGACTACAATTATTGAGTTTTACTAAACAGACCACCACTACAAGTTAAACTCTAGCTAAGAATACAAATTTATACAAACCCCAAAATGAAGCGCGTTTTTATCTAAACCCCCACACAGATAGTATACATGTATGTAACGTAAAGTAATAACACCATTCTTTATGTAGGTGTGATTGATTTTGTAGTGGTGAAAAGAGAAAAAGAGCGAGTGAATGTACAAAAGAGCACAAGTAATAGAAATAAACTGTTGTGAAAACGCACTTGAAATAATTGCTTGTTTACTTTATTTTTTTACCGTTTAATTATAGAAATTTACCTCTTGGGGTAAAAAAATTGAGTTTAGTTCAAATTTAGGCTTTAACAAGATCAGAACAAAACAACATACACGGCTCCAGTTTTCACTCAATATATTAAAAAGTTTACTTCTTTATCACACTCTAATTGCAGCTTCAAAACGGATCTCCCAAATCGCATGAAAATGGAGAAAACTCCTCGTTACACACAACGGGAGCGTAATATGGTATTGGGTTATGCTGCCCAATATAAAGAAATAATCGAGAATAAACGTACTGACGCTGAATCAAATCGTAAAAAGGATGAAGTATGGCGTCAAATAGCCAAAGAATTTAATGCTCGTGTTTATCATCAACGTTCCTCCAAACAATTGAGACAATTGTATAAAAATATGAAGCTACTGCTGAAAAAAGATTTATGTGGTGAGGGTAAAGGTAATCGTACCTTTATGGATTTACTTAATACCATTTCCCAACAAGAATCAGTGGCCCAATATATATCCGAGCAAATGTCACCGAGTGGTTATAGTAATGGACGTCAAAAGTTTGAAGATGATTATGATGATTCAAAGGTAAGTTTAGAGTACGTTTTTGGTGTTAGTGTTTACGTATGAGTATTTTATTGTTATATTTTTTTTTTAAATCAGAATGTAAAGTATTTGGAAATAGATAACAGTAAACGGGCTTTAGAAACAAACACCTATTTGCAATCTAATTTTAAAACGACAAGTGGTATTTTTGATAAAGAAAAGCTCGTTTTTGTGAGTGTGTTAATAATTTCAAAGGTTTTTGGAAAATTTCGTTAGAATTAAAAGATTTTTGTAATTAAAAAATGTATCTAAAGTTTATAAATGGAGAATTGATATGATAAACAGCTGTCGGTTTGAAGAACAAATGTGGATTAAGCAAAATAAAAAAATTGCCACGCCTATTTGATGGAAACTACGTTGTAGCCTAGTGATATAAAATTCAAAAGAATTATTTTACAAAATATTTAGTTTAACATTCTTTTAATAATGTGAGGATAACTAGAGTCTGGAATTCATTACCTAGATTTATTAAAAGCTTTGTTGTTGCAAGTACTACGTTTAAACGCAAACTAAGGCAGTTTTTTAATCACTCACTATAATTTTGATAATTTACGATAATTTTTCATATTTTTTTATATATATTGTTTTATTTTTTAATCGTCTACTTATTTTGATAATCTTATTGCTACATTTTGGACCGTTAAACTTTAGTTATAATTTTATTTATTTTAGGCATTTCTTTAAATTATAAATTTACTTTTTCATTTTTTGTAAAAATTTATTGTAGAATACGAACCATATTTGGCCCTATGGGCTTGGTTTTTGAATTAATAAATGAAATGAAATCTTTTCCTATTTATTAATTTAAAGGCTTAATTCCAAAAACTTCGATAAATAATAGAAAGAGTTTTATAGGAAGAATAATGAAAATTTTCCTAAAATTAATGAACGTTTTTTTAAAGGTTACATACACTCAAAAAAAAAAGTTTGTAAAGTCAGCAAAAAATTTGCTGAGTCAGCAAAATTTTAGTCAGGAGGGTGCTTGCAAAAAAATTGCTAATGTCAGCAAAATCTTTTGCTGAAAATCAGCGAGCTGATTTTTAGCAACAAAATTAGTAGATTTAGCAAAAGTTTTGCTAACACTTAGTGGATTAGAAATAAAAAAGCCTTGCTAAAAATTAATAAATTTTTTGCTGAGTTTTAGTAGACTGAAAAAACGCAAAAAATTTGTAGAAAAATTGTAATTTAGTTAATTTATTTGCTGAAAATCATAAAACATATTTTTGTGATTCTTTTAAAAATAATTTACAATAATTTCGAAATATAAAAATTTTCCTACACTGACGACATGAATTAATTTAATATCTGAAAATATATAGAAATAAATATATGTAACATAACAAAAATTTTCTTTCAACTACGTACATCAATGGTTGTCTAAATGATGCTATATTTTAAAGGACGCAACTGCCGAAGATAATTATAGAAACGAAACGAAAAAATAAAGAAAAACAAACGAAACGAAAAAAACAACCTTTTTTTTTGCAATAAGAAAAAGGAACCATAAAAATCTACCTAAGATGTGTGTCTTTGTCTTTCGCTTTACTCTGTCTACATGTCTGTATATGTTTGTGTGCAATTTGACATTTAGTTTAGAAATACATATTAAATTTAAATATTTTATTTTGTCTTTTATTTAATTAAAAGACAATTATTTTCACAAGCCGGTGACAACGCAATATTTAAGTTGTTTTAATCCTCAATTTTGTTTTATGTATGAAAAGCAGATGCAAGAGTTGTACTTTTTAGTATTATTTTCCTCTTCTCTACTACATCTTGACATGCCGCGACATCTGCTTCATTCTGCGTATATCTTTCAATCTGGTTGTCGTCCACACTATTAATTTGCTTATCAGTAGTGTCCGACCGAAGTCACTTTTTTTGGCCGAAGCCGAAGCCGTAGCCGAACTTCGGCCAAATTTTTAATGTTCGGCCGAAGCCGTAGCCGAAGCCGAACTTTTTATTTTTTTTTTTAGTTTGAATAAAATTTAAATTTTCGTTGATTTTGACTACAAAAAGCATCATTAAAGTATATTAAAAAATATTCAAACATCAATAAATTGTAAAAAAGCAAATTAAGAATATTTTTTCAAAAATATTGTAAAGTCAGTTCAATTATTTTATTGAAGTTTTCAACAAAAATATGGAAATACCTGAACTTTATTATTTTAACTAAAGTATATGACGAATTTAATTGAAAATTTTGTTTTTTACGTGAAATAAATTTGAAAATTTTGTTTTTTACGTGAAATAAATCAAAAATGAACTGTTCTTTTTCAAATATACGGTATTCGGCCAAGTTCGGCCAAAACTTGGCCGAACACCGAACTTGGCCGAACATCACTTTTTGGCCGAACTCCGAAGCCGAAGCCGAACGTTCGGTCGGACACTACTTATCAGCACAATTTTTTTAGCAAAATTAATTAGTAAAACATTAGTATAATATTAGTAAAGCATTAGTATAAAACAGTTAAGTGCTGAATAAGTATAACAAAAATTTTAGCTGAAAACACGATTTTAGCAAAAAATTTGCTAAAAAATAGTATACCTGATTTACAAGACGTTTTACTAACTTTTGTAGTAACTTATTTTTTTGAGTGTACTTTTTACAAAAATTTTTTATAAAAATTCTTCATTAAGTACATGTAATGATATTTTTCTGAAAACTTACTTTAACTTAATGAAAAGTTGGGTGAGTTTCAGTGCTATTTCATTGAACAGTTTATCCGAATCTTTCTATAGCATCAGGTTTTTGAAATATATAACCAGAAGTTTGAAAAAACCTTGTTTTATTACTGAGACATAGTGCTTTAAAATTTATTAATATGTTCTTTGGTTACTTCGCTAAAAAATGTTTACATTTTGCTTTTGTTTCACAGCTAATTCATAGAATCTTAAAGTCCTACTTTAACAATGCTTTTTAAATTTTTAAAGATTAATTTAAATTTTTTAGTAACTTTTTTGTTGTTTTATTTAATACGAAAATGCTACACAGAAAAAATTATCAACCTAAAATATCTAATTAAAGCTTTGATTTGAATTAAATTTGTTTCTAAACAAATATTTAATTGAATCAATTAATATTTTAATTGACTTTTAAATATATAAATAGATATTTTATTTTAGACGCAATTCTCAAATTATTTTTTCATACACTGTATGCTTAAATAGAAAATTTTCAGTATAAAATAAGAAATGAATTTGAAGTTTACAAACACAAACATACGTAGCATTACAAAAAACACACATACCAACGTATCGTTAACACACATTTTTTGTGAGTATCATATTTTTTTTTTTGTAGAAGTTATTTATAACTTTTTTTTCTTTTTAATTTTCAATAAAAGCTTTAATTGATATTATCATTGCCGTGATAGGTGTAAAATCAATTAAAATATTAATTGATTTAACAAATTTTTAATTGAAACCCGTTTTCAGTTTTTTCTGTGTATATACTTAAAATTTAACTAAAGGTTAAAACTGAATTTCGTAGGCAACAGGTGGGACTTTTAGATGCACACAGAGAAATAAAGTGCCAACCGAACTGAAAAGTGTATTTTAATAGTAACAACTTATAAATTCAGTTAGAACAACGACATTTACATTATATGACTAAATATTTTGATTGCTGCAACTAAAATTCAGATGAATTAACCGAACTTTGTTGTGAACACAAATGATCAGTTGTACCAACCGACTGAAATTCGTATTAACCGAATTTGAGTCGTAGTATCCAAATTTTAGTTGGCAAATATCTAAATTTTTATCTGTGTGTGACAAAACAAAATGTTGTGAATATATCGTAATTCTTGATGTTATAAAGTCCGAATATAGCGAGTAAAACAATTTTATTTCGTGCTAAGATATCTTGAACAAAAATTCTGAGGTGAGATTCTGCTCAAATTTTTACAAATGTGTACTCTGTAGGTCTTGAATTTCATCTGCCTGTACAATTTAATTTTAACAAAATTTTGTTTTTCAATGAAACTTATAAAACTTTTTATAAATACAATGAAATTCTTAGAAACTTTTATGAAACCCGAGTTAATAAAAGTGTTAGTAAACGAGTTCCAGAGAAGCTTCATTGGCTTTATGCAAAAATTCATTAATATCATGTGGATAGTTCACTCAGATTACAAATTTATTGTGGTTAAGCAGTTTTTTTTATTTAGAGGAGCTTTATACCCGCTAAATTTATTTGTTGTTTAAAATATATCCAACGTTTTAGTTTAAAAATGTTCATACAAAAACAATCATATTTAACGCGAAACCCGTTTCGTGTTATCTCTTATCATATCTGAGATATCCAGTATCAAATTTGACCTACCTGCCGATTTGGATACAAAAATTAAAATGTGTGTAACTTCTTTATCGTTTTTCTCGACAACAAATTTTTGGTGTATGGGTCAAACCAATAACAATCCGACGACATGCCGAATGTAGTAATATGAAATTACGTATGAGTAATATGAAATTATTTAAAAATAATAATCATACGCAATTAATAAATAAGCTTAGAGCATAAAGCAACAGTATAGCAACACCTATTGTTAAGGCCCTATTGGCTTTACATGTAATTAAAAAAAAGTTTCAAAAATTATTGTTCCGGGGATGCCATAAAATCATTTGAAAAAAAAATTTAAATTTTTTAAAGCACTTGTTTTTTAATTTATTAATATGTAGAAATAAAAGCGGTGTTATAAAGGGGAAATGCTGATTTTGTTAAGAACATTTGGGAAAATTTTCAGAAAGAAAAAAATTGGCTATGCAGTATGTAGTTTTTATGCAGAACTAGAGGATCGAATCAAGAACATTAATACAAAACAAATTATTCCAATTTTTTTTATAACGAGCTATTTTCTTGCAACGAACAAAAAAGTTTCAAAAATTTTACAGAAATTGTTGCCGTATTACAATTTTGAAAAATTGTCTATTAAATTAAATTGTATACAATATTTGCTTTAGCAATAAATAAAAATTGTGATTTTGAAAAAATCTTAGTACATACAAAGGGCCCAAGTTTGAATTTTAATTGCGTATACCACCACTTGAGGGCGCGATAAGAATACAAAAACTTCAAATAAAGCTTTTTAAGTATCCAGTACATCTTTATAACAACTTTCGTCAAAAAAAAAATCATTCAACGGCAGAAATTTTTTCCTTAAGTGTAAATAATGAGCTACTTTCCTTCAACAAACGAAAAAGTTTTAAAAATTGGCTAGTTTTCAAAATTTTAAAAAATTGCATACAAACAACAATATTTAAAAAAAAAAAAAAATCTTAAATATCAATAAATTAAATTAAGGGCTACTAACTTTTCGAAAAATAACCAGAGTTTAACTTTAACTACAAAAAAGCTTATTGAATAACCAGTACAACTTTCTGCCGGATTTCGTAAAAAAAAAACTCCAACGAGATCGATGAATGGTACAAAATGAGTTAAGACCTGTAGCTTAGAAAGGAGCCAGATATAAAAATATGATAACAAATCCTAAAAAATAACGTATGAGTAATATGAAACTGTTAAAAAATAATAATAATAATACGCAATAAATACATATAAGTGAATAGTGCTTAAGACCTGTAGCTCGGAAATGAGCCAGCAAACCTTACAAAATAATTAATCCCTTGTAGTTTCCCTCATTACAGCATCCTATTCTCAATTATGACGGCATGGATCATGATGTTATTGTTATAAAATCGGAAGATATTAGTGATAATGAGCAATCAAATAATGGCGAAGCCATGGACGAGGATGATGATGATGATTGTTTAAGTCCCAAAGATATGCCCGAAGTATGTTTGGAAGAAGATGACGAGGAATTGTTTGCCACAGATTTAAGACAACAGCAACAACAAACACAAAAATCAAATCAAAGTCAACAACAACTGCAGCAACAACAACAACAACAACAAACACAAACCCAACAAACAACACAACAACAATTGCAACATCTTGCACAACAACCGGAGATAACTATACAAAATATTGGTGGTATAAGAGTGGGCAGTATAGGTAGCATGGCGAATATGAAGGCTTTACAAAATGCAGTAACTAATAACAGCAACAATAATAATAGCTCCACAAATTCAGCCTTAAGTATAACACATGCCAACGGGGCCTCAGCAGGTCAAGTTTTAAATTTAAGACAGACCAGCGCAGAACAACAATTGTTATTGAATGGTTTAGGCTTAAGTGCAGTAAATCCAACAAATACACCAGAAAATCAACAACAAAGAATGCCCACTTTGCAAAGAGCCAGCCAACAACAACAGCAGCAGCAGCAGCAACAACCACAGCAGCATAGTATACACCTTAATACCCATAGTGCAGCAACACAACAATTACTTTTAAATATCAATGGTTCTACCCACTATACCCCCAATAAACATTATGGCCACCATAGACAAACCTCTACACCAAATAGTTATTCACAAAAAGCCACACAAAATGATTACTTTATGCTGGGCATAGAGGAAAGAAAGCTTAAAATCGAATTATTGAATGCACAAATTGATTATTGGAAAAAATTAACCAAGAAACTTGATGAAAATCCAGGACACAATCCAAATCCCTCATGCATGTGCCATTTCCCTGGTAAAACGAATGGTGTACAAACACCCTCCTCCACCAGCTAGGAGGAGGTGAAAGAGGAAGAGGAGGTGAGGGCAGGGAATAAAGAAGACACACAAAAGGTTTTACCAAAAGAATTGGTACCTAGTCGCAATTCCACTCCAAATCTTTTAGAACCTTTAAGTTATGAAATTATACAAGTTGATGATGATGATGATGACGAAGAAGAAGCAGCCGTAGAAGAGGTGGAGGATGAAATTTTGGAAGAGGAAGAATTTCAAGAGGAAAAGAAACCAAAGAAAATTTCTAACAAAATATTGGTAGATATTAGTCAATCTATCAAATGGCATGAAATTATACAAGAAAATAGTGACGATAAACCAGAGTTAAAAAAACGTAAATTGAATATTACAAATTAGGCAACAATTTATTCTTTTTCTTTTTTTTTTAATATGAAAGACTGAATCCTTTTAAACAAACACAAATGATAACATTTGAAATGCATGTACTATAAAAAAAAAAAGAATTTAGTTTCAAACAATATTAGATTTTTCCCAAAAAAATTAAACCAAAGTTAAATACATATTTACGTTGTATATAAATACTATTAGATACAAATTTAAATTTAAAAAAATCATAACAAAATTAACCTTTAAACATCGAGTTTTAAAGATATTCTGGTTTGAACGGACCAACAAAATTTAACAAATTTTAAAAAATTACAAGAATTTGTTGAAAAATTATACATAATAATTTAAGCCATAGTAGATACAAATTTAAATTTAAACAAATCCTAACAAAATGTATCTTCTAACATGGAGTTTTAAAGATATTCTGGTTTTAACAGACCAACAAAAATAAACAAATTTTCAAAAATTATTGAAAGTTGTTTAAAAATTATACGCAATTTTAATAATGGTAAATAATTTACAAAAAATTCAATATTTTTGATTTTTGTTTAACTTATATTTATTGAAATTTTAACAATAATAAATAATGTTAAGTTTTCTTCGATCTTCTTTTATTTTATTCTTCTTAGTTTAAACGCGCTTAAGATCATTCATTTATTGATGATTTATTTCCAATATTTCGTCTCCACATTGGGTGACTTCTTCAGGGAACAAATATTGCAATTTGAAAAACTAGTTTTAATAACTAGTTTGTATACATAAGTTTTTAATTAACTTATTTCCAATATTTCGTCTCCACATTTGGTGACTTCTTCAGGGAACAAATATTACAATTTAAAAAACTAGTTTTAATAATTAAAAACTTATATACATAAGTTCTTAATTAAAAACTTATATAGATAAGTTTTTAATTATTAAAACTATTTTTTTTTTAATTGTAATATTTGTTCCGTGAAGAAGTCACCCAATGTGGAGACGAAATATTGGAAATAACTAATTATAATTAATAAATAAATGATCTTAAGCTCGTTTAAACTAAGAAGAATAATAATAAATAATTTACATAAATCTCAATATTTTTGATTTTTGTTTAACTTGTACTGAAAACCATTTAAAAAATATTCTGGGTTTCACACTTTTAGCAAATTTAATTAAATTAAAATTTTTAACTTTAACGATTTTTGAATTTTCTCGTTTTTATTTTAAAAATTTAACTTCTTGAACCAAAAACTTTAACTTCTTCAACAAAACTTTAAAGATTTTATGGTTTTTCTATCATAAAATCCTGTTCACATAATAGAGTGTTCGTAACCGTTTTGGTTATTTTTTAAAATCAGAACCGCTTTATAATATTTTACATTTTCGAATATTCGGGAAACCGGGTTTTTGGGGTCGGTTAACCGATTATTTTTTAACAATATATTTTACTTAAAAAACTAACAAAACCTCGGAAAATGCTTCCATTTTATGCTATATAAAAAATTTTGAATTTTTTTCTTTCAATAGCAATCAATATATAAAAAATTCAGAACTTTATTTCTTTCTAGTCGAAAATATAAAGTAGAAAATTTAACTGATTCAGAAAGATGACGAAATAGAACTTCCGTCTTGAACGTGTATTTTGTTGTAGCGTACAAAAACAAAATACATGTGCTAGATGGAAATTCGACTTTGTGTTGTCTATCTGAATCAGAAAATCAGAAGGTTAATCACACTGAATATCGCTGTTTCCAAATTTTAAGATTAGCGGTTGGTGTTATTTACAAGATGGTTGCAGAGGTACGAATATAAAAATATTTTTTTAAAATATATAAATTATAATATAATTGAATTAAAATTAACAAATTAAATTGGAAAGTTACCTGCGCAAAATTTGTGAACCTGATAAATATTTTGTATATGGAGTGCATTAGGGTTTTTAACGCGAAAAGCTACAAAATACTATTGAAAATACCGGTTTTTTAAAATCTGATTTTTCGAGCAACCTGAAAATCGGATTTCTAAATTCGTCGGTGTTTTTGGACACTTTCACAAAATTATACAAAGTATTAAAAATGTTAAGAAATATTTTTTTTTTTTTTCAAAACTATAAATATTGTTTAATTAAAATATTTTGGCGTATGACAGAATTTAGTTATTACCTTTTTAGAGCTATAGACTTTCTGGTAATCTTTATAATGATGTAACACTTCCCCAAGTAGAACTTTAATACCATAACAACAAATATTGATATTGAAATTCTTCTTAAGATTACTCGGGAAAGTGTGAAAACATGATAAAGAACATCCCAATGTCCATTGAAATTCTACTGAAGATTAATTGGAAGAGCGTGAAATCATGATATAGAATATAGAAATTACTAAAATGTTTATAACTTTTAGTAAATTAAATTTTCATAACTATTTCTTAAAAACTATAAAATTTTATTGTGAATATTTTTAATAATAATTAAAAAAATGTTCTAGTTTTTGTAAAAATTTATAAAAATTTCATTTTGAAAAATTATAATTTTAATTATGATTTAATAATTTGATATCACATATCATTCATTCTTTGAAAGAAGACCAAAAATTTCCATTTTTGACCTCATGTCTTCCGATTTATATTAAAAACATATTCTCTATGGAGCCGATAACATATTTCTATATTCAATTTTTAAATTTTTCAAAATCTCGCGATTTTTCACGGTTTTAATTTTTAAAAAAAATTTAAAAAAATCCCTGTATAGCTTTGAAGAGCCGTATACTCAAAAGTTTTATGGGATTTCGCTGATTCGAAAAGTGTTAAATTTTTACGATTGTCCTCTTTCACGCTAATGTATTATAAAAATGGATTTACGAAAATGCAATTTTTAGATGCATTTTCGAAATTGTTCTCCCCTTTGAAATTTTTAAAACCGAAAATTTAACATTTTCTTTATAAATTAAATGTCGCTTTTTCTGTGACGCGAATGTCATATATGTTCTCTATTTTTTTTTTTTAACCATTATCCATAATTTCCATATAAAAAATTAAATTTTTTGTATACAGTTGAACCTCGATTATCCGGGTTGCACGGGACTGGAGTCAGCACGGATAATCGAAAACACGGTTTATAGAAGTTATTTATTTTACCCGAATTTTAACTCTTTGTATAAAGGTGAAAAGAAAAAAACAAGCAAATAAATATGTGTGCTGCACGGATAATAGAGGCGAAGCACGGTTAATAGAGGAAAAAATAATAGCACGGATAACAGAGGTAAACACGGTTAATAAAGGTATAAATCAAACCACCAGCATGCCGGTTAACAGATGTACGCGGTTAATAGAGGCCCGGATAATCGAGGTTCAACTGTAATTTGTAATTTTTATATTTTGGACAGGTTTCAAAACAGTTTAAAATTCAGAACACACTATTAACGATACTAAAACGTGATCAATTTAATTGAATTTGTTTAAAAAAAAAAATTTTTTTTGATGCAAAAGGAATTTTGGGATGCATTTTGCAAAATGCATCCAAACATTGCATTTGCATCAAAAATGCATTTTTTAGACATCGTTTTTTTGTTCGAAAAATGTCAAACTTGTTTTATATGCAAAAACGGTGCTCACATGAAGGGAAATAACAAAAATAGTATAAAATAAAGAGCTAGAGCCACTTATGTAAATATTAGATCCTTTAGGGTGTACCAAAAAATGCGTTAACAAAAAAAAAGTAAAATAAAGTACTTTAAGATTCCAAAAAAAAAATCAATTTTTTTTTTAAAAACCGCGGAAAGCTTGTTAAAAAGAAAAATTTTCCTCAGCGAAGCCGCTAAACTGCCTATCACACAGAAAAAACACCTAAGTACGGCCAAAGACCGGTTACGCGGAAAGCTCGTTAAATAGGAAAACTTTGCTCAGCGAAGCCGGGGTTTTGGCATACTAAGAGTACTTTTTTTCAAAATTAACTAAAAAGGCTGTAATTTGGGCCACGTTTATTGGATCCGTGAGGCTATTTCCTTTCGTTTGAGTACCCACACTTGTATGTAAGTATGCGTTTCCGTTTTTTGGACCCAGGGGGCCCCGGCGACACTAATTTCCAATTTTGTTTTTAATTAAAGAGGGGGTCATATATATTTTTTTACCTGTGCCCGCTAAAGTGCACTTTTGCCAAAATTTTAAATTTTCGATTTATCCATGTTAAACAAATGTTGAAGGGGGGAGAACAATTTCGAAAATACATCTAAAAAATGCAATTAGTTTTTAATATATACATTTTTATTGCATAAGCGTAAAAAAGGATAACCATATAAATATAATGCTTTTTAAATCAGAGAAATTCGATAAAAACTTTAGAATATAGAGCTCTTCAGAATAACATACTTTTCCGATTTTTCAGCGAGTTTTTGAAAATTTGAAAAAAGGGATGTGTTATGGACTCCCTTAAGTATGTGTGTACAAAAAAATAATAAAATTTGAAGAACCTCGGCCAATTCCATTTGCGATTTATCATGGATCTCATGATATATGAAACATTTTTTTTTTTTTTAACTTTAATTTCGTAAAACCCAGAACATCTAACTTCTGTAGATTTCATCAATAATAATGCCATTTTCTTTGTCTTTTTGTTATTTATATCTTTAATTACATACTTTTTTATACAGATAAGTATTTTTTTTAACACATTTTTATATGTAAGTTATTTATAATAAAAATATTGTATGTTGTACAAAAAAGTAAGTGGTTCCTATTCTAGTCCTTATTTATATGTATTATTTACTAAAAACTCCATGTACTTCATCAGCCTTTAAGAAATTTTTATTGAAATTATTTAAGTATTTTTTTTTTTTTAATAATTCTACAAATGCCAAATAGTTTTATTTTTAAAAAATAATGCCACATTAAAAATGAAATTCTAAATAAAAGTGAAATTAAATTGGAAATTCTATAAGAAAATAATGTCGGTTACAAACACTATTTCATTTTAAATTAACTAATAATGCAGTAATTTTTACAGTTAAAATATAATGCAATATTAGTTTATTTTAAAATACAGTAAAATAATAGAAGTTTTAGTATATTTTACCGACATAATTCGGGCTTTATACCGAAATTTTGTTAAAAAAAAGAAAAAAACATTTTGTATTTTAAAAAATTCTATGTAGCGAATAAAATTTTACTAAATTTTTAGAATCTTCACTTTTGTTTAGATGTTTTTTTTCGTGCGCGGCTATACCTACAGTTATACCAAATATATAATTTTTTATACGTTTTTGCTTGCCATATATTGTTTTTTTTTATTATTATTTATTAAATTATTTAGTAATTAATTGTTTAACTGTTATTTTATCATTAATAATTAATTACAAACAAGTACTTACAAAATTAGTATTTAATTGAATTAAATTAATTTTTAACAAACAAAAACTTAATCTAATTTATAATTGTATTTTTTTCTAGTCCTCTGTATATAGTAAAATAGTATTTCAATAAAATGTGTATAAAGATAAGACTTAACTTTTTTAATTCCAGCAACCTTATATTTAAAAACTCTATCCCGTATCAGACAGTAAAAGTGCTTGTTCTGCCAAACTTTGGTCTTAAATTTTGCGAAATCTATTCAATGTTCTTAAAAATTTCTTATTGCATTAAGTTTGAATACATCTTTTGTTTATTAAAGATTTTTAATTTCAAGTTTGTTATAATTTTTATTAAAAATAAAAATTATGTTTTTTTCGACCTTTAATTGTGCAATGAAAATGAAAATTATTCAAGTTCGAGGCCATACAAATAATATTTAGAGTTTTTGGTTTCAAATTTATTAATTGACCACTTTCAGGAATGTGTTGATAGATCTATTTCGGGAATTTTCTAGGTTCCCATCATCAGAACACGTTTTGAAAGCGGTAACAATCCCATGCCAAACATCAAACATTCATATGAACTAGTTTACTCACTACATGAGAACTAATATATACATATGAGTTTGTAGTTAAAGATTATAACCATTGATCAAAAAATAAATTGAAAACTTCAAACTCATATGTATATTAGTTCTCATGTAGTGAGTAAACTAGTTCATATGAATGTTTGATGTTTGGCATGGGATTGTTACCACTTTCAAAACGTGTTCTGATGATGGGAACCTAGAAAATTCCCGAAATAGATCTATCAACACATTCCTGAAAGGGTCAAATAATAAATTTGAAAACAAAAAACTCTATAGATTATTTGTTAGGACAATATCCTAATGAAGAAATATAGAGTATGGCCTCGAACTTGAATAATTTTCATTTTCATTTTTAATTTCTCGACAGGGGAATACAAAGAAATCGCACATTAATAGTGTTCGAAATAAATTTTCGAATTCGTAAATCTTGCACCACATATTGTAAAAAGAATTCCTAATAAAAATTCAGTTTTATTTCTATTTTAGGTGTCTTACTCTTGTACACAACATATAGAAATTAAAAAAATAAGATTTTTGCCAGAGACTTTCTTTTCACAAAAGGTACAAGATTTCCAAATTCAAAATTTTTATTTTACTTTTTATGTTACTCGTTAACCAGGTTTGGGGCCTATTGGGCCAGATCGCCTGGGCAGTGACAGGCGAGGCTGTTTATATCTCCCTCTGGGGAGAGGTCGCGGAAACTCTTGTCTATGACGAGGGGCGAACTAAGTAACCGTAACGGATTACCTCACGGGACACTGTGGCCTTAGGTATCAATTGTACAAGATGGTACGATCCTCTACGGATACGTGCAGGTTTTGTGAATTGCAACCCGAGACCTCAGAGCATGTCCGAGGCTGCAAATGTCTGAGGTTCTCCGACAGGAGGGTGCGTTATTTTGGTGGTCGAATAGTGACGCCATCGGACGTTTGGAACTGTTTACCTGGTAGGATAGTTGGCTTCGTAGGGAGCCTGAACCTATAGGGTGTATTCGCTGGCAGCATAAAATAACAACTTCTGGTCGCGGTGCATAGTGCCACTCTAGTCTAATCTAACCAGGTTTTTATTGCTTACACTCAAAAAAGATTTTGTATCTAATACAAAACAACTATTATGACAGTTATTTAAAAAAAAAACAACTGAAGAAAATTACTGCATTTTTTACAGTTGTTTGAAGCAGTTAATTTGGTATTTTAATAGACAACTACCAAAACAGTGATTTTGCAGTAAATAGTTAATTTTTGTTAGTTATTTAAAAATAAAAGATTATGACGAGTTTTTAAAAATCCTTGTTAAGTTCATATTTGTTATTATTTATATGATCATAGTTTATAAATAACAATTGTATGTATCTCCTGCATAAAATCGTCATAACTGAACAATTTTTCCGTTTGGAATTTTGAATTTGCATTTTATGTAGGAAATACAAAGTTTTATTATACTTAATTTAAAGAAAAAAAATTTTTTTTTGTAAAAATATATTTTTGCAATACTAAAAAAAAAAAAAATGTTAAAACAGCAGTTTTTACCAATTTTTACAGTTGTTTCAAAATATATGTAGTAAAAAATGTTCAGTTGTTTTTACTACATTTGTTAGTTGTTTTTTAACAGTTAAAAACAACTACATTTTTAGTTATTTTAAGGATAATTACCTTTGTCGCCTTTTTAACTGAAATTACAATTGTTTTAACTGCCATTTTCAGTAGATTCGACTGTAAAACCTTTTTTTTATATATTTAATATAAATAATTAAAAGTTTGCGTTAATATTTTCTATTTTAAAATTTGAAACTTGAACATTATTAATTAAAAGTATCACTATGTATTAACAAAATTCTAAAAAAAAATTAGAAAAAAGTGGTGGATACGGCTCCGTAAAACACTGGCTTATTTGCGTTTATCTAGTTTAGATAGTAAGTCCTTTTTTTAAAGAACATTTGTTGGTGAGCACATGTTAATTGTATCAGAACAAAATATATCATTACCTAAAACAACAAAATATATCATTACCTAAGGGAATAACTAACAAAAAACCGGTTTTATTGATGATTATGATTCATTTGGGTAATGATACAAAATATATGTTTTTGGTTGCACTGTATAAAAATAAAAGTAGTCTTGAGTGATTATGAAGCACTGCGAACTCCCTCTAGCGCTGATCCTAACAATTTTTTCCATCTTTCTCTAACTTTTATAAACAAGTAGTGGTTTCTATTTATAATACATAGTAATATTTTATTTATGATCTCGAACCTGACAATTTTAAATAAAAATTATAAAATTTTATGAAAAAAAAAGTTTACAAAAATTGTTCAATTTCATGTTTTGAATCTACGAAAAGAAATCAACGAAATTGTTTCATTTCTAAACTATACTGAAAACCAGCCTTATCAGGATGTCGTATCTCGGAACAATACGGCATGTTAGGTTCTTTTAAAATATTTATTTTTCTAGTATTATTATCACCATTATTTATATGATATATTTTTTGATAATGAGTGATAAATTCAAACTCAACCAAATGCTGTGCTAATAATGTGGTGGTGGATAGTATTTCGGGTTCGCTACACTGCTGCCCGGCGTAGATAGTGGTAAGATAGCTATATTGGTCCACCCATACACGATAAATTAGGGGGTAGTCAGAGGTTGTGATCACCAAAGGTAAGGGGTTGGTTCCATCGAAAGTCAATAAAGCATCGAGCAAGAACGACCAGCTCGATGGCGATAACTTAAGAGCATTAATGTAGTAACTATTTACTGGAACACTTTCAAAAGTAGGTTTTAGATCAGGGTTTATTGGCAGTTTTAGCCTATTTATCCACTGTTTAGTCAGAATAACCGGTACAGGTGAAAAGGAATCCCAGGCTCCACTTTTGTTAATATCGACCCCACCATAATAAGTTAAAAGATCCGTTTTATCATATAGTGTGAAACTCTCGTACTCATTTCGTAAAAAATGTATTACCATGCCATTTGTGGCCATGTTTTTTATCTTTGCAATATAGCGTTTGTGGTTATTAGTTACGATATTAAGATCATCATTGTAGCCTGCCCAATCGTTAAAGGACACATTGTTTAGAAGCAACATGACGGAGGTGGTTGCCGCCAAGGCGTGCGACCACATATGTATCCTCGCTGCCATGGAGCGGGGACTAGAAAAAATGTGACTAGGAAAAATGTAGGGATCATTTGTTTCTTTTGCAATCAGACCTGTTGCTACACCTAAACGTTTCAAAGTAGAAGCACATTGAGCAGAATAAACGTAGCAACAATTGTTAGATGCTGGAAATTTGTCGGTTACATAGGTCATATTTTCAAAATGAGATGTATTTGCAAAGCCGCTTGGTGGTACATGAAGGGAAGAAACGGCAGCATTGTTAAAGCCTTGCATATGCCGTTTAACATCACCAGCTGGTGCAGGCCATTTTCTCGTAAATATAAGAAATTGACTTTTGGGACACAGTGGAACGGAGTCAGGTCCATTTTCATCCACCAGCTGAATACCACCTAATAATGGACAAGTACGGTCAATACCCACAGATGTTTCGTTAGAAGGTGTCATTCTCATTCCAGGACGGATAGCCAGACTCAGTTCGGAAGTAAGATATAGCGCCATACCACACCATAGTTCCACACCTTTTGGCAATGTTCTTGGAGTAGCAAGGGTTTACTTTCAGTATAATATGAATGCCAATGTGGCCAGAAATCAGGCGGTTGGAGATCTGTGGACATATTTTGTAATGACAAGTACTTACAATTGTTATTACAAATGTGATTACTTTTATATGGGATGTCGCTCAAAATAATGACATATTACTACACAGCTTACAAAAATAATGAGTAAAAATAAATTTAAAAAATAAATTAATTTAATAAAAAAAAAACATTTTTATTCCATTATTATAAAATCAGCACACACGTTATGAGAAGCCAGGCCATTAAGCGATAACGATATTATAGTTATTTCGGTAACGGTATTTTAAGGATATTGGTATTTAAGTTACATCGATTACGGTATTCTACGGATAACGGTATTACAATTATTTTGGTAAAGGTATTTTATGCAACAAAAAATTCCATTGCATTTATAGCAAATTATGTATTTTTAGCAAAATATGTAAAAATATGCATTAACAAATCGATGCCATTTCGTTGCAAATTTGTTGATTCGCAAAGATATTTGGTTAACATTGTTCTCCAGCTAAGAAGAACAAACAAGTATTTACATAAAGTTCCGAGCCCTAGTTATTAGATATTCGATAATTTAACTTTTTGAAAAACCGAAACCGACAATGCAAAAAAAAAACCGTTTGAAAACGATTTTTTAAATGACTCGAACACTCTTAAAGATGCACATATACCTTGTTATATTATTGCAAATTTTATGGAACTGTTTCTTCAGTCGAGAAAAAATCGGCGCAAGACCAACCAGCGCCGAAAAAATTTGCTCTTGCGCCGCCTCCGAAATTTTTTATTCGGCTTGCTTCTCTGCTGCTAGCGCGATAATTGCTATTCGCTCAGCATGGTTGTAATCAAGATATATTTATATAGGTAGTTTTAGTAGCTTAGTAGTTTATCTTCCTCTTACCTGATTTTGACATTTCTTACATGGTTTTGACATCTTACTGTACTGTACCCAACAACAAAATGCCTGTTGTTTTTGTATTGTTTGTAGTTGTTGTTCTAGTAACACCTATACCTATATAAATATATCTTGGTTGTAATGTAACACTTCTGACCAAACCCTGAACATAATGTACCAAAAGTAGCCCATCCTTGTTTGACTAGCTCACGGACGACAGTTGAGTAAGACCCGCTACTTCCGGCAGAGGTCCGAACAATAAAATTTATTAAAACTAACACAAAACGATACTCACAAAAACTCAAAACTACAAAAAATCAAATAAAAAAACATTAAAACTCAAACAAACAACAAAATCATTAATCCCACAATACCAACGAAAATCCCCATTATTGAGCGATTGAACTAGAAGAGCGACCGTTACCATCAATTGAACTAGAAACAGCGCTCACTCAAACGAACTAGATTGCCCAAGTCTAAAATGTTTCGAAAACTTGAAACGACAGTAATTTTAAAAATAAAAATGTCGTTTTGTAGTTTAGTGCTTTTTGGATACACACAAAAAGTCGTTGCCAAGTAATTAGGAGCATTTAAGCTAATAAAATTTATTCATAAATATGAGAAAACTAGTAACATTTCACCAAGTTTTTACTATATCTACTTAATTATTGAATAATTTATGTGAAAAAGTTTTATTAGTTGAAATGCTCCTAGTTACTTGGCAACGATTTTTTGGAGTGTATATATGGCTTATTTTAAGTTTTTAAAAATTTAGTTCGTTTATCTGTTGATACCAGGCGCGGATCCAAGAAAAAGTTTTGGGGAAGGAAGTAAGAGTATTTTTGATTAACTTTTCTAATCTGTTTTGCATTTTTGTATTGAAAATTTTTGTTTTGGTGGAGGAAATATCCAATTTTCCCTCCCCCTAGATCAACGTCTGCTTTATTTAAATGCTCCTAATTTCTTGGCAACGATTTTTTCTGTCCAGCACTTTTTTACCATATAAAATATGCAACACTGTTGAGAATACTCCTTTTTAACAACATAGTTTTAACTTATTGTATAATTTCATAATCTACATTGAAATTACAACTATGTGTATTGTGGCTACCGAAATCGTCAGTTTTTAAAGAACAGCTGAAGACGGCAGAACAAGATTCGTGTGCGCAGACGGGTTTTTAGTGAAAATTTGTGTATTTTTTACACAAAAATATTTTGTGCTTACTAAAATTTGTTGAAAAAAGTTTTAATTGATGATAATAACAAAAAATTTGATTAATGTATGTAAACATTGAATTGAAGTAATTTGTGAACATTCAGTTCGAAAAAGAAAAAAACAGCTGCTGTCTTGTCTGGGTTTGTTTTGAATTGCATTGACGACGTTGGCGTCTTCGTCTTATGGGCTGCTAATAACAAAAAGAAAATAAGTAATATACGACAAAGTGTAAAAATGAAAAAAAAAAAAACAATAAAATGAATTTGTAAAGAAAAATTAAATGAACTTTATGGGGCGTTCCTCAAAATAAAAAAAAAAATATATATGACCCCTCTTGTATTAAAAGAGTGGGTATTCAAATGAAAGGAAATTTCCTTGGATTTCAAATATGATATTTTTTTATTTAAAAGGGTTTATTTTTTGGGTAATTTTTGTAAAATTTACAGTTAAAATAATGAATTTTACATGGAAAATATGACTAGTTGCTATTTTTGGCATTACCCAGGAGCTACCGCGTGGAGGTAAACGGGTGTAGAGGGTTCTACGTGGCATGGATCCTAAAAATAATATAATTTTTTAAATCCTGAAGAAATTTCCTTTCATTAGAGTAGCCACAATTATAAGTTACTGCGCGTACCGGTTTTTTTTTTTATTAACGCCCCATGTAGTGCAATTTAGCCAAATTAAATTATTTGGCAAAGTTTACTTTTCGGTCACCCAAAAAAAAAAAAAAAATTAAAAATATGACACCCCTCTTTAAATAATGGCTTAAATGTGCTTTGTCGGTGTTCCTTACTTGGTGCCAAGTATTTTTTTTTACAAATCTCCCTTAAATTGTTAAAAAAAAAACCCCTAAATTTGCCCTACTACCAAAAATCCCCCAAAAAATAATTTTTCCTAAAATCTGCCAATTTTAGAAGTTTTTTTTAAAAACAAAATTTTGCAGCCATTAATTGTTTACATTATTTCACAAGGTGATGCCACATTTTTTGAACGTAATTTTAAACCATGAATTTTTATGGAAAGTCTGATTTGAAATTACGTTTCGTAATCAGATAGCCTCCGAAATCCGATTTCAACCAGATTTCAGGTATAATGTAAATTCGCTATTAGAGTATAACTGGTTTTTACTCAAAATCTAAACTTTTGTTTTAACAGCGCAGTAAATTGAGTTTTAAATTTTACCATCACGCTAAAAAAAATTAAAATGTAAGCAAAAAACAGTAAAAAAATTGACAAAACCTTTTGTCGAAGTGAAAAATTATTTTTATAAAGGCAAAAAATACCCAAATAATAATTTGTTTACCATCCGATCACCTAGAAATCTAAGTCTCCTATCACAAAGCCTGGGACATTCGCAGAGAACATGCTCCGAGGTCTCAGACACCATCTCACAAAACCTACACATATCCGTGTCCGATTGACCCTTCCTGTGCAGATGATATCTGATACTACAGTGTCCAGTTAAGTACGACGCTCAGGTCCCAATTTAATAAATAAAGAAAATAATATTAAAGAACTTCCAAATTTTGTAAAATAAAGACTTAAAAATTGTGCTACTTAAATATTGAAAAAAATTGTAGAATTAATTAACAGTTTAACTGGTAAATGCTATCGTTATAAAATATCATGATTTTCAAAGTTTAAACCATAGAAAAGTGTTTTATATTACAACGATAGCACTTGAAATGTTTTATACAACATTTTTGATTTTGACGATTTTATATCGTCGCAAAAAAGGAAGTGTTAGTGTATTGAGTTTTTCGAACTTGTACTTGCATGTGACAACGGGGGGTTAGAGAATTGTAAAACGGAATATAACCGTTATTCCCAATTTTTCGAGTTGTAAGTATGTACAGTTAAATGTACTGCTATATGGAACAGTTTCAAGCAGACTTTGTCAGGTTCATTAACCTTGCGTTTTACAAATCACATCCTTACAGAAACAACAACACATACACAACCATCATTTATTCGTCTTTTTATTTTGATCGAATAAACGATCAAAAATTTTTTCTTTACAATTTTATTATTTTAAAAATTTTTTTTTATTACATTTTTTATATTGTTAGTTAATAAAATTCTATACTAAGTTTAGTCTTAAAACATTTTGTGAGACAAAATATAAAGAATCACTATTGACGATTTTTAGCGACTTATCAATTTTTAGATATATTTATATTTTTCGGTTATTTTTAAACAGGTTTTAAAAAGTTTGAAATATTTTTGCTATTGATTGCAAAATTGTTAAATTTTTTTATAGTTTATCTATTTTCTAGCAAATTTTAGTTAGTTATAGCGGTTTCCTAAAATTTGTTAATTTACCAAAAGGTTTCAATTGAAAATGTATTTTTTTAAATTATTTGTTTTGTTCGATTAATCGACAAAATTTATTCAAATTATTCGTTATTCGAAAATCATGTTTTTTAAATTGTTCGTTCGAAATTTATTTTTGTTCGTTCGGTTAATCGAATAATTTTGATTCGAGTAGCAACCATAGTTGGGCTGCAATAGGTTAATAGTTTTTGTCAAATTACAGGTATTTTAATAAGCTTCCTCATAATATAAATTTTGTTCCGTTCCGATAACGCATTAAATGAAATGTTCAAACTTTAGGGCCTATAACTCGGAAAATATGGTCCGCCGACCGAAAATCTGAACTCACCTATTTTATCCTATTTTTTTAAGCTGTCCTTTAACTAGATTTGTTGCCAAACTTATGAAATAATTAGAAATAATAGACTAAAATGAAATTTTGAGTAAAATGTAATCTTTTTAGCAGAGACCCTAAAAGTTATGAATTTAATTTAAAAAAATCCCAATGTCGATTTATTTTTGTTTTTAAACAAAATAATATTAATAAATTATTATGTTTTAGAGTAAAGTAAAAGTTATTTTGATTTTCTTTAAATTCATGTATGAAAAATATACAGGTTAATGCTTTAAATTGTAAATTTGTGGTGATATTCTTTACTTATGACCTGTGTTAATATTTCATTCATTAATAAAGGTTTTTAATGTAGTTTTAAAGGGGATTTATATAATAACAGTTATTTTATAGTAACACTTAAGAAATTACTGTTATTTTTGTATTTAAATTTAAAAACAATTCGAATTGTTAAAGTTGATTTTTTTTAGATAAAAGTAAAAAAATAAATTTTAATAAGGAATCTTTAAGAATACATTTTTAGGATTCTATGTGTGTATATAACATCGTAATAAGACCACATTAAATAAGTGATTTTTTTTAAACTAAACTTAACCTTTAACTTTAATTATTAAGGGTGTCTGGTTGTTGGTGAAATATACCGAGTTTTCCAGATTCACAATTGTTTTTTTTTTTGCCGATTTCTCACTCGGTTATTTTGACGATTTTCCTACAATAGCGTTGGCAGCCCTGAACACTATATACAACAATGTTGATAAACTCCCTTTTAACAACTTGGTTGTAACAAATTGTACTATTTTAAAGGTTACCTTTTAAATACACCTATGTGTGACTATTGTGACTGATGAAATCGGCAGTTTTTAATAAACGGCTGAAGACGGCAGAACAGAATTTGTGTGAACGGAAAGAATTTAATGAAAAATTGTGTATTTTTCGCACAAAAATATTGTTTGCTTACTAAAATTTTAAAAAAAGTGTTAATTAATAAAAATAACAAAATCTTTGTTAAAAATCTATAACAAAAATTACATATAATTAAAGTAATTTTAGATCATTCCATTTGCAAAAAAAAAAACAGCTGCTGTCTTGTCTGCGTTGGTTTTGCTTTTTATATGCAGGCTGACGTTGGCGTTAACGTCTTATTGTCTGCTTGCTATTAACGAAGTGAAAATAAGTAAAAGTGAGCAAAGCAGAAAAAAACAAATAAGTGAATTTGTAAAGAAAAAATTATTTTTTTTTATATGCAAACTTTACAAAAACAATTAAAGGATTTGAAAAAACGCTTTAGAAAATCATTGTGTATAGGTGGTAAGTCTGATAAAATTGAAACTTACATACAAATTGTACCTACATATAATTATTTTCAATATATTCCTAAGGGTCGTGCCCCATCCTGTGTTTCTTCTTCATTTTCTTGTTACATGTTTTCTTTTGTTCACTTGCTACGTATTCTATATATCGTCGTATGAATATTGGTGAGACCTATAGACCATTTCTGGCAAAATTGAGTTAGGAATTGATTATATATGATTAATGTGTCCTCTTTCCAAATCTTTAATCCGTTTTTATATGCCTCGTATCAATTAGGAGATATTCAGCCCCATATGTGCTGCGTATCCCTATTTTTACAAATTTCTTAACATTGGTATGGTGTATTGACCACTTTTTGGCCAATGAGTCAAACTTTCTATAGAAAAATAAAAACATTATTCGTCAATCTTGGTTTGACACATTTGAAATAAGCAACGCATATAAAACAAAAAACAATAAAAAAGTTTAAGCATTGGTTTGCACTATGACAACCTAGTTTTATAATGGTTAAAATAAAAAAAAAACTTTTGACCTACTTGTAAGAAAAACAATAAAATTGTGATAAAAACGGCTTATAGGACATATAATAAAAAAATCTTTTTTAAAAAATTGTTAATAACTCTGGAGACTCAGTGCAAAAAGGCGTAAAAATTAACAATATTGTTTATAATAAATGCATCTATAGATATAGCAAACAAAAAAGAAAACCTATCTTGTATAAATTTAATAATTTTGTTGTAAACTTTCTTTATCGTTTTTCTCGCAAAAATGTTTTTGGTCGGTGCGGCTCTCCAATAATCAATCGACGATATGCTAAATGTAAGCTATGTGTATTGAAAAAATAGAAAACATGGACATTTTTTAAATATTTTGGTGCGCATACTCTAAATTGGAATACCAGAAAAATTTGTTAGAAAAGAAATTGAATTTATTTTAATATTCAATTAAATTATTTTTGATATTTATTTATTTAATTCATTCATTCATTATTTTTGTTTTGCCCTCATCATTTCAACTCGTCTCATCTTAACCACAACAAATATATTCCTATTAGTCATTCGTCAATTCATTCATTCAGTTTTATTATTATTTCTTTAATTTTGTGTCGTTTCCTATTTTGCTGTTGGTTTTTTGTTTGTTTCTTTATCGTGTTTTATTTTCTCTGTTAAATTATCGAGTCTGTTGTCTTTTAAACTGTGTCTGTGTTTTTATTTTGTATGTAAATTGTAAGAATTTGTGCGCCTGGCTATCTTCACCTTACTTTTTTTTAAATAATTAATAAAAATAAAAAAAAAAAAAACTAAAAAGAATCTTTAAAAAAACATACATAGTTATTATTTTGATATTCCATTTGGAAAATAACTTTGTCTTTTTCCTATTGAAAACCCCTCTGATTCTGAAAACTTAATTATGTACCTAGTATGTATAATTTTTCTAAATCAGCCTGTAAGCTGGTTCAGTCGTATCTCCGTGATAGAACGCAGTTTGTGTCAGTTGATGGTAGGGAGTCATTGACCTTGTAGGTTACTAGTGGTGTACCTCAGGGGTCAGTTTGGGGTCAGGGTCCATTTTGTTTATGATGTACCTGAATTATTTTGTTAATATTTTTGATAACTCAATTGAGACATTTTTATATGCTGATGATGTTCAGATTTTTTTTTTTTTTTTTTTTTTGTTAAAAGAGAAGCAACACTCAGGAAATTCTTCCCATTAATTACTGTGTTGCTTTCTTTGGAAAGGGGATAGTGAAGAGATGAAAGGTGTTGCAAGATGAAGGACTTCAAACATGACAATACTGTAATTGCGCGAGATGATAAGTCGTCGAACAGTTGTTGCTCGCCACCTGATGGAGAGTTGGCGAACTTATTGAAGCTTTTTGGTTCAAAGCCCTGATTCATTATTTGACTTCGGTCGGGTTAAGTGATATGGAAACACCGAAGGTGGACGCTGCTATACGTATGAGCGAAAGAAAACTCGTACATATTATTTTTCTAAATTGATGTTGTCGTCGCCGGGAATCGAAGAAGAAGAATAAACGTTTTTCTCTAAAAATTATAAACACTATTAATTTTTAAATCAGACTAGACTAGTTTCTACCTATTTATGGACAGGCGTCATCAGTGATTTTCCATTTAAATTGTATTATTATTTGTGTATTTATAATTGTCAGATTGCCTCTATATGATAAATTCTTCAACAACCTGCGGCTGTATGAATCAAACCTGCGCTCTTCTTACATTACAAACGTAACAATACCAAGTCATGACCGTTTAGCGATCACACCCAAGTTTTCTTTCCTATTAGCTTTTCTGTTATTGTATATTATACTCAGAAGTGACAACACTAACAACACAAATATTCTATTTTTAGATTTTTGTTTATTTTTCTAATCTCCTCCGTCTCTATTTCACAATGTTATTAACTATTATATATCCTAAAGTACATAACTCAGAATATGGAACTTTATTTCGCAATAATTTTTGTTATCATTATTACATTTACTTGAAGTTAACTTTATGTTATGGTTTCTTTAGATTTATTTAAATAAAGTTGTATCATTATTATTACCAAATTTAGTGTGTTTTGGTCTCCTGGAAGAAATTGTCGCGTCCGTCTTGTCGCGAACGTATTTATTTAAAAGAAAATTCTCATATTTCATAAATCTACACATAAAATTTGTTCTTTCACTTTAATTTTCACAATCTCAAAAAAATTTTTTTTTCACAAATTTCTCTGACATGTATATTTCAATAAGTGCATAAAAATAACTTATATATTTGTCGCGTTCGTTTCTCGCTGATATTTGCTTATATCTTTTTACTACATTATTGATTCTGCCCAATGTTTATGCTCAAATTTAGTACTCTTCCTTGCTTCAATACACTGAGGATATATACCGCATCTTTATATTCCTTTATTGTTTTTGGCTCAACTAAAAGTGCGCGAATGTCTAATGCTGTAACATAAAGTATGAAGTTAGTAGATTCTAACTCATAAGCCATCACGAAATTTTTAGCCTCGCTAAGGATGCAAGATCAAATTTTTTTGAAAGGGAAGGTTAAAACATCGATTGTTTATGAAATAAACTCTTTACAGCTCTGTTAAAGGATTTGGTGCAAATGTCTAATTTTTAGTAAAAAGAATTTAAATTTATATATTATTACTTCATAAACATTTTAAACATTATTTCAAATACATACACAAATTTTTGCCTTAAAACTGTATTCGTAAATGAATACTAACTATTACACAATGTTTAACATAGGTATTTTAAACGAATATTCGTTTATGAACACAGTTTTAAGGTTTAAAATGTGTTTAAACTAAAATGTATTTGAAATCTGAATTAAAATTTGTTATGAATACGAGCGTTAGTATTTACACCTTTAAGATAAAATGACACCTTTTTTTAAAATTTTTTTTTTCAAAAATTATACTACTACATTGGAGCACGGTTATAACGAACTCGTAGGGACCTGACAATTTAGATAATTATATGCGTGGTTAACAATTTCTAAACATTAATAAAATGATATGATTTTTTTTGATAATACTTTTGAAAATAACATATCATTTAATAACTTTACAAAAATTTAGCTCGGATAAACATTAAAGTTTTTAATAAAAGATGATAATTTTTTCTAAATATATTGTTATTAGTTTCGTTTTTACATCAATTGGCATCTTGTTGTAAATGCTTAGTCCTTTATAAAATATCGATCGTTGCATCGCGTTTGTGTCTGCTCGTTGAATCCTGAAATCTAAAGCATTCCTCAGGTTGTATGGTTGAACCTCTCCAACATATCTTATTTGTTCGATCAAATATTCCAATTTTTATTTTTTGAATAAAATTTATTGTATTTAGTTCTAGTCTTTTGTGTATTTTAAACCATTTTAAATCACTCAGCATAAATCTTACTGAAGCAAATCTGGTTAGTTTTAGGTTAGGTTACGTTAGAAAGGGTTATGTGCCCAAGGGCACAACCCCACTCGGAGACCAATACGGTCCATTGTGAATCCCTTCAGAGAAAAACGGTAAGAAAGAATAGAAATAGACAGAAAGATAGATTGAAAGATAGATATAAAGAAAGATAGAAAGATAGAAAGAATATATACTCCCCAGAAACCAGCTCCTATCGTCCCCTTGCTAGAAACAGCCTTCCTATCTCCCTGACAAATCTCAGCAAATCTACTGCATCCAGCGACACACCCAAGTTCGTCGTGAAATCTATTACTTAGCCATTTCTGTCTGAGACCCTGCAACCTAGGACAATGGCACATTATATGCTCAACTGTCTCCAGTTCCTCAACGTCCTCGCACAACCTGCAAAAATCCGGTATGTCTCTGTCCCATCTGCTTGTGAAAGCCCTGACAGAACAATGACCGGTCAGGAACCCCGTAAGGGTCCTGAGACCTTCCCTGTCCAGTCCCAAAAGAACCTTGGTTGCCCCTGCGTCCAATGCGGGCCATAACGACCTAGACACCCTACAATCCATTCTGTCCCTCCATGATTGGTAAACGGTTTCGCGGAATCCCTTCCTTATAACCTCAAAGTAGTAACATAGTGGGGGATTTACCCCCCGTCCCTTACTGTCAAGTCTAGATTCGAACCCTCCCTCGCAAGTTCGTCCGGCAACTCATTGCCATCCACCTTGCAGTGTCTGGGTACCCAACACAGCCTAACTGTGAATGCCTCCATGAGCACCCTCAGAGTACACCTACATCGTGCGACCAGGCGCGAGCGCACCGTGTAGTTTGTCAGTGCTTTGAGCGCTGCCTGACTGTCGACATAGATTGTCACCCTAGATCCCTGGTTAGTTTTAATATTGCACGCATTGCCTTATTTTGTAAATTCTTTAGTCTGTTTATTTGTGTATCTGTACAGCATGTGTATAAAACCGTTGATCCATACTCGAAATGTGGTTTAATAATTGTATTATATATGTTTATTGCAGTTATTTTAGATAAACTGTTTCTAATTCGTTTGTAAAACCCGATTTTTTTCCCGATTTTTTTACATATGTATTCAATGTGTTCTTTAAATTTTAAGTCATTGTCAATTATAAAACCCAGATATTTTCTATTGTTATATTATTTATTTTTAATGTTATATTTGCATTCATATTTATCTCCATTAGTTTAGTTTTACTTTCATTTAATTTTAACTTGTTCAGTTTTAGCCATTTATTAATATTGTTCATATCACTTGAAAGATTTTCGTGGCATATATTTTCTGTTTCTCCTTCCGTAAAAATTAATGTATCATCTGCATATTAAATAATTTCACACTTCTCCAATACTTTTTCCATGTCATTTATGTATATAATAAATAAGAGTGCTCCTAATATTGAGCCTTGAGGTACTCCATAATCATTTTCTATTGCACTTGATTCCACGTTATTTACTCTAGTAATTTGCATTCTATTGGTTAAATATGACTGAAACCATTTCAATTCTTTGTCTTTTATTCCATAATTTTTTAAATTTTTCTTTGTTTGAAACAATTCTTCCATTAAATTACGTTTTATACAAATTTCAATTCTTTTCGGTGAAGTTTCAAGTAAAAAGCTGTAAAATCTCGATTTTTTTAATGTGTTAGTTATTAGCGTAAAAATTTATATCAAAATTCATAAAAGCGTCCAAAAAATTAGTTCGCTATATAAAAAGTTCGCTGTAAACGATGTTCGTTACAACCTTATGATTTTGTATGAAATATGTTAGTAAATGCGTTGGGACCAGAAAAATCGTTCGTTATAAACGGTGTTCATTATAACCGTGCTCCACTGTAGTTTTATGACCGATTATCGTAGGGTGTATTTACTAAAATATACACTCAAAATGGAGAATGTCGTATTTTTTACAAAATAAAAATCAAATGATCTAAACCGGAGATAAAATGGATATATCATCACACAACATCAAAGAACAAATGTTAAATCACTACTATTTTAATGACCGCTGCTGTATATAATTTGATATGGCTTATATATGTACATTTTTTCAATTGGAAAATTCAGAGTTTGGTCCATTGCAAAAATTTCATCTTTCCATATTAATTTTATTTACATCATTAACTTTATTTAATATATCTTTTCGCTGCCACATTTAACTCTTAACATTTTATAATTTATTTTTCATTATGTTCATAAATCATGTTTCATTATATTTTTCAAATCTCCACCGTTAATCAAAATTAAGTTACAAGTAAATAACATGTTTTATATTTACATTTTTCTCAACCATTATTTACCATTACAGTTTTATTTGTCGACTGCTACTAACAAGCAACTCATATAAGTAATAAATACCACCACATCCTGCTTTAATAACTTCAAATGGGGCCGTCATAATTAAACGCCCACTTTTTTCAATTTTATGAATGCGAACATATCCAACATCTTTTCTTTGTACAACAACTTGCCATCATCATTGTCCGATTATTACAGAAAGGAAAAAAAAGTTTAAAAAAAAATCCAAGCAATATTACAACTATAGTGCCATTAAAGATTCATACACTCTCTCACATACTTAAATACATACAGAGGAGAATTGTCATAATTATAAAGAAAATCCTCCTTAACATTTAACATCATTGTCATCAATTTAAAGCTGCAAACGAACAGATTTCACTGATTAAAACTGCGGGGTGATTTGAATCAGGAAGAGTGTGTTTTTTTTTTGCAAATGAAAGATCATTGCAACAAAAGAAAGGTGACATAAATCAAAATCCTAACAAGAATTATATAAAAACTGAAGGCGAATATAAAAACCAAAACCGTGCCAAAATATTGCTTTTTAATACTCACTGCCATAATCTTCTGCTTACAACAAAAAATACCAAAATACCAAAATATAGACTTAAACTTTCTGTTTTGTATTTCGGGCAACATTTTTTTTATATTAACTTGAAACGCTTAATCACCAGCTTTAAAAAATTCACAGTAAAATAACCAACATCATTTCAATTTAAAGTTCCACCACTTATACTACATCCATCCTCATCCTTTTTTCTCTCCTACGTAGTTTTGCGACAACTGTGTGTCATAAATTGTTAACCGTTGAATTTATATATTTTTATATCTCTCCCGCCTTTCATATACTTTCTTCGTGTTGGTTTGTTGTTATAAAAATCTTTCAAAATTCTACCCAATATCTTACCATTACCCCCCAAAATGGCAGATTTAATACGCCTGGGCAACGTGGATGTTGTCATACAAAAAGATAAGCTTGGTTCACCAATTGGCGGTTCTGATGATGGTAATTTAGCTGCTTTTGGTGGTGGTAATAATTTTGTTAGTGGTATGACAGCAGCTGGCGGTGGTGGCGGTGCTGTTAACTTCGATATGGGTGATTTACAACAGGAATTGGATCAAGATGAATTTGATGGAATTAATATGATAAATGGTAAGTGCTTTTTATATTTTCTTAAATATTACTTTTTAATTTTTATGTTTTTGAAAGGAAATATTGCAAAATCAAATTTTAAATATATTTTAAATTGGCTTTTTATATTGGAAGAGCCATCCAACGCTTTACAATTTTTTTGATTCGTGTTCTTAATTTAAACCTTTTTAGTGATTTTGCAATGAAACTTTTTTAAATTCTGGAGAGCTTTAACCATATTTCGCAGACTCATATAATGCGAGAAGATACTTTTCTGCAACTAGTTTCTGCACGTTATTTTCACACAAAGTCTCAAATTGTATATAAAATTGAAAATGATGATTATAAATATTATGTTAAGATGTAAATCAAATTAATTTATTAAGAAATACTTAAATGGCAGCACTTCAAAAAAAGTTTTCATTTAATAGTAATCAACCGTTATAAGAGCCATTACAACTTCTATTGGTTTCTTACAAGAAACGCAATTACAGCTTCCATTGATTATAAATAAGAGCCAGGGTTATAACTTCAATAACGGCAGCATTTACAATCTGTTATGAGTTAACTCGTTAATGACACTTCATAGATCCGCTGGACATTTTTCAACCAAACTTTGATATCTACTCACATTTACAAAATCTTCTTTTTGCCTTTCAAATGGGGCGACGTATTAGGGCAGGCTTAAAAAAAATTCAAAAATTACCCGATTTTAATTTTTGGACTCTTAATTAATTTAATTTTTACATTTGACTTGGGTAAGATTTTTAAAAGAAATTAGGATTTAATATTCCCAACATTTCTAAAGAAAAAATATTTGTTTTTCAACTCCTATGAAAGAATCCATGAGACATATATATCCCATTGGTCGTCAACGGTCAAAATTAGTGAACAAATACCTCACCCAAGTACTAGCGAAAGACGTGTCGAGTTTATTTCGATTGTCTGGTTTACTTTATATAACACATGGTTTTTAATTATTTTGCTATGCATATCACGAATATGTCAAAGTTTTTAGAATAGCTTGAGTCGTATAACGAGTTTTGACTGTAGTCCTTTTTTACAATCTTTCCAAATTGTTAAGGGATAGACAGATTTGGAGATCAGATTCGGAAATTGCTTAAATTTCTATACGAACAAAAAATTGAAAAAACTGAACAAAAACCTCCTCTTTATTTACCATTGACGACCAATGGGATGTATATGTTCCAAAATTTATCAGTGTCCTGTAGGAGATGGAATTAATCAATTTCAAATATCTCAATGTTTCTTGAAACTTGAAGGATTGGACAATGTCTTACCAAAATTTCGATACCCTAAAGCTTTCGAGAAATATGTACCAGAATTGATGAAAACATATTTATATTTTTTAACTTTGGGGTCACCCTGTTTGGCTCTTAGACCATATTGTTCCAAGTGGTTGATATGATCTGAAAATTGCATTTATCTTTTGTCGATAAACAACGCACTCGGAAGAATCGGTTAAAAATTGTAGCTAATACAATAAAAAATAAAAAGAGGGGCAAACATTAACCATTGGTCGTCAAAGGTTAAAATCTTTTGTGAACCTTTGTTATACCTTCTGTCTGATTTTAATCATAGTGATTTTCTAGTATTTCCTGCATTTAGTATTCAAATAAATGCTTCAAAAGGATTCATTTGCAAAAAAGATTTAAATTATAACGTTTAATGTTCTTGGTCATGATTAGAAATATATATTTTTTTTAAATTTCTACTGCCTTAAAGTTACTCATATTTTAAATATGTTTTATCTTTCCCTCGGAGGTTTAGTAGCAAAGATTTCTTTTAAATCTTTTTCGCTACAATTTTTTGTTTACACATTGTTCTATTTTATAATAATATATACAACAAAAAAATATATATGACAATGTATGCAAAATAATGCCTCAAAAAAGTACTAGTAAGGTAAATTGTGTGAGTCACTTGGACTTATAACTTTGTGGCACAGTAGCTGTACAAACAAACAAAACATAATACAAGAAAGTAAAAGAAACAAATTTATATACACTACTTTGAAAAACATCCACAACACTTAACACAAAACGACAGACAGGCACACAGGCAGACAGACAGACAATCATTTAAAATGACTAGAAAGGAAACAAAATATAGGAATAAAAAAAAGCTCACAAAAAAAGTATAAGCACATACATACCCGACTCTGTAGCATATACATTAGGAATATGATAAATTAAAAATACGTACTATTTATGGTTTTGTGAGAATTTGAAATACCCTACACAACTGCTGTTTTATAAAATAATCTTCAAATATTTCATATAAACATCAAATCATGTATGGCTAGTAGTATAGTTCAAATGTGGATCTTAAAATCTCTTGAAAGAACAAAAAAACCATGGATGTCTAAAGAAGTTTAATATCGAATCATAAAACATCCCGACCTGGTTTATTAAAGATGCCATAACAACGTACGAAAAAATTATGTTAATACTATTTCTAAATAAAGTTCAATTGTTACTCTTCAACTTCGTATTGTAAATCTTAAGGAATTAACAAATAACGTTTAATCGTGGCTTTTATAAATGGGTAAATAGCGTCTGCACGTGGTTCTTAAAATATTTCTAAAGACTTCAAATCGTTATTAATAACACGTTTTACATTACTAAGTTGCCTAAAAGTTTTAATTGTCAAAGAAAAACAATCAGTGGTGACACTTAACCCTCTAACGGATAAGGCTGCCTCAGGGCTCTTTATAAAATTTCCCACAAATAAGTCAAATGATTACAAATTAATATATTCCGATAGAAAACTAAATTTGCTAAATATTTTGGCTCATATCGCCTAAATTAGGCAACAATAAATAATTTCGTTGCAAAACAACCGTTTGCCAGTTAGAGGGTTAAGTACAATTAACAAAAATTCGAGATATTGATTGTAAAATCCAAATAAAGAAATTAAATTAGGAATGATCTTTAGAATTTCTAAAAAATTTCCAAGTTTTCAAAGGAAGTCAGTTATCTTTCTGAAAGATTCAAAAGTGGTCATGTATGTCTTCTTTTGTATATCTTAGAATTGATAAACAATTTCCACAAAATAGCTTGGCACAAAAAATACAAAAAATGCCAATAATTTTTTTTTTTTTTTAAAGAGAAGCAACACTCAGGAATTTTTCCTATTAATTAATGTGTCGCTTTCTTTGGAAGGGGATAGTGTAGAGATGAAAGGTGGTGAAAGATGAAGGGCTTCAAACATGGCAACACTGTAACTGCGCGAGATGATATGTCTTAGAACAGTTGTTGCTCGCCACCTGATGTAGAGTTGGCGAATTATATTGAAGCTTTTTGTTTCATATCTCAGACATTTTTGACTCGTAATTGGCAAAATTATGACACAGATATAAATCTATCTAGTACATACAATAACCAATATTATATTTACAACCAAAATTCTAGAAATTTTAATTACTTTGTAAACTTTTTTACTGTCCCTAGTTTAATTCACACTCGAATAAGAGATTTTATGTTATTTTTGATGTTTTTTTTTTAAATTACAACAATATGGTTTGAACTATATCGTAAAATGAAAAGTTGTAAAATAATTTAACAAAGATATTACAGTGGTGAATTCACAGATTTCAATGAAACTTGGATATGTTGTTGAGGGTAAACAAATATTAGGTGCTCAATCGCAAGTTTAGGGGTTAAAAATTACAACAATTTAAGAAATTGAGATTTTTTGTATTAAAGTACTCGAGAAAACAAAAATTTTGATACCTTTATTGACTATTGACTGTGGAAGAATGGTTTCTACTTAATCGAAATGTTTAAAATATGTGTTATAAAAGCTCTTCGGGAAAAGTCGTGTTAAAGCCAAACGATTATGAAAATTGAAAAAAGGCCAGACACCAACCTTGATAAAATTTAATAAGCATTGTTATATGTTGATTTAAACTAAAACCAACAATAACTGCACATACAAATGTGGTATTCGAATTGTTTTTTGAAAAACAATTATTGTTCGGATATTCTACACGGACATTGTTTATAAACCAGTGGATGAGTATTTAAAATACCTTTCAGTTGGTATCCAATTTGCCTATAGTTTAATAAATAATATAAGAAATATATCTGTGTTAATTTAGCAAAATCGCGGAAATCGATTTTATTGTTAATTACACGGTGCTACAGTGAAAAAAAAACTTGGAAAACGACCTAGCGTGGGTTATAGGTCTTGTTGAGTACATTACAAATAGTGTCCAAAATTTCACTAACACCCCAAATGCAGAAGTTATTCTAAAAAAACCGTTTTCAGTGATGTTCGTCAACTTATCGACCTGTAACTCAGTCAGTTTTTGTCCGATTTAAATTTAACGGGTTTGGAAAGAAAACTAATTACGCTTTAAAATGGCGTGCATTTTTTGATACATTTGTAAGTTATAAGTATAGTTTTTGTTAAGAATATCTACAAAAAAAAACGAAAATTATAAACTTTATTGATTTTAGTAGCTTTTCATTGCTTATTTTAATACGAAAGCTTATAAAAATTTATACCAACGTATAAAGAGAATTTAGTTCTTAACAAAACAGGGTTTTCATTTTTCAAATCGGATGAAAGTTGTAAAAGTTATTCAACTTTTCATTAAGAGGGCTAGTAATCATTTTTAACTATACATGTTAACTTAGGTTAAGCTATTTGTACAGTTTTTAATTTACGTTTGTAAGTCAAGTGGTTTACCAAAAGAAAAGTCTGCAAATATAAACCGATTTTAACAAAAAATATCTCGTTTTTTTCTATATAAATTTGTCTTTAAAATACAGTGCAAAAAAAGATAGGTTTTCATAGAAAAAAATTAAAATAACTTGTTGAATTTGAAAAATTAGGAAAAAAATAAAAAAATTAGAAACTTTTGATAAACACTTACCTAATTTCTTGGAATATATATTTTATGAATACATTTCATTAAAGCTTAATTCTTTGCCTTTCCAAAACTGTTTAAAATTTTAAAATCGGTCAAAAAATGTGTGAGTTAGAGTTACTAAAGTGCTACGACCTACCTTAAAACACTTTTTTGAAAATAACTCTTAAATTTTGAGGGTGTTTAAAAATTTTTGAAAACGGTTTTTGTATGTCCTCACCTAGGCCTACAACCCCCACTAGGTCGGTTTTCAAGTTCTGACAAAAAGTGTTTTTTTTTTGTAGCAGTGTGTTATTGATATCATCAATAGGACGCATGTATGCGTCCAATCCATATTTCGAAATTCCGTATACCTAAAAATGTATAAACAAAATTGTAATAGCTTATGTGTTTTAAAGCAGAAATCATTTAAAAAAAATTGCTTATGTGAAAGTAAGCCAGAATATAAAATTTTTTTTACGATTGATAGCGCTTAAGTGAACATAAACTATTTTGATGACTTTTTTTTAAAAACTTAAAAAAAAAAAGTTTTAAAAATCAGCTTGTGCTCACGTAAGTAAAAACATGGCGTACTATTTTTTCATTATTACAGCTTTCTTAAGCTACTTAAGCTATAATAAATTCTAGAACTAAATTTTAATTAATCACTTAAGAAATATTGATGTTTTGCACCATCAATATTTCTTAATTTATCTTTGTGTTAGATTTCTCGCTTGGCCATCATATTTTTATTAATATTAATTATTATACGTAACATAATTTTATTTTTACACAAATTAAACAGAAAAAAATTTAGTAAAATCCATAATATCTCAAAACTACATTTTTCATTATGAAAGGCACGGTAGAGAAGAATGAGTGTATTTTCTAAAAATCATAACTACATTGCAAATTTTCAATTTTTTCTGAATCAGACTGCGCTGTTTCTGGTATTGAACCTTCGTCAGTGACCCTGTTTTTTTTGAATTTTCAACTTAAGTGAATTTTCTAAAATGACACAAATATCAAAAAAACAGTTTTGACCAACTTTTTAACCCATAATATGTTTTTCTCCTTTACAACATATACACCACTGTGTAGTTTCCTTGTAGGAAAAATATTGGTAGTTTTCCCCCAAGACTTCTGTGTTAATTTTTAATGGTAAATAATATTGGCTTTCACAACGAAATTCGGTTAATACAACTGCATTTAAATTGCAACACTCAAAATATTCACGAATCATGTTCAAATATGGTTGTACACTCAAAGGAAAAGCTTCATCATATTTATGACATGTTTCGTAGATTTTCGTCCAATAGTATTTATGAAACATTTCATGAAAACAAAATCAAGTTCATCATATTTAAAAAATGTTTCACTATATATATGAAGGATAATTTGTATAAGTAAGGATTTCATTATTTTTTGGTAGAAAAATGTTCATAGAGACCAGGATATAGTCATTATAATTCTTGTTGTTTATGAAATGTTTCATTAATATTGATAAAATTGTTACATTGGACGAAAATTGGTGAAACTTATTCCTGGTTTTCTCTGGGTGTACTAACCAAATTTTTTGGTTGTAGCCACCAAAAAACATTTTTCAATGCTGTGTGTAAAAGTCTGCAAAAGACGTCGATTTTAGAAATCTCAATAAAGGAAGGATTTTAAAAATTTTGAAGTAATTTTTTGCCCCAGACAAAAACTAACTAAAACTTTAAAGGATTTTAAATTTTGTTATCGCAATTAGATTTAAAAAGCTATCTTAAGAAGTGACTTAAAATTTATATAAATGTGGATTTGAAAACTTCTCAAGAAGTGATAATAAAATAGTGCATTTAAACAGACTTGTAAAGAACGTTTTTTTGTTAATAAAAAAATTACCTAATCGGGGATTTTAAACGAACTCTCAATAAAGTTTAATACTGGAATGTAAAAATCTTTAAAAAAAACGTCTAATTAGAAGTGAAAAATAAAATTTTACATTTTAAAAGATCTTGAAAAACTTTCGAGCGTTTGTCGAAGAGAACTCAAAAGATGTCTTGTCTCTTATTGTATCAATAAAACGTCTAAATGAAACGCCGTTACAAATCGTCTATCTAACTTGATATCCCATCCTTGTGTGTAGTGTAAAAAAAACGAAGCACAGGAGTAGTTATGACGCGATTTTTCCTTTTGTCATTTAAAAACGAGTAAAAAATATTTAAATTAACATTAAGTAAAAAAATCTTTACACTTTTTTAGATAAAAATCTGTTGAAAGCTTTAGTTCTACATACCGGTTTTTGTTTAACGCTCTTAATTTTTTTTTCGAAACGTCAATATCTAAACTTTAAAAAACTCATAATGCGTATAATGAGTAGTTGTGTTAGTCATTTCTTTTACGGCGGACAAACTAATTGTATTAACATACAAATTCTATAAGATTAGTCATTTGTTAAGATGGGGTATTTTAAAAAAAGATTTTAAAAATATTTTTTTTTTTTTAATTAAAAAAGAAAATTCTGAGGGTATTAGGTGTTAAGTTATGATTACTTTGATTTTAATATATGATTTCTGAGTTTTATCATTTTGTTTGACTGGTGACCACTGAGAACTTTTTTTTAAAATAGAAAAATAACTTTGATCTAAACGTTGAGTAACGCCGGGGTAGGTTTATATAAGCTTGCCACATTACTCTTACTGCCCTTAAGTTTTTATAAATATCCGACACTGTAAATATTATTAACCTAATTTTAAAATATAATTTCTCAGAAACTTCTATTCTAACTCCACAACATTTTAAAATTTAAATTGTTGATTTTATTTATTATTGCTATTATTACATTTAACAATAATATACGTGGTGTGTATTAATAATTATAAAGTTCAATTGAAAAAAACTCGACAAATATAAGAAAAACAAAATGATAAAGACTTTAATACGCATCTCATATTCATAAAGATACGACAAGATGACGACCCTAAAACCAGTCACATTTGAGACAGCCACCATTAAATGATAATAATGAAGAAAAACACCAAGGAGAGTCGGTTTGGGCGTTCCCATGAATATGTTTGAATATGTGGTAGAGGCGCAGAATTTTAAAAAAATCAGCCCAATTTTCAATAACAATTCCATGAGAATTTTTTCCCTATTCCTTGTTCCCCTATTCTTAATAAAATCTTCCCGGGGATTTTTTCACTTTTCCCTTATTCTAAACGAATTTCGAAAATGGGAAACTCTTCCCCCGGAAAAAATGAGGTATTATGAATGGCAATAATAGGTAGAATTGTGATAGCATTTGTATGAATTATTCAAATATTCAATTAATATGATTCAATTCTCTCTCCCTTATTATTCTTTTCCCCGCCTGTTTAGAATAGGAGAATTTTTTTCTCGAGAAAATAAAATCTGCAAAGGAAAAAATCCGGGAGAATATTCATAATTGGGCTGAATATAAATTGTTTTTTTTAGATCAATAAATTTAAACCAAAAAGTTATTAAACATAAACATAAACAAAAATAAAAATTCATAGGTATATTTTTTTTTTAAAATCATATTTGGAAAATAGTTGTACTATTTTAAGCAAAAGAAAAAGAATAAAATATTTGTATTGTACTATATTTTATAGTCAAAGGAAAAAATATTTGATCGATTTTTAAGGTGATATAGAAAAAAAACTTAAACTTTAATATTTAAAATTAAAAAGTTTAATATTGTAGACAGAAAAGCAATTTTTCCGCAATCACACCATGTGAATTGCTTTGTCCATCAGAATACAGCTGTCCGGCAGCGCTAAAAAGCTGTTCGCTAGCTACCTAGTGTAGCTAGCGTGGGGCAAATATTTTATTGCTACAGCTCTTAAGTTTGTAAATGAACTTGAATTCCAATACTCAAATATATTTATATTTCTGGAACTTAAAGGCTCCGTAATAAACATTTAATTTCTTTTTTAATAAAATTTTCATTTGGTTCTGCTACTTCTAAGGCTGTGTCTGTCTGCATCATGTCTATCCCAAACTGATGAACCTTTTATTCTCTTTTTACGATTACTTATCACTCGAAATTAATTGCAAAATATAAAAGGCATTAAATTTGATTATTTGTTTAAAAGTCTTGTACACTTAGAATACTATGTAGGTAAAGACCACTGCAAATGTAGTTAAAAACAAATGAAATTTCACTTAAAGAAAGGACGACTTACATTTCAGTAAATTCAACTAACATTGTCATTTGTTTTTTAATATTCAAAAAATTACTAACAATTGTAGTAAAAATGAACCAAATGTTAGTAAAAAATAAACAAACATTTATTTTTCTTTTTTTTTTTTAAATGACAAAAACATTTGTATAAAATGAATGTAAAATCATAAAACAGTCATTTGATGTGGGTTGTTTTTTTAAATGAACTACAAGGTTAGTAAATATTTTAATTTGTTCTACGAATGACTAACATTTACATTAAAAATAAAGAAACTGTATTACAACCCAAACAACTACATATTTTTAAAGCAGAAGTTCCCTGAGTGTAGGTATATTTCTGGAATTTTTTTTTAAAACTCTTTTTGGCTTTTTGAAATTTTTTCACACACTTAAATATATGATATTTATTCAACCAAAATTTGGTCGAACACCGAACTTGGCCAAACTTTACTTTTTGGCCGAACTTCGAAGCCGAATACTCGGTCGGACACTAGTAATTTGTGAAACCACTTTTTATCGCTCAAAACGCAATATCAAAATAGTATAAATGTTTAGTTTTTCTATCCTCTCTTTCACATACAAATTTTAAACAAATCGAACTGAACCACTTCCAGAACTTCTTTGTAAGATCAAATGTGTATGTGATACATAATAAAATAAATATATTGGAGTCTCTATAATGAAGCAAACACTTTGACAAAATGATAGTCAGTCATTCAGTCAGTTGGTCATCACATCATCACCACTATTTGTACAATAAACACATAAACTCCAGATTTGATTTCAATATTGTTGTTGTTTGTTATTGCCAGATTCTTCTTCTTTTTATAAAAAGAAAATGCATTAATATTTTTTATTCATTTTTTATTATTTATACACATTATTAAATATTTTTTTTATTACATCTTATCGCCATTAAAAAAAACAAATTAAGATTTTTAATGCAACTTAGAAAAAAAATATATAGAAGAAATAACACTATTGTAGTGGGTTTAAGATGCTGAGTCTCATTCTAGTCTTTTTATAAGAAATGCGTTTGGCCTATTGATTTCTTATGATATCCACGATTAGTTCTTAAAAGAAACACTGATATGATTATTCTTCTTTGATTAATCACGTCTTAATAATTAACCCGCTTTGTTTAAATATTATAAGATTATGTATTTAAAGATGAGTCATGGTTTTTTTTTGTAAGAGCTACTATTGGTTGGACCCAAGCTAGGCACCATTGCGATAAGCTTGATAATTTATTGTAAAAGCCGCGATGGCATAGCCGATGGCATAGATATCTTTAAAACCGAATGGCCCCACGTTGGGCGCCATTACTTAGAACTGATCATTTTTTATTTGATCCACTATTGATTTTCAAAAAAAAGTCCCGATAGGACGGATTAGATTGCAAACTTTATTTAAAATCTAATGACCCCACGTTGGTCGCCATTATTTTAAGTCGACTTCCTATTAGATTCACTACTGGTTTCCAAAAAGCTCATGATTGGACAAGTCAGATTTCTTCAAAATATGTGGGGCCAGTACAGTGCGCTCGTTTAACATACTTTTACAGTTGATTGATATAAGATATTTATAATTTTCGGTAAAAATTTGATAATAATTATACAAGCATTAAAAGATTTAATGCTTGTGGGATATGTAATATTAAAAACTATAATTGTTGCCTTGTGTAAAAATAGTTTATATAAAAAAAGAATCTTAAAAACCTTATAAATATTGTGGAGAAGATGAAATAATAATAAAAAAATATATATGAGTTCACAGCTGCAAATTATACAATGACTACAGAATTAAAAAATATAAACAATAAATGGATTATAATAGTCTTGATAAAGCGTACATTTTTTTTAATTTCCATAAACAAAAAAAAAATGCAATTGAAATTCATAACAAGCCCACAAAAAAGTCAAGTAACATAACAAAAACCACTTCTTTTAAGAAGGAAGTTAAAACCAAATTAGGCAAATACACGAAAAAAGCCATTCACAAATTACTAACAACCAATAAATGTTTATTTTATATGTCACTATTGTTATGAGTGTTATTGCAACCATCATCATTACCCGTTGTTTTTGACTCTACGTATTTACGCTGACCATAAAATTGTTGCCATGACAATTTATTTCAGTTGTTTTTTTTACAACTTGTATGTAGCACGTGCTTTATTTGGTAAAAGTTTTTGTTATTATTTGTCAACTTTCAATATTACCTACAAATAAGTTATGAGAAGTATGTAGTTTTTTCATGCTGTTGTTTTTGTTTGTTCAGCAGATATGAAAAAAAAATTGGTCAAGAGGAAACTAGGCGTCAGTCAACATAGTAGGAGTCTTTTTTTTTTTTGTTTAGTTGTAGTATTTTGAAACCATGGTTAAGGTTAAATTACTTTATATTATATTAATACAAAACAAATTAAATTGAAGCAGTTTATTTTAAATTTTTGTTGGTCATGTATAATATTAATAGTAGTGTCCGACCGAACAGTTCGGCCAAAAAACTTTATTTTGTCGGTTTTTTGATATCTAGAGGCAATGATGACAAATTTTGGTATTGGAAACATGTTTGTTGAGCCGATTTAATTCGACTTTGTGTAGAAAATTTAAGAGAAAAGCCGAAGTTTAGCTATAAAGTTAAAAGTTCGGCCGCCGAACTATTTTCAATTTGTCCGAACTTTCTGAGGCCTAACAGTGAATTCATTGACTAACTACAGACTTTTCTTCAAATTTGACACTCAAAATAACATCTAATCAGCCCAATAAACATTTTTCCATCCGCCAAATTTGTCCATAATGCTTTAAAATACCGAATAGATACCAAATGCATTTTCTGGCCGAACTGTTCGGTCGGACACTTATTAATAGGTCGCGCAAAACTTTTTCCAGTCTTTGTCCAATTAAATTTTTCAGATTGTCACGGCAGTAAACATTAGGTACTCTGAAGAAGTGGTCTTAAACTACACACAAGTTCAATCGAACGCAAGAACCCAACCGCCTGATTATCGAACACAATGTATAAAATACACCGTAAAGCAAGCTAATATGTTGTGAACATACTATTAAAAGATTAAAGAATAAATCAAGAAATTTAACTGATGAGATTACTTTCTAGACCTTGATATCAACCTTTTTGCCTGCCTTTGTCCAATTGCATTTTCTAAAGGAAAAATGTATTCACATTTACTTCGATTTCTCAGCTTATCCTGAACTTATCAATAACAAACTCTGCACCCAGAAAACAGACTCGGTTGAAGCAGCGGTATGCCAATCGAATGCTTCGGTTGTTGCAACCGAATTTTTCGGTTTTGGCAAAAATCATTTCATTAAAACAACAGTAATTCTGGAACGACAATAGAATTCGAATTGCCTCAACAGAAAATCTTAGATAACTGCAGAAAAATTCGATAGCTACAACCAAACCATTCGATTGGTCACAAATACGGTTGCTACTACCGAGTTTATTTTCTCAGTGTGAGGAATAATTCGAAAAAATTAGTTTGTCGGTCTTTTTGTATGTCTTTGTCTAATTAGAGCGTCTCAGGAGAGATTTATAAATGTGCACTTTCACTTTGTCAGTTTATTTCGGATTTTCCGTTTAAAGCCCTTAGTATTGTCTGATCATCAAACATAACGTAAAAAAATACACTCTCAAGCAATATAAATATATCGTAAATATGATTAGAGTGACAAATTTGAGTTTCCTCATTGATTTATTTCGATTCTTTTAACTACACATGTGTCCATTGGATAGTATTCAGGACTTGTCCCTTTCGTGTATGTATTTGTAGAAACTTCTGTCAAAGATAGGTGTGGCTAACATTTCTTCAACGACATTCAAAGTCTCATTATATAGGTATCCAAAATAACACGTCTTTCAAATCAGGTGTATCATACCAACACCTGATTTTATTTACAGTTTTTATAAATATTGGCAACAAGACTTTCGTTGATAAATATTACCAGTATTTTTTAAAATCAGTTCTCAATGCCATCTTCTCTAGAACTGGTTCCACAAAAACAGATTCTATTAAACAATCTCCGAGAACTAGAAACATATTGTAGAATGTTTATGAACTAATTATTTTCGGGCAAATTTTAAACAAAAATCATGGGTAATAGAGCCTATAATAGAACCGTTGTTTTAACAACTATTCCTTTATCACAACTATATAAGAACACTTGAATTTCGATTGCAAATGTAATCTCTGGGACAGTACTCTTGATGTCTTTACTACGCACTACATCTGCCTGATCGCAAAGTTTTTGTGGACTTAAAAGTTTAAAATAGGAACAAACAAAATTCGGTTAATTCAAGTAAATTTTAGTTGCAACAGCCAAAATATCTGGATATCATAATTAAATATGATTGTACTAACCGAATTTAGCAACCAAAATACACTCTTCAATTCGGTTGGAGTTTTTTTGTCTGTGTCTGGAGATGGACATTGGAATAGGGTCGGAAGTTAAAGGATAACTAGACAATAGCACTTCCATGCGACTACCAAATTAATGTATCGTTTTCCTGAGATCCATTGAATAGGTAAAGCCACACGGATAATTATGGAACGGGATATGAATCTATCATCCATTAACTTCTTGGAAAGTTTGGTGCTTAGGACTACAGAATACATCTTCTTGATCGAAGAGTTTTTACTTAATTTAAAGGTTAGAATATTAAGAATTAACCTATTAAGGTTATGGTATATCGTTTTTCACGGACGGATTAGAGATGTACATTGTAACAGGGTCGAAAGTTAATACAGGATAACTAGACAATAGGATGTCCATGCGACTACCAAATTAATGTAGCATTTTCCTGAGGTCTATGGAATTGATAAAGTCACATAGATAATAATGGAAAGGATCCATCTTCCATTAGCATCTTCTTGGATAGTTTTGTTGCTTTTAAAGTTCAATATTAAGTGGTCGAGAGACTGCATTGAATCCATTGGCCAAATTCGTCGGCACTCATTCAAACTTACATGTACACATTGGTGTCATGTTGATTAAGTCGAGAGGATTCGATACAAAGAGATGTCCTGGTTCCTTTGTTAAAGCTGTTCAGAGTGATCGAGAATATTTCGGATATAAGGAGATATAAAGTGGTTGTCATCACGTACTGCGCTATACCCAATATAGCTGCGTGCTGGAGTTACTCTCTTAGGTATTACTGTATTATTTATTTATTTTATTAACATGAAATTGAAAATTTAATGCTTATTGTTATTGAGCAATGGCAGCGTAGGCCTTCAGCTCGTTAGATTTAAAGGAGTAAGTTAATTATAAGGATTTCACATTTATATATTTATAGTAATAGGAAGTTAATTTATAGTTAGTCTTTGTAGTTTTTAATGTTTGTTAATGAATATACATTATTTGAAATCACTAGATTTTGTTATATAGATTAGTTTCTTTAAAAAATTTTGATATTGTGCGTATATTGTTTGTGGAAGGGTTAGATAGGAACGATTTGGGATCTTTATTCTGGAATATCCGATTACGTGTTGTCCTGAATTTAGAACAATCTGAGAGAATATGTTGAGGACTGTTTGTACTTACATTACATTTACAGTAAGGTGGTTCATTAATGTTAATCAGGTGTCCATGTGTCAATTTTGTGTGTCCTAGACGCAGGCGGGTGAATTTCACCACGTCGGTATTACTGTAGAAGCTATGGAGACAAAGAGAAGAAGGCAACGCCCAATAATGAATAAGCGGCGACCCAGTTTTCTAGGAAGTATATTCTTTTTTTTTTGTATTCTAAACCCTCCGATTGTACTCGCTTTCTGGCAGCATCCCATTCAACCAAACCTCAGTTAAAAATTCATTGCTTAATGATCTGGCATCTTTAAAATTCTGCTTTGTGTATTCGAGTCTCCACTTATTTTTGATATAACTAAGAGAGGCATAGAGTGGGATATGGAGTAAGAGAGTCGCATTCATTATAATAACATTAACAAAAATTAAAAACAATTGCATATATTTCAATCATTAAAATAACAGTGCCAACAACGATAACAAAATGTAAAAATAAACAATGAAAAAATTAAAAAAAAAATGTAAAACATATGAATGCCATGCATACGAGTACAAGTACAAAAAATATCCCATTGGAAAAAGGAAAAGCTAAACAAAAAATAAAAATTCATTGTACAAGTAGTGATGATAATAGCGATAATAACACACATAAACCCCACAATGAAACAAATGTACTAAACGACTGACTAACGACGATGAAAAACTCCCATGTCGTCGACTTATGTGAACCAGCAGTTCAAATTTATGGGACTTTTCTTTTTTTTTTTGCTTTCTTGTTGTTAACAAATTTTCAATATTTCGTATAGGAAGTTAGACGTCAAAATCATCAAGGGAATTTAACAATTAACGACAACATACTTACAAAGATTACTTTGTAGTCAAGTAGTAGTCATCATGTCTATACTGAATGCATAATAATCGAAAAAATTTTATATGACTCGTATCTCTGGGTACCAAGTAAGAGTTGGTGATTATAATTACACTTATATTACTAATCAGGTGGCAATCTATATAGTAATTATAAAGAGTTAATTGACATTATGTCATTTTGAAATGAATTTAAAATATAAACACAATACATACTCATGATGTTTACAAAACTTTCATTTACATTATAATTGTAAATCATATGTGTAATGAAATAAATTAAAATTAATGACATAAATTAAAATTATACCATAAATATTACAAAAATTGTAATTAATTTTAAACATTTAATTAATGCTTTTTTTTCTTACATTTAAAAATCTGTTTAAGTTTTTTTGTTTATGTTTCTTAAAAAATATTAAAAAGTTATTGACCCTGTGTGGATGCGCCCCTAAATATTAATATTTATGGTTGTATAGTTCTTAATAATAATCTAAACATTGTGTGATTACTATTCTATTTTTTTAAACAAATGTGGCATTAAATTATTGACCATCAGGTCAGAAGTGGTGAGCATTCATATAATTTTTTGAAATTAAACATTTCACTTGAAATGTATACATTTTATATATATTTTTTTCGTAGAAACAACGAAACAACACTTATTGCCAGTATTGCTAGTTTAGGAGATTTATTTACCAATTGGGGATTTTGAGTGAAATTGGGGAATGCTCAAATAGGATGAAAAGTTGACACTGGAATGAAATTAGATCACAAATTACGAAAATTCAAAATCACTTCGACGGAAAATGTATGGTTATCAACGAATATACTTTTTTAAGTTTTTGTTTATTTTCGGGCTGTTGATGGTCAATTTTATTATTTAGATGGAAATAAAACAATCTATTACATATTTTTCTAGACGTTTCGCCACTTTTATTCCGGCTTCCTCTGGAGAATTTTATTTTTGATATCACAGAACTTTACTTTTCAACCAATTGCAACAGAATATTGTAGTTTAGTGCAATCTTTATCGTCTCTTGTTTTGAGAGCTTTGAATGTTATCTGTTGTTTACGCAAACTTTCAAGTGTGTAACGTAACGTTTGATTTAATTATTTCTTTATCCAGTATTTTTACGCTCTTCAAATCAATATTATGTGTAACTTTTTTTATTTTTTTTTGGCATGTTACGCTTGCGCGGTTGTTTCTTTTTTTACATCAGATTCATGCTTAATCATTTGTGTACCCAACATGTTTTTTGTTGTTTCACATAGACTTTGTCACACTGGTCCCTTTCATTACCATTACATGTTATTTCATACACGACATTATCTACTTTCAACTTATCAATATTAGCTTTTTTCAGCGTAAACCGGTGTCTAAGTGTTTCATTTGAGTTATATATGCAACCGTTAACCTATATGGTACACTATAAAATTTTTTTTATTTTCATTTTGTTGATTTTTATGATTATCTTTTTTGTTTAGTACTTTGTTAATTAAACTATTTTTTGTTTATATGTTTCTTATCTTATTAATGTTGCCGTTTTTCAATTTGGGGTGAAGTGTTAATAGTATTTACAGGTGAAGTATTAATAACAATTTAAGCAATGTTAGAGCGTTTTTATGTTGTGTTAGTAGAATATTTTGTAAATGTGAATTTTTAATTAATTTAAGGAGATGCCGCCAAATTACATAAAAACAACAAAGCTAGCCATATACAAAAGTGGTTTGCTAAAAGCAATAAAGAATACCAAAATAGGAAAAAGGACGGTACATTTTATCGCTTGTAATTATAATATCTCGCTAAGAAACATTTTATAAACTGGCCTTTAAAAAGGCTCTCCTCCTCAATTTCATTATATTGAGATTTTTGCATAATTTGTTTTAACGAAATGCCCATAAAATTAAATTCTAAGTATCCAGTATACTGCAAAGTATGCAAATGGGCTGTTCATTTGAATTATTAAACTCAGAATATTGGGACGACTATTAATTTTTTTCTATTTACTTGATTTTTCTTAGTTTTATATTTTTCGTATCTCTTTTTGGTATTTATCTAATAACAAACATAAATTGCTGGAAAATGCAATACTTATTTAATTCTGGTACTGTTTTTGTATTACCATTTTCCCCAAGTTTCTCACCCAAAATGTTTTTTTATTCTTAAAAATTCCATAAACAAATGGGGTAACTGTTTTGTTAGTTGGCAAATAAGTTAGTCCACTTATCACTCTGAAATATGTGACTATTGATCTACTTAAAAAGGTCGTTTGTGTGGTATTTTAAAGAAACTTCCCTATTTTATTTATATTAAATTTGAAACTTTGTTTATAAATTATAAAATTAGAATAACTGTTTCTAAAAAACAAAGCTTGTATGAAAATCTATTAAACAATATGGCAACATCAGTTCATTAATACAATATTCCTCTCTTATCACATACAATATCTCTTTTGCCGTACTCGCTTAAACTTTGACTAGTTTTTTCACTCTCTTAATTAGTATTAAAATTTTCTCATAGCACATTAAGAGAGAGAATGTATAATTTATTGTTGTTTTTTGTTATTTGTTGCATTTTAAATAATTTCTATTTTATTAATAATAATGTTGTGATTGCGTGCATACACACAGCTCTTAGTATTGAAAAAATAAATATTTGAAAAAAAAATAAAAAAAAACTTAAGCGTGAAATATACAAGCGCTTCGTGTTGAGTTGTTTCTACTTCCTCCGTTTACCGTATGATGATTTTTTAAAGTCTTCATAGAATTTATAATTAAATTAAAAATACGTTAAAAAAAATCTATTGTGTGTGCTTTTGACTTAAACGTTTGGTCACAAAAATTAAATTAAAAAAAAACTAAATACATAATACTACAAATTAAACATGTGTTTTTGTATGAAATTCGATTTCATTTTAAATGAATAACCGTTAATTTTGATTAAATTTTAAAATTGAACGTAGAAAATAAAAGTGTTTTCATCGTCTATTCTGTGTGTTTTTGCATTATTTAACATGTTTTAATTGTGTACGATAATAATTTCCATCACCACTATACTATGTCTTTACATAGTTTTCAATCATCCTCAACTGCTTCAGATTTTTCATCATCCTATCGCCAGGTAGATTCTTCTATGGATCATATGACAAGAATATCATCTTGTCATAGTAGACGTAATGCTGTTGTTTCAAATAGTTTAACAAGTGATGATATTGGCGGTATGTTTGTTGATTTAGATAATGTTGATGCAATTATCAATTATGTGATTAAAATGCAATATATTTGTAGTGAGTAAAATTTATACTTCATTTGATACATTTCCTGTTTATTGTATGTTGCATGTTTAAATCGTAGAAAATATTAAATTAATGTTTTTTTTTTTTTTTAGAAATTATTAAATGAAAACGAAATATCGGGTATAGTTATAAAGTGACATGATCTTTATTCCCATTTTTAAATACAAAATAATGAAAAAAAATTCTAAAAATATATTAGTCTTTAATTTTTAAATTTTAAAAAAGGACGATAAACTGAAAACAATTTTTTATTACGACACAATTTTGATTTGAATAGTAATAGATACAAAGTTCACAAAATATTTCGGAATTGATTAAAATAGTAGAAATAATTTGAAATTAAATAAAATGACAAAAATATGCAATGATTTTTAAAATAAATAATTATAAATTCCCAGTCAGAAAACTACATATGGCAAAGTATTATAGAGGGTGATATAAGCGTTTTAAAGTTCAAAGTCGAAATATACGCATTTAAGTTAAAGTTTATCAAAAATAACATTCAAATTTGAAACTAGGTCCTCTTGATTTGAAATCTAATGCTTTTTTAAAGGTTGGAAACGAAAAATTTTGTAATCTTAATGTTATTAATACAATTTTGTAATCCTAGTATTATTAATACAAAAAATAATATGTATAAACAAATCTGATATTACAAATTAAGAACAATATTCCAAAGTTTTTGTTCATGAGCTTTTTTTTACGATTTGTTGCGCAATGTTTCTAATTTTTGCTTTTTCGCTGTAAAACTCAATGTTACAATTTCAAAACTTGTAATTAAAATTTTTCGGATCGGTTTAATTTACAAAAATAACAGATTTTTGTCATTTTAAGAAAATTTAGACACATTGATGATTTAGCCCATTTTTATAAAAATTTTGCATTATTGGTGTTTTAGGACAGCAAATGACACCATTCCATTATTCTATTTACGTACAGAAAAGTTCGGAGTTTTTGCTAGATTATAAGTTTGTGCAATAGGGTTATAACTTTGGACTTTTTTTTTGTTGCAAATATCAAATTTTACCTATCCTAAAGTCCCCAAACAAATATAAAGAAACATATTAATTTTTCGCTGTTCTAAAAACAGTTCCCGCATAAACCTTTTTGAAGTTCGGACCATTTTTTTTTTGTTTAAATCAACTGAAAATTAATATTTTGCCAAAATTTTTAAGTAATTAGACTCTGACGTATTGATCTTTAAGTACACACAATTTAAATGTGACGATTTTCGCGAATTTTGATAAAAAATTATTATATATTGCGATTTTTCAGAACAGCTAGCATACTACGTAAAAAGTCTTTTAAAACATTTTGTGCTGTAATTTTGGTTCACAAATGCAACTCTAATGATAAAAACGTATAACATTATTTTTTACAAATTTATATAGTATTTATTATTATATAGTATTGCCCAGCAAAAAAAAAAGTTATAACGCTATAGTGCAATGACATTTAAATTTAAAATAATTAACGATTTTATATACTTTTTTAAACGAAATTTTTTACGTAGAAACTATTTTTGTGCCGTATCTTCAATGTCGTTGACAAACACAGATTTCGTCAGGCATTAATAAAATTGTTGTGAAAAATAACTTAAGGCATATTTATTTGTTGTCTATTTAAAGGACACTTCAAAGTCAATTTTTATTCGCACTTTCTAATACTTTTACCAGCTCCACATATTTGAGACACATGGTTATAAAACCTTAAAGTTCCCTAACAACCAGCCAATTTACGTAGCAGTAAAGTACTTCTGCATTTAATTCAAATTCACATTCCCACATTTTTTTATTTCATCTATTTACTTTCAAAATCCAATTTTCTCCATTTTTATCTTATTTGCTGCCATAAAAAAGGATAATATTTTAATGCCTAAAAGGTTTTTACTGTAATCTTTTTTGCACAATACGTAACTGTTATTGTGCATTGGAAAATGGTATTTTTTGTGTGTTTTCTGGTTCTTAAGCTGCTCTGTATCTGAGTCGGTCGGGGACCCGATACAAACGAATGTACTTGTCCATCTGGCAGATGTGTTCAGTGTGCTTGGGATTAACTACTTGAGAAGAATCTTGAGGCATGTGTCTATCCTCTAAACCAAATACCGAATCAGGAAGGAATAGTGACTAACAGTTTTTACGGAATTCTTGAAATTTTTAGGTCATGGGTTTTCATGAGGATGTGGAAAGAAATTAAATAAAATCACAATGGCTCACATGGTTTTAGAGTGTACTCGCTTTCTTTCTTTTCTGTACTCGCCCCATTTAACTTAGCCTAATCGTTAGAATTCAGCCAATGAAGCTTTTCATTAATGTTAAGACATTTTTCGTTTACTTTATGCAAAAAAAAAGTTAAATTAATTTACTAAACATTTTTTAATTTTCATTTTTTTAAATAAATTTAGGAAAATTCTTTCAAGATAAATCTTTGTTAAGCTTATTCGTACCAGATCTGTGAAATGTTTCTCATTTATCAGCCAAGGGATTTACTCATTATTGATCAACTGTTTCGTGTTCAAAGCAATACTTTTAAGCGACTATATTTTTGACCGGATAAAGATTAAAGCCCATACAATAAGTTATCATCTTGCCAACAATCATAAAAAATAATGGAAAATTTTTAGCGAAAGTTACCAATACTTCTTTGAACATTTTTTTTGCCCTTTTTGGATGGGAACATTTTTAATTTTTAAAAGTCTGACCGATCGGACCACTGATTTCTAAAATAGTGTACCAAAAGTTTTTAAAAATGCTGAAAAATCACGAAATTTTTCTAAACAAATTAGTAAAAATTTCAAATAATTTTTAATTAAGATTTATTCATAAAATTAACCAAAATTTTAATTTTTAAACTAAATTCAATCGTCTAGGATTCATAGTCTGTCAAAGTTTCAACTTTAGTTGATTATATTTCCGCTAGTGGGCTTTTTAATGAAAGAAATTTACAAACATGTTTTTCCATTGTTCTATATATCCGCAAAGTTTGACAAATTCCCAGCATATTTGTGATTATTCCTCAATGTGTTAATTATTTCCGAATGTAGACCACTGATTTTTTTTTAAGCCAAATTCACATCTGTGAATATTCACTGTAATAGTCAGCCCGACACATATTTTCCCTGGGGCAGGCAAATACCGCTAAAACAAAGCTATCGATTCAACACCCTATCAACTGATAGGGGTTTGAATCGATAGGTATTGGTAACTTAAATACCAATATCTTTAAAATACCGTTACCGAAATAACTTAAAAACCGTTATCCCTAAAATAACGTTATCGAATTATTGTAACTCAATCAGAAAAAATAATCGCTGTAAATAGATATATTCTACCAAAGTTTGATCATAAACTAGCCAATCATTAGAATTCGGGCATATTGGGGCTAAAAATATTAGTGTGCAGTGACTATAACTGAATAACTATAAAAACATTACCCTTAAAATACCGTTACCGAAATAACTAAAATACCGTTACCGCTAAAATACCGTTATCGAAATAAGTAAAATACCGATAACGATAAAAAATTCTTTGCCGAAATATCTGAAATATCATTACACCTAAAATACAGTTACCTAAATAAAAGAACACAGCGTTACCCTTACCGATAACTGCATCGAATCGGTTACCATCCATGGTTTTAAATTATTAATTTTAAACACTCGACAATTTGGTTTTTGCACAGTTTTTTTTTCTATTTGCCTAAACTTTGCTATAATTCTACAACTTTAAAGAAAACTTAAACCACCTATCATGTTTAGGAATTCAAACAATACCAAAAAATATGATATATAAAATACCTCACCTTATACGTATCACAAGACATCAATAAAAATATACCCCTTTCATTTTTACGCCATTTACCATAATAATCACTCTAAATTTTAAATTGATACACGCGACTTACGCATAATTTGTATACCAATTTTGTTATTGTTTTTTTTTTTTCTGTTTTTGATAAATTGGCACATGCTTTTGTTTTTGAGGTACTTACAAAAAACACCTACAGAATCATAACATTAAAACGAATGAAATGCCAAAAGCCATCATAAGTAGCAGCTGCGTATTGAATATTATGTTGATTTTTTTTTTTTTTTTGGATAATTAACCCCTTAAGGTTTTAGGAGGATGAAATAGTAATAGTTTTGTAACAACACATTTAAAATTTTTGAAACGCTTAAATGCAAGTTTGGGACTCTCATAAATTAACTATTGAAAAATATTTTGGTGCTTTTTAAAGAAATGTTACTTTTCTTAGTGAAAATATAGTTAAAAGTACTTTTTTAGTTTTCATTTCATGTTTGTTTATATATTTTTTAAAAATGGTCGATTTTTTTTGGAAAATTTAAAGCATAGTTTTGAAAAATTAATATTTTTGTTTTCAGTAATAAAATGATTTTTCAATATTTTTATTTAATATTTTTTTTTTTAATTTATAGAAATTTTTAACAACAATAATAAATCCCTCGTGTCCGTAAAATTTTTCAATAAAAATGTTTTCTTTTTTTTTTTTTTTAAATTTATTTTCATCGGGATAAACATTAATTGCATTTATAGTAATTAAATGTGCTAGAGTCCCAAAACTTATTTAACAAATTGTGAAAAGCAATCTGATGTAGGCGTGTCCCTATCCGGATTTCATTCCTGCCCAAGGAAATCTTCAGGGGACTTTGTTATTAGAATTTCTAGAGATATTTGTTACGTTAAATCACAAACTCAATGATAATTTCTTGTCCTCGTCTAGGAGCGAGATTCAAAATTTAAAATATCAAAGAAAAAACAAAAACAACAACAAAAAATTGTCACAATTGGCTTTGTCATCTTCCAAATACTACTCTGTTTTTTTGACAGACCTAGCAATGTAGTGACGTTTATTCAAGTAAATCAACAATAGAAAATCATATGTTTTCTATTAGTGTCAGTTACATTTAAATTTGCACAAGCACAAGCACCTGCATATTTGTTATTTAAATTTATTTTCATCGGGATAAACATTAATTGCATTTATAGTAATTAAATGTGCTAGAGTCCCAAAACTTATTTAACAAATTGTGAAAAGCAATCTGATGTAGGCGTGTCCCTATCCGGATTTCATTCCTGCCCAAGGAAATCTTCAGGGGACTTCGTTATTAGAATTTCTAGAGATATTTATTTATTTATTTTATTTAAAAATCCATATTGTAATACAAAAGCCATCCAGGCCAAAATTTGTTACGTTAAATCACAAACTCAATGAGATATTCTTGTCCTCGTCTAGGAGCGAGATTCAAAATTTAAAATATCAAAGAAAAAACAAAAACAACAACAAAAAATTGTCACAATTGGCTTTGTCATCTTCCAAATACTACTCTGTTTTTTTGACAGACCTAGCAATGTAGTGACGTTTCTTCTTCTTTCTTCCTGTAAATAATATTATTTTAATAATTAGTATTTTTTATCTTAAAAGCATTCAATTTGGTTAAAAATTCTTTAAAAATAAACTTGTTAGTGAACAAGCGCTTAAAAAGCTAAATAAAATTGCAAATTTAGAGCTTTTGTTTCTAAAAAAGTGCTCAATTGGCGACTCGTGCTATCAGTTCTTAATGATTTTTTAGTAAATAAGAAGAAGCATGCATTTGCTGTGTTAAGTTTGCCGTCACACGTCTATCGAGAAGGTTGCTCCGTGAGTTGTAAAATTTTAGTAATAGGTAACGGTTAATTATTTTTTTTTAGTGTCGAGTTAAAGCGTGTCTCAGCATACCGTTTTATGTATATCGTGATCGCAAGTTTCTAAAAAGTTTGTCGCGTTGTTTGGGTTAGTTAATCATTTTTTTAAGAAAAAAATTACTGTTTGGAACAGAATGTACAATTTAATTTAAAAAACACACTTTTTCGTACTTTTTCACAAAATATAAAAAGTGAATGTGAATGTTCCCAAAGTTTCAACTGATATTTGGGCTATATATAAAAAAAAAAAAACTAAGTGGTATATTTCAATTACATTAGCTTATAGGCTAACTCCTTAGCCATTTTTTTTGGCTGAAGATCATTTTCTTGGGGCGACTAATTTAAACAAGTTATATAACTAATTTAAACAAGTTATAAAAACTATAAAAGCATATAAAAAATGTTAGAAAATGAAGTGAGATCGACAAAAATTTAAATTTATTTAATTTTTTCTATTAAAAAGTGTTTTATGTATCGTTTAAAGCTGCTTAAAAGCGGGGTACCATATATAATGCTAAGTCACGGTTCACACACGGCAATTATAATTGAGCACTTCTTCTTCAATTCTCCTTTGAAATTGCTTTTGTGTTCACACAGGAAAAGTTTGTTTCAGCAATTTTAGTGCAGCCAACTTCGTGTTGAAAATTGCGGATGACAAAACGGAATTCCATTCTCTTTTCCTCCCTCTTCTATAAACTCAAGAATTGCGTAAGTATAATTGCCGTGTGTGAACCTAGTCTAACTATTTAAATTGCTAACTTTTAAAATCTATGATGCTTTTATTTTATAAGTTATAGTTATTTTATAAGTTATAGGGTTAATATGCCCGTATAAATTAAAATGAATCATTCATGGAAAAGGCTACTACCACAATAAAAGTGTACAAACTCTTTTTGGTAGTTTTACTACTCTTTTGTTTCCATACTTTATTAACATTTTCTTTATATGGAATTTTGCAAAAATATAAAAAATAAACAATTGGTTGTTTCCTCCTTTATGTTTACGGTTGACAAAGAATTTTTTTAAAAATATTTTTTTATAGTGTTTTTTTTTGCAATATTTTCTTTTTTACTTTGTAACAATATTTTCTTTTTTATAATTTTTCTTTGTAACAAAAAACTCAACCAACAAAAATATATATTATTAATTATAGTTTTTAATACAATGATTTTAACCACCATAATAATTGCTTCCCTTCTCTACTTTGTGCTGTTTTGTGGATTTTTATATTTCATCAAATCTAAATTTCATCATCATGCTTGGCGTTTTCCTGGGATTTATAATTTTTGTGTGAAAATTTGTATGTGGTTTCCTGGAATTGCTGTTTATTTAGGCGAACGACCTGCTATAATAGCGCCACCAGAAAGTGAATGGTATCATGGAAGACTCGATCGTTATTCGGCTGAATCACGTTTACGTGGTAGCAGCAAATTGGGAAGTTATTTGGGTAAGTTGAAGAGAAATGAAAATATGTATGAAATGTCAATTAATATATAGAATATAGAGAATGAGTAAGAATATTATGTACACATTTTTGCGGTTTAAACATTTGTTTTTTATAGCAAAATATTAATAGACACTTTTATTACACTTTAAGAAAATGATACCTTTGATTACAATTTTACTAATTTGCAACTTATTTCGAAAGGTTTATTATATCTAAAAAAAACTGAACAGTACTTTTCCAATTTTTAAGTATTTTCACTTTTTTAGTACAATTTAAATTTTAAATAGTACAAAATGAAAATGAAAATTATTCAAGTTCGAGGCCATACTCTATTTCTTTATTAGGATATTGTCCTAAGAAATAATCTATAGAGTTTTTGTTTCCAAATTTATTAATTGACCACTTTCATTAATGTGTTGATAAATCTTTTTCGGGAATTTTTAAGGTTCCCATCATCAGAATTTTTTTTTTTTTTAATACTACAACAAAATATTTAAAATTTAGTATGCATTTTAAGGGAAAATACTCATTTAAGTACTACTTTGACAGAAAAAGTACTGTTTTAGTAAAATTCAAAAGCATAAATTTTCGTACTGTATAAAATTTAGTATGTACGAATTTTAATGAAAATACTTATTTGGTACAACTTCGACAGAAAAGTATTGTTTTAGTATAATTTCCAAGAATTTATACTTTTTTTATCAGAAGTACATATTATTTTTTAGTACATTTCAAAGTAAATGGTATTTTTTTTTTCAATCTTTTTATAAAATTTTGGATGAAATTTACTTTTAGCACAATTTAAGAAAAGAGCAAATCTTTTAGTACTTCATTTTCTAGAATTTTATCTTTTATTGGTTAATATTTTACTACTACTTCTTTTACTAAAAAATGTATCTTTTAGTACTTTATCCTTTAGTGCTTATTATTTTTTTATAAAAGAGCGATTTTTTTTTTTATAAATATATTTTTTAGTACAATTTGAAAATTTAGAATTTTGTTAACATTTTTCAAATAAATTAAACTTTTATTACAATCTATTTAAAAATTGTATTTTTTAAGGAAGCTTTTTAGTACTGTTTTCAAAAATAGTACTTCTGAAGTTTTTTTTTTATTTTTTTTTTACTTTGTAAAGAAATATATTTTTCTTAAAAAATTTACATACTTTGAAAAAGATAAGATATATTTCGTTGTTTGAAGAGAATAGTTTATTTTGTGAAAGTTACTTGTTTTAGTACTTTCTTTAAAAAAACACTAGTAAAATTCAGTTTTATTATAGTGGATATCGAAAATCCAGAAATTACTGTTCCATATTCGTTCGACTCTTAAAGTTTGAAATAGTATCACAAATGATAAAATAGTGCCATAATTAAGGTATCAAAACAATTACAATTGGAGATCTTCTAAAAATTCTAAAAGTCTCATAATTTGAAAGAAAAATTATAATTGATAGTTTTTTATTCTTTTTTGAGTAGTTTAAATTTAATAATTTTTTCATGAATTATTTTTTCTTATTTTAGTTCGAGAAAGTGATCGCAAACCAGGATCATATGTTCTCAGCTATTTGGGTCGTACTGGCATTAATCATTTTCGGTAAGTCAATCTAGACTTTAACTTAAAGTTTCTATTTATAATAATATCCTACTTCTTCCACAGCATTACAGCGGTTTGTGGTGATTTCTATATAGGAGGTCGACAATTTATATCGCTTAGCGATTTAGTGGGTTACTACACATCATGTAGTGATCTATTAAAACGTGAACGTTTGGTTTTTCCAGTACCACCTCCTGAACCGGTAAATGATAAAAAACGTGTTGTGGCCATATTGCCGTATACCAAAATGCCCGATACCGATGAATTGAGTTTTCAAAAAGGCGATATATTTTTTGTACACAATGATATGGGCGATGGTTGGCTTTGGGTTACGGCACATCGTACCGGTGAACAGGGTATGATCTTTCGCGAATTGGTGGAGGACTTAGATCCGGCTATAGATCCCAATACCGTATTTCCCTGGTTTCATCCAAATTGTACGAAAAATGAAGCTGTCGATATGTTAGTAAAGGGTGGGTTAAAGTTTTACATAGCTTTGTATAGCTATTATAACTATTTCTATGTCCTTTTTAGCTGGTCCTGGTAGTTTTTTGGTACGTCCTAGTGATAATTCTCCTGGAGATTATTCTCTATTCTTCCATATCAACAATCAAATACAACGTTTTCGTATTGAAAAGAAGGGTGTTCGATATCTTATGGGTGGTCGCACCTTTGAATGTTTGGATGCCGTTATCAATCGTTATCGCAAAGAACAAATTGTTGAGGGCCATTGTTTAAGTCATCCCGTGGTTAATGGCACACAACCCGAATTTAATCAACAATATGTGGTGGAAAAGGCAGCTGAAAAGATTTATGCTACACTACGTGAATGTCGTGATCAAATTGGTCTTAAGAAGATCAAAGGCATTAAACATCATGGTCATTTAAATAAGAAATCCGATAAGACAGCCAAATGGAAACAACTGTACTTTGCTTTAATTAGCGAGGGCTCAGAGACTCATCTTTGTTTTTATGACAATCCTAAAAAGACCAAACCAAAAGGTCTTATCGATTTATCCTGTGCTTATCTATATCAGTGTCATGATTCTTTATGGGAGCGTCCCTATTGTTTTCAAATTGTTGAAAGAGCTTTACCCTGTTTGGCCACTGTTACCTATTTGTGTGCTCCTAGTCAAGAAAGTTATGTTGAATGGATAAATGCCTTAAAGGCGCAATGTGTCTCGCAATTGAGTAAAGCCCAGAAGAAGGTACCACGTTTAAGGGAATTACGTTGTCTCAATTTACATATATTAGAAGCTCATAGACTGCCATTTAAATTAGTGCCACATCCATATTGTAGTATTTCATTGAATCAAGTTAAAGTGGGCAAAACAAAGGTGAAGATTGCACCCGATCCAGTTTGGGAAGAGGAATTTGTATTGGAGTAAGTAGTAAATGTTATAATAAAGAATCTTAAGAATTTATAAAGACAATGTTACTTTTATATTTTTAGTACCGTTTTTTTGTTTTTGTTTTTAGAACCTATTGGTACATAGTCGTACTTTTTAGTACATTATTCTAAAGTTGTTTTTTTCAGCAAAAAATCAATATTTAGTACTTTACAAAAAATATTTTTTAGTAATTTTTCTAAGATATCTGAAAAACGTACTTATTTAGTAGTAAGTACGTTTTTACAAAAAATTTCTAAAAACTCTTTTTAGATTAATATAAATTTTAAGTTAATTTTTCAAAAATTGCCTTTTAGAGCAACATTTTAAATTTTAGTCCATTTTTATTATATTTGTACTTTTTAGTACTACATATTTAAACATTTTAGTACAAATTTTAACTTTATACATGTTTACACTTTTTAGTACATGTTTACAATTTACAAAAAAGTATATTTATCTTATTTTTAAAATTTTTTAGAAGCTTTTACTCGTAGTTTTTAGTACACAAATTTGTATTTTTTAGTACTTTACAAAAAATTTAATTTTTTGTAAGTATGTATATTTATCTTATTTTTAAAATTTTTAGAAGCTTTTACTCGTAGTCTTTAGTACACACATATACTTTTTTGTAATTTGTAAACATGTACTAAAAAGTGTAAACATGTATAAAGTTAATATTTGTACTAAAAAGTGTAAATATGTAGTACTAAAAAGTACAAATATAATAAAAATGGACTAAAATTTAAAATGTTTATTTTTAAATAATTTAAATTAAAAAAAATTATATGAAGGTTTTTGAGTACTTTTCTAAAACAGATTAATGCTTTTTTTTTCCAGTGATGTACCACCAGATGTAGTTTCTTTAACCATAACCCTTATATCCCGTGGTAAACGTGGCAAGGACAGTGAAGTAGCTGAATTAACGATTGATTTGGCTAGTTTGAAAAATGGCCAAGAAACTGAAGAATGGTATCAACTAACCGGTATGACACCCATGGGCGAATGGGGTTCTTTACGTTTACGTATGCGTTATTTAGATGATCTCATAATGCCATGTGAAGAATATAGTCCTTTACAACAGCTATTACTTGAACCCGAATTATATGCTGTTAAAGCATTAGCCGAACTCTGTCACAATGATCGTGTTCCTTTAGCTACAGCATTACTCAAAGTATTTCGATTTGAGAAACGTGAAACAGAATTGATACGTGTATTATGTCAGGCTGAAATTGCTAGAGAAAATGAAACTACAACATTGTTTAGAGGTGCCAGTTTGGCTACTACCCTAATGGATTTATATATGCGCACCGAATGTACTGGTTTTCTACAGGCAGCCATTTCCGAAACTATACAGCGTATTATGGATAGTAAACAATCGGCTGAATTAAATCCCACCAAAATGGATGTAAATGATGATGCGTGTTCGAATGCCGAGTTCCTGTTGCAAATATTAGATTTGGTAACACATTCAATATTTACATCACCCGAAGCTTGTCCACGTTCAGTGCGGTTTATATGCAATTGCTTACAAAAGGCTGTAGTGGCTAAATGGCCAACAGAACGTTTGGTTAGGACACGTGTGGTATCGGGCTTTATATTTTTACGTTTATTATGTCCATCTTTGCTAAATCCACGACAATTTGGTTTAGTTAGTGAGACTCCACCTACAGCGGCAACCAGATCATTAGTAATGGTGGCAAAATGTTTGCAAAATTTAGCCAATTTAATCGAATTTGGAGGAAAGGTAAGAAAATACTTAAAATATTTTAAAGAAAGAAATTAGAAATATTGAAAATATGAGTCAGAAACATATTTTCAATGCATTTATGACAATTGTATTAAACTAAATTTGGTATATAATCCACCATTTTTCGCATCAAATTGTATTTCTATATCAAATTTGATACATTTCTTTGTTGCATCATATCAATTTTTTTAATCTAGTATCCAAAAATTTAATAAAATTAGTACTTGGAGTAAAATTATGCGTTTTTATACTAATATGCATAAACATTTAAATTAAAATGTTCGATAAAAAATGCATATATTTGATTAAAATTCAAATATAATCTAAATAAGTACATAAAATATACATTTGCAGTAAAAACAAGCATAAACTTGAATTTAAGTTAAAATATGAGTCTACCGACTTTTTTTCTAAACAAATTGTATTACGAAAAAGTCATAAGAATCATAGGATTTTTCTATACGAAAAAGTCATTAAAATATGAATATTTTTGCTGTAAGATAAAGTTTTTATAGGAATATATTTAACTTTTTAATTTTCTTTCTAAATTTCTAATTTCGTTTCACTTCTTGTTTATTTTTAGGAACAATATATGGAAGTTGTCAATCCTTTTATTTTAAAAAATAAAGAACGCATGATTGTTTTCCTAGATCAATTATCTATGGTAACAGATCCTACTGCCCCACCCGGCTGGAATTCAGAACAAAATTCAAATCAAAGTCCACAAGACACCGGTGAGTTTTTGAACAATTTCTTAATTATTTTTAAAATTTTACTATCCTTTACGTATCTTAATACCATTTATTATATGCGAACAATAATATAGGACGAGAACTTGCTACTTTACATCATATATGTGTTTCATATTTACCGGAATTGCAAGAATTATCAAATATACTCTCAATTAAAAAATTAGTTACTGTTACCGATATGCTTACAAAACATAAACTTAAGTATCGTGAAATGATTAGTTAAGTTGAAACAAAATATTTAAGCTTATAAAATATGAAATGGCGAACAAACAAACTTTTTTATATTAAGAAAGACATTTATAAACTACAAGATATTGAAGATGAATCTCTCAAACATACAGATCACACAAATTACCAGACACACATTACCAAATAATAAATAAATCGTTTTTTTATACATTATATAAAGTAAATTATATAAAGTAAATCTTTCTATTAAATTGAAACGGACGTATTTATTGTATAAGTGATTAAACACCAATTTGAAACGATTTCTCTAATAAATCGTTTAAAATATATTAACAAAAAATCGATTTTTTTACCTAGAAAAATATCAAAAAAATCATTTATTATATGAAAAAACAAAATAAGATGTTAGATTAGTAAAGCTTCTTTTTTCGCGATAAATTGCATAAAATAATCAACCTTAGTAACTAAAATAATTAAAATATTTGGAAAGTAATCGAAGACGTTTTGCTTCACACAAACGAAAAACAAAATACATATAGTCACTAAGAATTTTGTAGTTGAAAAATGAATTTTGTTGATAAATTACTCAAAATCTAAAAATTTTGTCGATAGAAAATGTACTCAGAATTTAAAACTATTTCTATTGGAAGTTGTTCTAAGATTTCAAAAATGTTTAAATAAAAAAACTTTCTAAAGAATCCAATACCACTATTCTACAAAATTCAATTTTAGGAAGGACCTCCTTTTACAATACATAATTTTTGAATAATTTTAGGACGCTGATCACAAATATTGCAAAAATTTTAAAATTGCACCGCAAGTTTAAGAGATATTTAGACTTTTTGATTTTTATTGAACACCCTTTTTTTTTAGTACTTTTGTCTCAATACCGTGGAATCCAGGATTCTGTAAGGGATTGGCAATTTCTAATTTTTCAGTTTAAGCCCTCTACACTTTTTGCAACTGTAATTCAGAAAATATCAATTGAAATTTAGAAAATATTAAATGAAATCCAGAAATTTCATTTGAAATTCAGAAAACATCAATTGTCTTTCAGAATTTTCATTTGAAATTTAGAAAACATCAATTGAAAGTCAGATTTTCCATTTGAAATTCAGAAAACATCAATAAAAATTTCAGAAAATATCATTTGAAATTCAGAAAATATCAATTGAAATTCAGAAAATATTAATTGAAGTTCAGGAAAAATTAAATGAAATTCAGAAACACATCAATTGAAATTCGAAATACATCAATTGATATTTAGAAAATAACAATTGAATTTCAGAAAATGTCAACTAAAATTCAGAAAATATTTAAAATTTAGAAAATATTAAATGAAATTCATATAAAATGTTTTATGAATATCCATTAATGTATTCAGCCTGATTACGGTTGTCGAATTTGTAGTCGAATTTTTCGACTCCATACAAAATGGTTTTGCTTAAATTGAAAATTATAAAGAAATTAAACCCAGATTAAATATTTTCTGCAATGGGAGTGTTATATATGATAAATTCAGTTGTAAGATTGTTCAAAAGTTCTGTTTTTAATGAACAATTCGACAATTCGACTTACTCTCGAATTCGACTACGACAACCGTAATAAGGCCAATTCTTAATTTCAAGTGATATTTTCTGAATTTCAATTTATATTTTCTGAATTACAATTGATGAATTTTTTAAATTTCAATTGATATTTTCTGAATTTCAAATGATGTTTTCTGAATTTCAAATGGATATTTTGAATTTCAATTGGTGTGTTCTGAATTTTAAATGTAAAATCTGATTTTCAATTGATATTTTCTGAATTTCAAATGGAAATTCTAAATTTCAATTGATATTTTCTCAATTTCAAATGGAAATTCTGCATTTCAATTGATATTTTCAGAATTACCACTGCAAAAGGTGTATTTTTTACCGCATATTGCAGATTTCGTTTTTAACCCATTTTTTACCAACGTGTCTTTAAAGACACCAATTTTTAAGAGCCTAAAACTTTTGATAGGAAGGTAATAAAACAACGCAGTAAAAAGCAAGTCTTGTCTACAAATTTGTAATTCCAGGGTTGCCACACATTGATTTAAATTTTCCGCTTTTTTGAAAGCACTTTTCTTTACAAAATATTTAAAAACCGGCTTAGTAAACGCGATTTATTATTATCGAGAAAGTCATATAAGAAAACTTTTTAGAAATAGAAAAATTTTTTTTTCAACATGTACTTTTTGAAAAAAATTTACTAATCAAAAAAAGATTTTTCTGTCTTTGTCAGAATGGAAGTATGCGGAAAATTAATCCGTGTTTGTTTTTAATATCAAAAATTTGCTATTTTCTTTAAACCAACAAAGCGACATATAAATTTGAGTGATTAGAGTTTTCAAATAACAATTTTTAAAAACTGTCTGAAAACAACAACATCTATGGGTAAGAAGCTAAGGCTTTTTGATATAATTTGTTCATTTCCTGTCATAACCTGGTTTCTTTCTTGAGTATCCACTCCCAACCAAGTCTTCTCTTACTTCCAATTAAATCTTTAATAGGACATCTTTCAGATTCACTCTCTGCACACATTTACCAGAGAAAATAGGTGCACGGCTGATTTTCTTTACTCTGCCAACAAAAAAATAGTGCGAAAAAATATAAGTCAACATTTTGTAGAATTTTTTTTATAGATATTTGACTTGCTAATACATAAAAAATATTTTTTTTTTTAAATAACACTTTAATTGCGTACAAAGCTTCAAAGTTTCAATTTCAATTAATTATACCAAAACTAGAGGGCTCGACTAGGCTATAAAATTTACTGAAAATGCATACTGGGAAACCAACGTATGTTCCTACCAAGTTTTATACGCCTGTTTGGTAAAAAAGTTTTATACTCCTGTTTGGTAAAAAATGGATTAAATAAACCTAACTGCTAGACACTTCAACCATTCAAAAGTTGGACAACTAAAAGAGTGGAGTACAAAACAAACTAACTAGACACTTCAACCATTGCATATTTCCTGAACAATTTGCAAAACCATTCAAAAGTTGGACAACTAAAAGAGTGGAATACAAAACAAACTAACTAGACACTTCAACCATTAAATATTTCCTGAACAATTTGAAAAACCATTTAAAATTTTGAGTGGAGTACAAAACAAACTTAAAATTAATGCAGTAAAGAGTTGAGGATATAAATTTTTGAAAGAACAATTATTATCAATCTATAAATCTAAATTAAATATAAATCTTGTTTAAAATTTAATATTTTATTTAGCTACATGGAAACTGACATAAAATTATTTTTTTAAAAATATAATACCCTACTTTTTCATACAAATAGAAAATATTTTTTTTTTTCTCGAAATTTCTATTTGTTTTGCAAATATTTCAGGGAATATTTAACGGTTTTGCTACGTTAATACAAAATATTATTCGTTGAAGTGTATAGTTGATGTAAAATAAATAAAAAAAAAACTAAATTCATTAGGTGTAGTAAAAACAAGAGGCATTAAGCTAAAAAATGGATTTTTCCAGTTCCTTATAAAATTCCGAAAATATTCATGAAAATTAAAAAAAACATTATTATGTTAAAATAAAAAGCATTTTCAATTCAATTCCACGTTATTTAGCAAAACTGCTTAAAATACGGTGTTCAATAAAAATCTTGAAAACTTGCCGTGCGCTTTCACAACTCGTGTTCAGCGTGTCTAAATTATATAAAAGTGATGGTCGCAAGAGGGAGTCCTTTTCTTTTGGTGTTTTATAGTGTAATTTTATTCAAACAACAAATTTCCTAGATTTTGAAAAGAAAAAGTTCTTGATTTAAAGATTTTAACAAATATTTAATTGCAGTTACTTTTTTAAAATCTTTTTCAAAAGTTTTAATTATTTTAGTGCTAAATTCGTTTTTAAACCAAAACTTAATCACAAATATTAAACAATAACACAAACTATAATTCAGTTAAACATTATTTTCGCCTTAACAAAACTACAATAATCATAAAATCCTTAAACAAAATAGAAAACTTTTTAAATTATATTTTGATACAAATTCAATTTTAAAATTTCTTTTAATTTAAAATATTCCTTCCTAAATTGCTCTCTATATTTATATAATTAAAAAAAAAATATAACAAAAGTACTACTCTTTACGTTTTTACTATAAACATATTTATATAAATACAACAAAAAAAATATTTAATCCCCCCTCTAGCTTTTATGAATAATAATTTACCTAAATTAATCTTAAAGTTATACATAGTTTTCTTAAAGTATTTTTCTTAGCATTTTTCTTTTTAATAACAAAAATATTTTTACAAACTGGTTGCAAATTCATGTATATTTTTCCGCTTACAATTGTTTTTTTTTTTTTTTTTGTTTTTAAATATATATATTTTTTTATTTTTGCAATAATTTGTTTAGTAACATGGTGTTTTTATGTAAATGTTTTTTTTTTTTTTCTTTTTGTTTAAATATTGATATATATATTTTTTAATTGTGAAAACATTAAGCTAGTTGAAAAAACAAATTTTTTATATATAAAAAAAAAATAAAACAAAAAATACATTTTGCATCCTAGTCAAAACAATAAAAATTAATAAAAAAAATATTTAAAGACTTTTACTAAAAAATCAAAATGGTGTGACAAGAAATACAAAGAAAAAATATATGTAAATAAAAAAAAAAAATAAAAAGTAATAATGTAAATAAAAATATAAAAAGTAATAATATAAATAAAAAGAAAATATATACAATATAAAAAATGTATACAATATAAAAAATACATAAAATATAAAAAAAACAAGTATAAAAGTTAAAGTCGCGCATGCAGACTTATATGCCGCCCTACGCCCTCAATTTAAATTTGGTTAGATGTTAAGTATCTACTACTTTTGAAGGACATTTTTTTGAACATTAGGCCTAAACATGGACTGATACCGGCAAAAACCTATAGGCTTCGTGTTTGGGCCCATAAAAATTAGTGTACAGTAAAACCCGGTAAATACGAACTCTGAGGGACCAAAAAAATTAGTTCGTCTTAAGCGAGGTTCGTATTAAGCGGGTTTTTTTTAACGATAAAAAATATGTATTTATTAAAACATAAACAAGATTTTTACATAAATAAAAATAAAATTAGCATTTCATGCATTCACAATTAAAAATTCAATTAAAATTCTTCATTTCAAAAAAAAAAAATCTGTTATTTTTTTCTGAATGACTGAATTAACGATTTCATTCGTTATAAGTTTTTCTATTACCAAAATATGATTGTCAGCTTCTTCGGCGCACGATTTTGTTCGAATATATCACTTGACAAATTTTCAACATCGGGAGGATTAACAATTTCCAATATTTCTTCACCTGATAAAGTATGTGACGTCAAAACATTAGCATATATATCTAGAAAGTCATCCAGGGATATGAAATTCATATTAGGTCTATCCCATTAAACGGATAAAGAGTGTACTAACCATGGTAAAACAGTTCGTAATAACCGAGGGTTCGTATTAACCGAGTTCGTATTAAAAGATGTATTTTATATGAAAATTGTTGCCAAAACGTCGGGACTTTTAAATTAGTTCGTATTAACCGAGAGTTCGTCTTAACCGAGTTCGTCTTAAGCTAGTTTTACTGTATATACTTTGGTCACTACGCCTAAACACGGACGATTCTCACCAACATCGGTAGACTACGTCCTCGGGTTCATATGTCAGTGTAGTAAAATACCTTTATATTTTAGACCTGCAGCGGACATACAATTCAAGTTTTGTGTGACCTTTATGGGTCTAAACATGGACCGATACTGACCAAAACAAATATGATTAATCTTTGGGCATTTCTTTTTTTTAAAACACCTTTATTTTTCAATTCTGCTGCGTACTAGCAATCATAAAAGTTATATTTTTGTTTCCCTAATATGGGCACTAAGTCTAAATACGGACCTATTCTGAACAAAATCGATAGGCTATGGTCCTTTATGTCCATATAAGTCATTGTAAAATATTTCATTAAAATTCCTTTATATAATTTGTGACTGCAGCGTGCGAACAATGACAAATTTTGAGGGACCTTTATATGGGCAGTATTTCTAAACATGGCACAAGTGGTTTAAAATTAGGTGTCGGCAAAAAAAAAAATACTCCACAGTATTTTGAAAGTATATTTCCGATTTAAAAAATCTATCTACAGATTCAAAAGTTATGACAACACAGTTCTTCAAAATTATAAAGAGATCAGGACCCTAGGAGTAAAACAATAATGGTTATTTTGTACTTCACTTAGGTGAGGCGTTTCGTTATTTCAATGTAAATTGTTTTCGTTATAAAAACCATTTTTATAGAAATAACGCAACACGTCACCTAGGTAAAATACAAAATAAGCATCGTAGCTTTCTAAAGGCAATAGGGAGAAATTTTAAATTCAATAACAAATTTTTTTAAAAAGTTTATCTAAATTTTATGTTGAGTACATTCCACATATAAAAATCTAAAAGCGAAACAAGTTTCCCATACATTATGTATGGAGCGCTAAATTTCGCCAGTAACCCGGCTAATTTTTACATTTCATACAAAACGTTTAGGAGAATATTTTCGCTTTTGGTTGTGAATATAGTCTAAAATATCTTGAAAATCTTTTGTGATCTCATAACTTTTAAAAATGTCTACAGATTTTTTAAATAGGTTTTTCTGAAATCGAAAATATAGCTCATTCAAACCAAACCCTATACTCACTTTTTGTGGAATATTTTTTGTCAATACCATACGATAATTCAATTTTATCAATTTGAACTATTTTGCAAGTCTAGTTTATTCAATGAAAACAATCACGGAAAATTATTTGTATACCGGATGATTACTGTTTCTAAAAATAAAAAATTCGTTTTGTAACAAAGATTTTATCAATCTATTGAAATAAAAGCAATCGTCCCTATTATTTTTCCAACACTGAAATAAAAATAATAAAACAAAATATAAATAAAAACAAA